>SJXQ01007414.1:335659-446250 GCA_006408695.1 Aepyceros melampus | reverse complement strand
AGCTATGGGCCTCTTGGGCAGCTAACCTAATCGCCCTCAGCCTGGGTTTCACCAGGCAGAATGGAGATCATGTTACTTATACTGCAGGGCGAGAACATTCTCAGTTCTGGTGTTCACCAGAACACTCAGTTCTGTTCCTTCACCAGAGCTGGTGTAAGGGGCAAGCCCGTCAGGCAGTTGCTTGGGCACCATCTTTACAAGGTGCTCAAGCATCACTGGAAATACAAGGAGATGAAGAAAATCATGTCTGGAACGCTGTTAAGAGTCAGTTGGATGTTCTGCTTTAATAAGCTACTAGCAGTGCGGTTGTTGTTAGTCGCTCAGTCTGGTCAACTCTTTGTGACCCCATAGACTGCAGCACGCCAGGTTTCCCTGTCCCCCACTATCTTTTGGAGCTTGCTCAAACTCAGGTCCACTGAGTTGATGATGCCATCCAGCCATCTCATCCTCTGTTGCCCCCTTCTCCTCCTGCCTTCAGTCTTTTCTAGCATCAGCAGTGGGGTGGGGGAACCCAAAAGAACAGACCAGAATAATAGTTGATCTCTAAGCTGTTTCATAAGGAGCATGGGGCAAGGTCTCAAGTTTTTGTGTGTCTAATTGCGGCAGGTGAGTTCACAGTCAGAGCTGAACTGCTCAGAGGAGATGGAGTGTTGCCAGCACGGATCGTCTCCTCTGTCTGCTCTCTCCTTTCCCCAAGCAGAGATTAGTTCCACTACAGTAAAGCTGAACTCATAGTAAAAGAATGCCAGTTTGATGGGGCACAAAATGATTAGGCTGTGTTGGGAATCCACATGCTTCCCCACTGGGCCCTTCCTCACAAAGAACAGACCAGAATAATAGTTGATCTCTAAGCTGTTTCATAAGGAGCATGGGGCAAGGTCTCAAGTTTTTGTGTGTCTGATTGCAGCAGGTGAGTTCACAGTCAGAGCTGAACTGCTCAGAGGAGATGGAGTGTTGCCAGCACGGATCCTCTCCTCTGTCAGCTCTCTCCTTTCCCCAAGCAGAGATTAGTTCCACTACAGTAAAGCTGAACTCATAGTAAAGGAATGCCAGTTTGATGGGGCACAAAATGATTAGGCTGTGTTGGGAATCCACATGCTTCCCCACTGGGCCCTTCCTCACAGGTGGACGGTGCTTAATAGATGTTAGTTGGGTCTGTCTCTCCAGTGCGTGGCCCTAACCCTTCTCCCCAGACCCCTCCACTCAGCCCAGCCCTTCCTGCATCCTCTCTGCCCAGTCCTTGGGTCTACAGCATCACTTGGTCCTTCACCATACCTTCTTCTCCACCAGCCTTAGCACATTGGCCCCGCCCATCCTGCAAGCCTCAAGAGTTCTAGCAGATTTCTATTTCTTGGGAAATCAGATAGTTCTTTATCCTTTTGAAATAACAAAAGGCCTTCACCATCTTGCCCTGGAAAGTATCTCTTTATCTGAAATGTCTAGTCAGGCAGTCAGTCCCTGCTTACCAGTGAGCAATATTTCAAAACTTGGTTTCTGGGAAGTGGGTCAGGGTTCCAGACAATGAGCCAAGAGAAAAAAACCAAGGACTTAGTGTTATGAATGGGGCTCAGTTTTCCAGGTTGAGCCATAAATGCTCATTTAATGCATCTCAACGCTGAGTGTCACACACCCACACGGGGGAAAAAAGAAAAACCCTACTGTTGCAAGAGCTGGAGGCAGAAATGGAAAGTAACAAGGTGCATCTAGAAAAGTCTGTTTACTTTTTGCTTGAAAGCTGGTGCTTGAGGGAAAGGAGGTTTCTTAAGAGAAGTATGAGGTGATGGGTGGAGCGCTCTGAAGGAAACGTCCAGGTGCATTTCAAGGGCTTTGAAGGCTGAAAGCTTTGTTCTTCATCATTCTGATGGCTCTTTCTGGAATTCAGTCTGCCTTTCTTTTGATGCAGGAGAAGTCCTGGCTCTATCCTGACAAGCAGTCAGCCAGGATTGTTTGAGCCGAAAGAGTAAACTCGGGAAAGGAACTCCTGAGGTAACTGGGATTGGGCTGTTAGAAAGGGGATGGAAGAAGGGGATTCAAGAATGTGAAATCTGGGTTCTAAAGATGCCCTGAGGGGAATTCCTTGGCAGGCCAGTGGTTAGGATTCCATACTCTCGTTGTTGAGGGCCCGGGTTCGATCCCTGGTTGGGGAACTAAGCTCCTGCAAGCTGTGTGGTGTGTCAAAAAAAAAAAAAGTCCTGAGGAGGAGTGACCTGAACTGAACTGGGTGTGGAAGAAGAAACAAAGAACAAAAACAGAGAGAAGAGACTTCCCTCGTGGCCTGGTGGCTAAGACTCCGCACTCCCAGTGAAAGGGGCCTGGGTTTGATCCCTGGTCAAAGAACTAGATCCCACAAGCTGAAACTAAGAGTTCATATGCATAAACAACTAGGAGTTTGCATGCTGCAACTAAGACCTAATATTGCAGCCTAATAAAGTCACGAATATTGAAAAAAAAAAAAGAGAAAAAAGGCAGACTATGGTACATGTGTGACCCTCCCTTCAACTGCAAAAGAAACCAAAGGAGGTGGGAAGCGGACAGTTCCATAGCTGGCCATCAGGGGACACCACAGGCCCAGGACAGCTTGGTTGCAGTCCAGGCGGCTCCGGAGGCCCCAGGGGACGAGGGGAGTCACATGTTTAGAAGCACAGGGCGTTCTCAGATTCTGTCTCGTTCTGAATTGAAGAAAGATATGCATGCACATGCCTTCCTTCTCCAGCCCCCGCCCCACCTCCTTTGAGGGCTTTATGCTGATACGGGAGGCCTGCGTACTAGGTAAAGTGGTGATGGATGGTGCCCAGAGGGAGGGGGGCCAGGGACTGAGGGTGAGTGAAGAGAAGTGGAAGAGGGGGCTCAGGAATGCCCTGGACGAACCCTGACAGCATGAGGGGACAGAAAACAAAGATCGTTTGTTAAAAGTCCGCCCCCACGCACAGGTCCTGACACACGCAAGCCCAGAGGGGAATCAGCCGCCCCACCTATGGGGCTGCCCACAGATGCAGGTGATTCAGAGTCTAGGTTTGGCTGATAACAGCCCTGGATAAGCTGGAAACGCGCCCTTTGTGAGGGTGGCCCCTCCTCAGGCCCCCTTCTCACTGCTGGACTGGCTACACCAGGAGAGCTGTCTTGCAGGAAACAGAACTGACCGGGAAAAAATGCGAAGAAATGGAAGATTTCTCTGCAGTGAGATGCCCGGTGAGAACTTCACGTGGCCTCAAGACCAAACGTGCAGGAGACTCGGTTCTCGGCCTTTCGGCTAAGATCAGGTGAAATGTGCAGGAGGAAGCTGCCCTTGTCTGGAGCCCGTATTCTTTTCCTCCAGGTCTGCAGTCTCAGCTGGGTCCCCACCCTGTCACCCCCACCCAAAGCCCCTCAAACTCCGCCGGGAGAAAGCATCGCTTTCAGTACTAAGTCAGGACTCTGGGCTCCAAACGGCCAAAACTTAGCTTGAATCAGCTTGGTGGAAAGGGACCACTGACTTAACTGGTTCAATCAGGGCAAAGGTGGGGCTCACCCCGCTGGGACTCCCTTCTCTCTGCGTCTCTCAGAGACTGGTGGCACCCTGTCTTCTGAAGACAGGCTTTGCCCCACTTTGGCAGAGAAAATGACCATGGTCAGTTCAGGGTTACCGTCTCAGTTTTATGACCAGAAGGGAAATTGTACCATCCGCTACTTGGTTAGGGAAAAGTCCTGAGGAAGTGTTCTCATTGGCTCACCTTGAGTCATGCACTCAGTTCTGGACCAACTGCCTTGGGCAGAGGGGTGCATTACTGTGGTTTTCCAGACTGAGTCTCTTGCCCAACCCTGTGGGAATGAGGTACAGGGCAGACATACAATATGAGAACCTCCTTGCTGTGCACTTGGGGTCCCATGATCCAGAGCTGCTAGTTGCCCCCGAGAACAGTTTCCCCTTTTCTCTAACAGAACAAAAGGTGCTTACTGGATGCATGGCTGCTGAGAATAAAAACTACATTTCCCAGTTTCCCTTGCTCACATCAATGGGATAAACTTCTAGATGGGAAGCAGCCCCGCTGGACCCTCTTTCCCCTACTCTGTGCAGTCTGGAAGTCTGTGTGATGACCGTCTTTGGATCCTACGAATGAGGACAGGACCACAGAGATGGCACGATAGCAAGTCAGTTAGAAAAGTCCGAGTCCCTGTTGTCATTTTGGCCTCAGTTTAGACACCTCTCTTGTTAGTCTGTGTTAGTCGCTCAGTCATGCCCGACTCTTTGCATCCCCATGGGCTGTAGTCTTTGTCCTTGGGATTCTCCAAGCAAGAATACTGGAGTGGTTAGCCATTCCCTTCTCAAGGGGATCTTCCTGACCCAGGGATAGAACCCCGATCTCCCGCATTGCAGGCAGGTTCTTTACTTTCTGAGCCACATTCTCTCTGCGTCTCTCAGAGACTGGTGGCACCCTGTCTTCTGAAGACAGGCTTTGCCCCACTTTGGCAGAGAAAATGACCATGGTCAGTTCAGGGTTACCGTCTCAGTTTTATGACCAGAAGGGAAATTGTACCATCCGCTACTTGGTTAGGGAAAAGTCCTGAGGAAGTGTTCTCATTGGCTCACCTTGAGTCATGCACTCAGTTCTGGACCAACTGCCGTGGGCAGAGGGGTGCATTACTGTGGTTTTCCAGACTGAGTCTCTTGCCCAACCCTGTGGGAATGAGGTACAGGGCAGACATACAATATGAGAACCTCCTTGCTGTGCACTTGGGGTCCCATGATCCAGAGCTGCTAGTTGCTCCCCGAGAACAGTTTCCCCTTTTCTCTAACAGAACAAAAGGTGCTTACTGGATGCATGGCTGCTGAGAATAAAAACTACATTTCCCAGTTTCCCTTGCTCACATCAATGGGATAAACTTCTAGATGGGAAGCAGCCCCGCTGGACCCTCTTTCCCCTACTCTGTGCAGTCTGGAAGTCTGTGTGATGACCGTCTTTGGATCCTACGAATGAGGACAGGACCACAGAGATGGCACGATAGCAAGTCAGTTAGAAAAGTCCGAGTCCCTGTTGTCATTTTGGCCTCAGTTTAGACACCTCTCTTGTTAGTCTGTGTTAGTCGCTCAGTCATGCCCGACTCTTTGCATCCCCATGGGCTGTAGTCTTTGTCCTTGGGATTCTCCAAGCAAGAATACTGGAGTGGTTAGCCATTCCCTTCTCAAGGGGATCTTCCTGACCCAGGGATAGAACCCCGATCTCCCGCATTGCAGGCAGGTTCTTTACTTTCTGAGCCACCAGAGTTTAAGCCAGTCTTATCTGGAGCTTCCGCTGATGGCATTAGTGGTAAAGAATCCACCTGACAAGGCAGGAGACATAAGAGACGGAGGTTCAATCCCTGGGTCAGAAAGATCCCCTGGAGAAGGCAATGGCACCCCACTCCAGTACTCTTGCCTGGAAAATCCATGGACGGAGGAGCCTGGTGGGCTGCAGTCCATGGGGTCGCACAGAGTCGGCACAACTGAGCGACTTCACTTTCGCTTTTCGCTTTTCGCTTTCATGCATTGGAGAAGGAAATGGCAACCCACTCCAGTGTTCTTGCCTGGAGAACCCCAGGAATGGGGGAGCCTGGTGGGCTGCCATCTATGGGGTCACACAGAGTCGGACACGACTGAAGTGATTTAGCAGCAGCAGCAACCTAAGAGAGGATTTTCATGTCTCCCCTACACCCTGACTCCATCTCACTGGGCATGTTCCAAAGTGTTTCCTATGTGGGTTGGACCAGACTCTGCCCAGGGCTCCTATNCATCTATGGGGTCACACAGAGTCGGACACGACTGAAGTGATTTAGCAGCAGCAGCAACCTAAGAGAGGATTTTCATGTCTCCCCTACACCCTGACTCCATCTCACTGGGCATGTTCCAAAGTGTTTCCTATGTGGGTTGGACCAGACTCTGCCCAGGGCTCCTATAGAGTGGAGACCATGCTCCCTCATCAGACTAGGATTCCAGAATGCTGGAGCGGTGGAGAAGTATAAAGCCCAGGCCCTTTCCTGCCCCACCCCAGGGTACTAGCTAAACCCCTCTCTTTAGGGTAAGGGCAGCACAGAGATGGCCCACCTGCCCCTGAGGCAGGGACTGGGGACACCGAGTTACCTAGCTGGGCAGTGGAGAACTCAGAAGCAGCTGCCAGTTCCTGCCTCTTCTGCTGCCACCTGGGAGTCTTCCAACCCCGGGCTCCTACCCAGATCCTTGTGGCCATGGTCCTGAGGGAGGGAAGAGAAAGCACCAGCAGGGTAGGGCCTGGGTTCCTGGGATGGGGCAGAGGCTGTGGCTGGGCCATGTGTGAAGTCAGTGTAGGAGAAGGGGCACAAAAAAGAATCCAAGGACTTTGTGTCTAATAATCCCAGACTCTTGCTCCAGACTTTCATAGTTGAAGAGGAATAACTGAGTTAATCCCACGTGAGAAATTCTGAAGGACACCTTGCCTTAAACCATAGAAACGCAGTCTGGGCTGGGCTGGACTCCTCCTTTCTGTACTGATGTTGCTGAAAAACAATGGCTGGCAGGCTGCATCTGTTTCAGCACCATCCTTGGCTCCCAAGAGGTTGGCTCCACCTCATCTTCTTTCCCTCCAAACTCCTCCCGCAGAGGGGCCTCCCTAAGAGCCAAGAGGTTGCCTCTAATCTCAGACTGGAGTCAGAAGGCTTCTCATAGAGCAAGCTGGACGAACCCAGGGCCCCGGGAGCTGGTGGGCCCCACCTGAATGGACAGGAAGGTGACGCTGGGTGTCCAGGATCCCCGGGCCTCCTCTAACCAAGGCAGTTCTCTGCACTGGCTTTCCCTGACTCTCTGGCTCCGCTTCACATGAGGTTCACCAGCCCTGAAGGGCACACAGGGCTGGTGACACAGCAGCGTGGCAGCGAGATGCTGAGCGATGACCCTTGCACACATTTGTCACGGCCAGGAGCAGGCAGCGCTCCTAGCCGGTGAGAGACAGCCAAGGCTGGCCATCCATCCATGAGGTCCAGGGCCACCTCCCCCCAACCCCTGTGCGGCTTCCTCGCCTGCCTCGCTGAGCCCCGAGATGCAGGCCTGCTTCCCCACCGTCAGCCCGTCCCCTGCTCTCACGATACACTGCAGGCAGCGCTCTCTGCTACACCTTCAGCCTCTTCTCAGAGTGTGTCCTCCTCCTGAGCCTGAGCTACCACCTCCCTGTAACCCTCTGGAGTGGAGGCTGTTGAGTCTCACATTCTTTGCACCTCAGGGCTGAAAGGCGGAGCTTGTCCTTATTATTCCTCAGGGTCATTTCCAACCGTTCCTCTCAGCCTCCTCAAAATTCTCCAAGCCAGGCTTCAGCAATACGTGAACTGTGAACTCCCTGATGTTCAAGCTGGTTTTAGAAAAGGCAGAGGAACAAGAGATCAAATTGCCAACATCTGCTGGATCACGGAAAAAGCAAGAGAGTTCCAGAAAAACATCTACTTCTGCTTTATTGACTATGCCAAAGCCTTTGATTGTGTGGATCACAATAAACTGTGGAAAATTCTGAAAGAGATGNCTGCATTGCTTGAGAAAATACAAGAATGCGAATTAAAAGCATGTCTCAGTTTTACACCTCACAAATTATGGTGGTGGACACAAATGCACTGGCTCCAAATAATGAAAATTTGGTCACTGTGAATCAAATGAGGAATCAGAATATCCAAAGCTGCATTTTAGCTAGGCAATTTTATCTGTAAACTGTTCAAATTACATAGAAAGGATGATCTCAGAATTGAAAGCAATGATTTTGTCATTAATTACTTTAATATTTAGTTTTATTTTCTGTTTTCCTCATCCTCTAAAGTTGATTATATTGAACTTTCCCTACTCTTTTCCTACCCCCAAACATATGAAAACAAAGATTCACAACTCTAAAGAATGGCTGGTTTATAGAGATGAAAGAAACAGAATTGTGAATTAGTTTCCCACTTTCCATTGACACATTAGCCCAATGATATTGACCTCAGTTCTGATATTGTGTGTGACTTTGTATGTTCTACTTTTATGTACTTTCTTAGACAATAAAACCAGGGTATTCCAAATGCTCCAAAGGAAGACTTGATAACGTGTTTACAGCATGCAGCCTGGATACTATGAGTTTATGGATGAGACAGTGTCAAAGAATGTTATTATCATGAAGAAAAATAGAGTTCATCATTATCAGAACCACTGATGCTACTAGAAAAAAGTGGAAGGAGTATAAAATTTTACTTGCATCTGTATTTTACTTTCTGTAGATGAGCATATATATAGGAACAAACTATTCATTTTAAGATTGCTAAGGCATTTTGGTTGAACTGAAAGAAACAATACAAATCAAGGAACTGAGAAATGTATCCTTAAGGAAATGATTTATATTTGGGATATATTTAATTATAAGGAGTACGTGATCAAGTGTTATTCCCATACTACTTTTTAAAATAATAATAACAGATGGAGTTGTGGCAATGATTCTGCATCAAAAGACATAATATTATTTCACTTAATAATTTTTAAACATCCTATAGTAATCCAGAGTGAACAGTAATATCTCTTAAGACTTGACCATGTGCAATATTGTTTTTGACTTGTTTGCCTGATTTGCAGGCAATGTCATCCAATCCTTAAGGAAATGATTTATATCTGGGATATATTTAATTATAAGGAGTACGTGATCAAGTGTTATTCCCATACTACTTTTTAAAATAATAATAACAGATGGAGTTGTGGCAATGATTCTGCATCAAAAGACATAATATTATTTCACTTAATAATTTTTAAACATCCTATAGTAATCCAGAGTGAACAGTAATATCTCTTAAGACTTGACCATGTGCAATATTGTTTTTGACTTGTTTGCCTGATTTGCAGGCAATGTCATCCCTGCTGCACATGTCATATGTGGTCTACCAAATAACAGTAACATTAGGAATGCTTCTTGATGATGAAGTTAATGAAAATGTGAAGCTAGAAAACTATGGGAGTCATATTCTGAAATACAGTGGATATAAATGTTGTATAAATTAAGGTAAATAATTTAACCTAAGATAGTGATAGAACCTAGATGAATATTTTATTAGTAAATTAACTACATATGCACAAACATCTAAATGATAAGCTATGGGGGTTCAGACACTAACTTTTAGTTTCTTCCTACCTATGACATTTTAAAACCCAGCACTAACTCTGTTCTCTTTTGTTTTGAATTTCTCTTCTAGTACTGATATTCTTGTGCCTGATTCATGCTATTCATGTGCATATCATCATGTTCTTGGCTGACCACATCCTATATTAGTATCCATATTGCTATGCACAGATAATTCTAAGTCTCTAAATAGTCAAAGTTTATAATAATTACATGTTTTTCAGTCATACTTTTCAAAAGGGTTATTTTGCTCTAACCACCATTTTTAAAACACTACCATCTGTATTTTTGTGCGTGTTAAGAGGGACAAGTCATGATTAATTCTTATAATAAAACCTCCCAAATCTCAGCATCTTGCAACAATTTCTAGTTAATTCCATAGTTTCATGAAGGTTGAATGGCTCTCTTGGACATCTCCTCCATCCTTTTTTCCAAACATTGCATCTCATTTTTCTTTTAATACATAGAATGCCCTCCCTTTTGCCCTAAGAGTAATAACAAAAAATGTCATCTCTCAATCTTCACAGATCAAATCCCCTATCTCCAGTTTATTCATAAGTTTTCCCATTAAGCCAGATAGTTCTTTCCAGAAAACTGACCTATGAATAATAATAGACAAATTGTTGCATGCATATGTACAAACACACACACACACATACTCTCTCTAAATATACATGGATGTAATGAGAAAAAATAACTGTAATGAAATGCCCTACCTAGAAAGGGAAAGAATGAAAGGCATGCAAAGATCCTGGCTCACCTGATTCTTGAAATCTGCAGTATCTATATACTAATAGAAGTATCGAGGCTTCTTCCATTGTGTGGCTTTGTCATATCAGTATTCTTCAAATTCCCCCCTGAGGACTGAGGCCAATATATATGCAGGAGAATAGACAACATTTAAGGAACTAGGCTTAAAATGTCATATTCCTGTGGCCAGAACAAAGTCACACTTAAAGTTAACTTATAATTTATTCTTCTTGTGTGACTAGTGGAAAAGTGAATTGTTTTTTAGAAAATAAAATTACATCTGCTATACTGCAATGGCTCATGTTTCTTCTCCCAGTAATCTACACTTCTCTTTTTTAAATCTGAAATCAACATATTGATCCATCTATACTCTACATTCTTCATAAAAATGAGAGTACTATTTTAGTAGAACTCTTTCTTGCTAATAATTTCATGACTGAATCTAAGCTACAATAAATCCTGCCTTAGACAATGACAAGAACAAAACATAATGCTTTTTGTGTAACATCATCAATATCTTCTCTGACTAAAGTGGCAAAGGGGATTTCATAGTTTGGAATTGAACTGTCCTTATCTAGAAAACAACAGAACTGGTTAGACATAGGTTTCTTACCTGAGTGGTATTATCTGAAATTCAAATTATCTAGAATTATATCTAAAAAATTGTTACTTTAGTCTTTTGAGTCAGATAAATGTGCTCTTTCTATTTTATAAGTGTATTTTTCACCCAGTGTTGATTATGAGAAGCCATATCTACAATTTGGCCCAAGATAAACTGAACTATATTAGAATTTTTAAGAGTTTATTTGATTAGATTTTACAGTGGACAAATCAAAAGTGGTTGCAGTGTTCTGCCAACAGAAGTTGGGGAATAGTGCAGTGCATGTGAGTTTTCTCAGTTATGTCTGACTCTTTGGGACCCATAGACTGTACTCCACCAGGTTCCTCTGTCCATGGGATTGTCCAGGCAAGAATACTGGAGTGGGTTGCCATGCCTTCTTCCAGGGGAAGCTGACCCGGGGATCCAACACACATCTCCTGTGTCTCCTACATGGAAAGCAGATTCTTTATGAACTATATTAGAATTTTTAAGAGTTTATTTGATTAGATTTTACAGTGGACAAATCAAAAGTGGTTAGCAGTGTTCTGCCAACAGAAGTTGGGGAATAGTGCAGTGCATGTGAGTTTTCTCAGTTATGTCTGACTCTTTGGGACCCTATAGACTGTACTCCACCAGGTTCCTCTGTCCATGGGATTGTCCAGGCAAGAATACTGGAGTGGGTTGCCATGCCTTCTTCCAGGGGAAGCTGACCCGGGGATCCAACACACATCTCCTGTGTCTCCTACATGGAAAGCAGATTCTTTTTTTTTTTTTAATTTTTATCCTTTATTAGAAGATAATTCACTCACAATAGTGTGATGGTTTCTACCATACATCCCCATAAGTCAGCCATAGGTATAGGTATGGCCCCTCTCTCTTGAACTACCTTCTCACCTCCCTCCCCATACTACCCCTCTGCTGCTGCTAAGTTGCTTCAGTTGTGTCCGACTCTGTGTGACCTCATAGATGGCAGCCCACCAGGCTTCTTTGCTCCTGGGATTCTCTAGGCAAGAATACTGGAGTGTGTTGCCATTTCCTTCTCCAATGCACGCATGCATCCTACCCCTCTAAGTTGTCACAAAGCACTGGCTTTGGGTTCTCTGCATCATACAGCAGTTTCTCACTGGCTATCTATTACTGCTAAGCCACTGGGGAAGCCCTTCATAAGGCAGACCCAGAAGCTAAGTAAACACATTGCTTGATTAGCTGTAGCTTAAGTGCCTTATTTGGGAAAGCATAGTTTGCTGAATAGTCGGTCCAGAATATCCATTGGCAAGACTGATGCTGAAGCTGAAACTCCAATACTTTGGCCACCTGTTGCAAAGAACTGCCTCCTTGGAAAAGACCCGATGCTGGGAAATATTGAAGGTAGGAGAAGAAGGGGATGGCGGAAGATGAGATGGTTGAATGGCTCACTGACTCAATGGACATGAGTTTGAGCAAGCTCTGGGAGTTGGTGATGAACAGGGAAGCCTGACATGCTGCAGTCCATGAGGTTGCACAGAGTCAGATACAACTGAGCAACTGAACTGACTGAGTTTGCTGTTTGTGATTGGCTGTTCTTAAATTTTGGTTTCTAGGATATGAATGCATTTGCACAATTGACTCTAGATTAGGTTTTTGTTAGTTTATATAAATCACCAGGGGATTAGAGCCATCTCAGTCTAATGACGTCTTGTTTAATTGCTTTCAGTTCAGTTGCTCAGTTGTATCCCTCTTCGTGACGCCATGGACTGCAGCACACCAGGCTTCCCTGTCCATCACCAACCCCCAAAGCTTACTCAAATTCATGTCCATAGAGCTGGTGATGCTGTCCAACCATCTCATCCTCTGCCATCCCCTTCTCCTCTTGCCTTTAACCTTTCCAGGCATCAGGGTCAATTGCTTTAGCATGTGCAAAGACCTAGGCACAATATTAACAACAACAAAAATAGATGAACTCATTATTTTTAAGTTTATTCATATTGAACATGTGTTTATGTGTAGAGGCATTTCCTAAGACATTGAAATACCTGTGCTACCCTATGAAATGTATGCTGTTTGTCGAATTGTAAAAATAAATGAATGTAATCTATGGACCAACAAAAATGTATCCTTAGACAACAGACTAGGGGTCATTATTTGATGTCATCCGATTATATACATTGTCTAGCACTGGCTTTTCTGAATTGAGCAGGTGTCCCGTCTTCCAAGTAGGGAGTAAGCATCAGGACTAAGGGCTGTAAAAAGAACAGTAACAACAAAAATATTTTATTTTTATATCTAGTTGGAGGCTATAATCTTGGAGAATGCAATGTTAAAATTAAGCTTTATTCTGATATTCTGAAAGCAGAATCATAACTGGAGAAGGAAATGGCAACCCACTCCAGTACACTTGCCAGGGGAATTCCATGGACGGAGAGCCTGGTAGGCTGCAGTCCATGGGGTCGCTAAGGTCAGACACGACTGAGTGACTTTACTTTCATGTTTCACTTTCATGCATTGGAGAAGGAAATGGCAACCCACTCCAGTGTTCTTGCCTGGAGAATCCCAGGGAAGGGAGAACCTGGTGGGCTACCATCTGTGGGGTTGCACAGAGTCAGACATGACTGAAGCGACTTAGCAGCAGCAGCAGAATCATCACAGATCTTAATCCTGTGTTAAATTCTCCACAGTGCTTAGAAATGAAACATTTTTGCATTTTCCAAAACCCAGATTAAAAAAAAAACTTCTAAATAATATTTAGATGAGTAAATATCAAAGATAATATGGAAATTAAGCCTATTTCTTTATGCATATTCAGTCCATTTGAGCCTAGCTTAAAATTTTCATCTAATGTCCATCAGACAACCTCAACCAATTCTGAATAAGCTCACCTGTGAACAAATGTAAACTCTGGTGGTAGCATGAGATAGATTGATTGTCTTAACCCACCATTTGGATAATAAGTCCTTGAAATTACTATACTTCTTTGAAACATATCTTAGATATGTTTTAGATCTCCTAAGATATTTATATGTTGTCTACTTAGGAGAGTTTACAGTTTTATGTGAAAGAAATAAAATTAATAATTAGCCTTATCTTCTTCCCTATATAATCATTTAGACTCTAGAAATTTTAATATTTTGTCGCTCAAAATCCTTAAGTTTCAGAAATAGAAGACTACCTTGGGCAATGAAGGGAAGTCTGTTAGGAAAATACAAGGGTGAGGAAGCAAGAAAAATGGTACATTTTCTTTTTCATACATATATTCCTTCTCCTTTCCTTGCTCAGTCCATGAAAGAACTTTTCTACTTCACAACACAAATGGTATGGAAAAGGCAGCTGAAACATGGCTTATACCTCATATTCACTTTATGCAATCCAAGCTAACTAGAACAGCTAGAGAAGATGTTTAACAAGAAGAGGGTTTCCAATAATATTCATACAAAACAAAAAGAAAGAAAAAAGTCACGTTTGTTTTCCATAGAAAATTTGAAACTCATTATCAAAAGTAAATCTAATTTTAGTCTTCAGTTATTTTTCTTCATAATACAAACTTTAAAGACTGCACAGATTTATTTACAGCTATATATTATATATATGTGTGTGTGTGTGTAACGGTATGGAAAAGGCAGCTGAAACATGGCTTATACCTCATATTCACTTTATGCAATCCAAGCTAACTAGAACAGCTAGGGAAGATGTTTAACAAGAAGAGGGTTTCAAATAATATTCATATAAAACAAAAAGAAAGAAAAAAGTCATGTTTGTTTTCCATAGAAAATTTGAAACTCATTATCAAAAGTAAATCTAATTTTAGTCTTCAGTTATTTTTCTTCATAATACAAACTTTAAAGATTGCACAGATTTATTTACAGCTACATATTTTATATATATATATATGTGTGTGTGTGTGTGTGTGTGTGTGTGTGTGCAATCCTACATAGAAACACCTTTACATGTCAGTTTTATTATTTCTAATCAATAAAAGCTTTGAAGGAATTTTCCTGGGATGAGAAATAGAAAGTTTAGTTGGAACTAAAATTAAATAAAAGAAATGAAATCTAGGCAAATTCTAGAAGCAGTGTATGTATTTTATTGAAAAAAAATCATAGCTCAACAGATTGTTTTGTGTTAATCTACTATATTATTTCAACACAGGTACCAGTTTCAAAAACTCTGCTCCATTTCAATGCTAATATAGATACTGCTATGGAGATCTCTTAAAGATTATGGGTTCTGAATACTCTAGTTATAGAATATCTGGCCTTTATAGATAAAGTTCCTTGACTTCAGTTAAAAAGCTGTATCTATAAATGGAAAATGACTTTGTCACTCTGTTGGTTCCTAATATTATTAAATATTTATTTATTAAGATTCAGTAGTACACTAAGCATTTATAAAGTAAGAATAGAATAATATTTAATTAACCTAGCATCTGCAGTCTCTTAAGGGAGATGGATACAAGGTACACATGCTTTGTACAACTTTTCTGGTTATAGATTGTGATTCACAATCACAGTAGCTCAGGTCTGTCATCTTTTGTTTATTACTATGGAATTAGTAATAATCACTGCAGATGGTGACTGCAGCCATGAAATAAAAAGATGCTTACTCCTTGGAATGAAAGTTATGACCAACCTAGACAGCATATTAAAAAGCACAGACATTACTTTGCCAACAAAGGTCCGTCTAGTCAAGGCTATGATTTTTCTAGTAGTCATGTATGGATGAGAGAGTTGGACTATAAAGAAAGCTGAGCATCAAAGAATTGATGCTTTTGAACTGTGGTGTTGGAGAAGACTCTTGACAGTCCCTTGGACTGCAAGGAGATCCAACCAGTCCCTCCTTAAGGAAATAAGTCTTTTCAGATGCTGAAGCTGAAATGCCAATATTTTGGCTACCTGATGTAAACAACTGACTCATTGGAAAAGCCCCTGATGCTGGGAAAGATTGAAGCAGGAGGAGAAAGGGACAACAGAGGATGAGGTGGTTGGATGGCATCACCGACTCAATGGACATGAGTTTGAGTAAACTCCAGGAGTTGGTGTTGGACAGGGAGGCCTGGTGTGCTGCAGTCCATGGGGTCACCAAGAGTTGAACACAACTGAGCAACTGAACTGAACTGCAGGTCAGGAAGCAACAGTTAGAACTGGACATGGAACAAGAGACTAGTTCCAAATAGGAAAAGGAGTACGTCAAGGCTGTATATTGTCACCCTGCTTATTTAACTTATATGCAGAGTACATCATGAGAAATGCTGGGCTGGAAGAAACACAAGCTGGAATCAAGATTGTTGGGAGAAATATCAATAACCTCAGATATGCAGATGACACCACCCTTATGGCAGAAAGTGAAGAGGAGCTAAAAAGCCTCTTGTTGAAAGTGAAAGAGGAGAGTAAAAAAGTTGGCTTAAAGCTCAACATTCAGAAAATGAAGATCATGGCATCTGGCCCCATCACTTCATGGGAAATAGATGGGGAAACAGTAGAAACAGTGTCAGACTTTGTTTTTTGGGGCTCCAAAATCACTGCAGATGGTGACTGTAGCCATGAAATTAAAAGACGCTTACTCCTTGGAAGAAAAGTTATGACCAACCTAGATAGTATATTCAAAAGCAGAGACATTACTTTGCCGACTAAGGTCCGTCTAGTCAAGGCTATGGTTTTTCCTGTGGTCATGTATGGATGTGAGAGTTGGACTGTGAAGAAGGCTGAGTGCCGAAGAATTGATGCTTTTGAACTGTGGTGTTGGAGAAGACTCTTGAGAGTCCCTTGGACTGCAAGGAGATCCAGCCAGTCCATTCTGAAGGAGATCAGCCCTGGGATTTCTTTGGAAGGAATGATGCTAAAGTTGAAGCTCCAGTACTTTGGCCACCTCATCCGAAGGGCTGACTCATTGGAAAAGACTGATGCTGGGGGGGATTGGGGGCAGGAGGAGAAGGGGACGACCGAGGATGAGATGGCTGGATGGTGTCATGGACTCGATGGATGCGAGTCTGAGTGAACTCCGGGAGATGGTGATGGACAGGGAGGCCTGGTGTGCTGCGATTCATGGGGTCGAAAAGAGTCGGACATGACTGAGCAAGTGAAGTGAACTGAACTCCCAGCCTCCTATAAAGCCCTGAACTCAGACTCTGCTGCTTCTGGCTCTGCCATCCTCCTCCCTTGTTCCAGGCGCCTCCCAGCCTCCCAGGCCTGCTCCCTCCCCTACTGAAGACCCCCATTCTAACCGCCTCATCTTCTTCTCTGTCCCCCTCCTGCCACCATCCTAGACAAATAGAATGGCCTGTATCCACACTCTGACCTCTTGCTTCTGTCACCTACATTTCCAATTATCCCCATCTTAGCTATCATTGCCTCATTTGTCCTTGAAGATCTTACAGCTGCCCAGAGCCTTATCACTTCTGAAGTCAGAAATTCTCATCCTCTCACTCTTCATCCATCCATCACCTCCAAGCCTTCCTGCTCCCCAACCCAGGAGCCCCTGCCACAGCTCTCCGGCACTGATTCCTTCACTTTCTCTCTATCTGTCAGCCCCCTCCTTCCTTCACTTCTTTCCCTTCTCAGCTTAGAGTCCATGGTTGATAAACTGTGAGATATTCTCATAATGGACTATCATTCATTGTTTTTGTTGTTCAGTTGCTGTCACGTCTGACTCTTTGCGACCCCATGGACTGCAGCACGCCAAGCTCCCCTGCCTTCCACTGTCTCTGGGAATTTGCTTAAATTCATACCCATTGAGTTGGTGGTCCTATGAACTATCATAGAGCAGGTTAAATAAATGAGCCACAGCAAAGTAAAATAACATGAATGAATCTTAGCAATATACAATTAGATAAAAAATGTACATCCTCAAGATTGTGGGGGAAAATGGTATTCTTTTAATGAGGTTAAAAGCAATTAATATAAAATACATAAATTTGGGAAATACACATAGATACAATAGAAGTACACTAAAAGGACATGGTTGATAAACTGTGAGATATTCTCATAATGGACTATCATTCATTGTTTTTGTTGTTCAGTTGCTGTCACGTCTGACTCTTTGCGACCCCATGGACTGAGCACGCCAAGCTCCCCTGCCTTCCACTGTCTCTGGGAATTTGCTTAAATTCATACCCATTGAGTTGGTGGTGCTATGAACTATCATAGAGCAGGTTAAATAAATGAGCCACAGCAAAGTAAAATAACATGAATGAATCTTAGCAATATACAGTTAGATAAAAAATGTACATCCTCAAGATTGTGGGGGAAAATGGTATTCTTTTAATGAGGTTAAAAGCAATTAATATAAAATACATAAATTTGGGAAATACACATAGATACAATAGAAGTACACTAAAAGGATGCCAAGGGCATGTGGTACATAGACTTGAGGATGATAGTTACTGTGGGTAGGGGAGGCAGGGGGCGCGATGGGAGGAGGAATCACAGGGAAAGATGTGGGTCATTGTCAAGGCTCCAGTTTGGCTGGTGGTTTTGCAGATGCCTATCACATCAGTACAAACAACTAATTAAATAAAAATAAAGAATTCATTGATCAATGATGAGTACATCAGGGAACAAATGATATGCGGAGGAGTCCAACAAATACAAAATCTCATGGGTTATAACAGCATCACTCTCTTGCAACTATGTTGAGTCTCCCTCATCTTCCCACCACTAAATTCGCAAATATTCCTATGTTTGCATTATCACAATGGAAGACACATCCAAGTTTCTTCAGTGAAAGGAAGATTCTCTCTTGTTTCTTGAATCCCGTTCCTTCTCATCTTCTCAAGGACCTTGCTCCTTCGGTTATCTGCCCACTCTTTCCTCATCAATCGCTCCCTCTTTAATGGGTTATTTTCATGAGCACACAACACGTTCTAGTCTCTCCCAGCTTAAAAACAGATAAACTGGGGATTCCCTGGCGGTCCAGTGGTTAGGATCTGTTCTTTCACTGCTGTTGCCCGTGTTTAATCTCTGGTCAGGGACCTGAGATCCTGCAAGTCATGAGGCACAGCCGGGAAAAAAAAAAGGAAAAACAGATAAGCTCTCTGTATTAGTTAGGATAACACTAGGCTGCTGTAACATAGAAACCCCAAGAGTAGAAATCAAAAGTAGAAGTTTGACTCTTTCTTGCATGTAAAGCCTGAGAAGGCAATTTAGGAGTGAAATGGTAGCTTCTTCCATCTGCTGGTTTGCCATCCTTCACTTGCAGCTTCTCTCTGAGATTTATGCCCCAGCCCTTGCCAGCACTTCATTCTCCCAGCCAGAAAAAAAAGGGGGAAAGAGGAAGAAGGTATGCCTACTTCCCTTGAAGGGCATTGCCTGTCAGCTGCATACGTTGTATCTACTCACATGATGTTGCTCTCAGGCTTGGTCAAAACACACACCTGGTTGCAAAGGAACTTACAAATACATTATTTGCTTGGACAGCAGTGTCAGATTCCATTCCTGTTGAAGAAGAGGAGAATGGCTGTCCAGAGAAAGCTAGTGATCTCTGCCATAGTCTGCACCTCTGACGACCTAAATAAACGCGCATTCTTATTCTTTCAACATGCTCATCACCTTCTCAAGCCCAAATGCACAAGGTTTCCTCCATCACTGCAAGCAGCTCCAAGCCCAGGTCTTCCTGACAATTGTCAGACCTTTATATGAAGTTCGCATGTGGGTCTGGGGACATAAAAACTGAAAAATAAGTTATTTGCCCCCTAATCTTTACCAACCAGCAACACATACGCATATACAATAGGAATGGGACGTGCTGTACTTAGTCGCTCAGTCGTGTCAGACTCTTTGCAACCCCATGGACTATAGCTCGCCAGGCTCCTCTGTCCATGGGGATTCTCCAGGCAAGAATACCAGCGTGGGTTGCTGTGCCCTCCTCCAGGGAATCTTCTCCAGGTCTCCCGTATGGCAGGGGGATTCTTTATTTGTCTGAGCCATCAGGGAAGCCCACGAATACTGGAGTGGGTAGCTTATCCTTCTCCAGGGGATCTTCCCGACCCAGGAATTGAACCGGGTCTCCTGCATTGCAGGCAGACTCTTTACCAGCTGAGCTACTGGGGAAGCCCAGGAATGGGATATCCACAGTTCAGTTTGCCATTTGGATGAGAGGAAAAAGAAAACACATAGCAGGAACATAGCAATTAGCAGATGCAGATCTAACTGAGCAAGAATTCCAAAGGTTCCCTACCTCAGAGAGGAGATGTTCTAAAAGCTTCTCAGACTCTTGGCTCTGCCCTCTGGGCCATCCTTCTCCATCTACCCCTCCGGGGCCGTATCTGAAGAGGGCATTGGAGGATATAACCTTTTGGGTTGCTGAGGGTGCAGTGTTCACAGCCTGTTACCTACTGCTGCAGGTTTGGGAACTCACAGCTTGCTTTAGAAGTTGAGCCATCCTAGAGTTTGTACTGGCCAGCCCTGTGGACTTTTGCCAGTTAATTTCCCTCAGAAACTTAGCATAATGTACAAAAATTAAATACAAAAAATAATCCAATTGCAATCATATAGAAAAGGATTAAATAGGAATAAATCTAACAACAGAAGTTCCAGGCTTGTACATTGAAAACTATAAAACATCATTAAAAAAAATTAAAGAATAACTAAATAAATGGAAGTCATCCCATGTCTGTGGATAGGAACACTTAATATTGTTCAGATGGTAATACTCTCCCAAATGGCCTACAGATTCAATGAAATCCCTATTAAAATTTCAACTGCTTTTTTTTTTTTCAGAAATGGAAAATGTATTTTAAGACTCATACAAAATTGCAAGGGACCCAGGTAACCAAGACAGTCTTGAAAAAGAAGAAAAAAGTTGGAAGACTCATACCATCTTATTTCAAAACTTACTGCAAAACTATAGTAATTAACACAGTGTGGTACTGGCATAGAGGCTGACATAAACCAGTGGAACAGAATTGAGACTCTGGACTCGGAGACTTTTACAGGTGGTGAAAAATGAGGTTCTTTTGGAGGTAATGAAAGTGTTCTAGGATGAAATAGTGGTGAGGTGAAGTCGCTCAGTCGTGTCCGACTCTTTGTGACCCCTTGGACTGTAACCTACTAGGCTTCTCCGTCCATGGGATTCTCCAGGCAAGAATACTGGAGTGGATTGCCATTTCCCTCGACGGTTGTACAATCCACGAATACACTAAAACCACAGAATTGTATAATTTTAAGGTGAGTTTTATCATATATGAATTGTACCTCATAAAACTTTTTTTAAAAACCAATATTATTAGAGTCTACCTATTTCTGATCTGTCTCATAAGCAAGTAGCCCAGTGAAAAAAGCTGTGTGGACATAATTCTTAAGCCGGAAGACACATTTGCGCATATTTAGTTCCCAGCCTCTGTACTCTGTCCATCTCACCCTCTCTTATTTATTTATCTGTTTTTGGCTGCATTGGCTCTTTGTTGCCCATGGGCTCTCTCTACTTGCGATGTGTGGGTTTCTCGCTGCGGTGACTTCTCTTGTTACAGAGCACAGGCTCAAGGGTGAACGGGTTTCGGTAGCTGTGGTACAACGACTCAGTGTTCCCGCGGTATGTGGGACCCTCCTGAACCAGGGATTGAACTCATCTCCCCTCTATTGGTGGGCAGCCTTCCAACCACTGGACCACCAGGGAAGTCCTTCCTACCTTCTCTTAACTTCACAATATTTCATGTGGTTACTTAACCTGGCAGGCCTGGGTGGAAAGGCAACACCCTTAATCTGCTCTGGGCTGCTGAGCTGACTCCCATTGTCTGGCAGGCTGATCTTAATGGGAACTGGCTGGGAATGGCTTGGGCCACAGTCTTATCTCCTGGGAAAGCCGCCTCTTTGGGGCCCCTTCACATCACTTCCTTAGTTTGGGGTACACAAGCAGTTGACTTTCTCCACGTGTGGAGGCTCCAAATACTAGATTATTCTTAGTCAATTTACGATACTGGCCCCAGACAGGAAGAATCTCCATAAACAGGGCTCTGTTTATTTTCATCTCTGCTTGCAAACTGCTGTCTCTGCAGAGTTTCTCTCTCTTCCAGGACCTTGCTAAATGTGGGGAGAACACCATACCCACCAACATTTGCACCTTTTCTAACCACTTCCTCCAGAACTAGAGGCTCAGTAGGCATGTGAACTGTCTTCCAAGATATCAGAGGAGATACTGCTACCAACTGTTTGCATAGCACGAGTCACCAGCCTTCCAACCTGAAAGGCCTGCTCACTCTCTGACAATAGTGCAATGCCTCGTATTAAAATTTTGCCACATCTAACATTCTACTTCTGGATATCAAATTCTATGTTAATCAGAATATGGTTTAGACTGCTGTAACAAAGACCTCAAACTACATTGCTGCTGCTGCTGCTGCTAAGTCGCTTCAGTCGTGTCCGACTCTGTGCGACCCCATGGACGGCAGCCCACAGGCTCCCCCGTCCCTGGGATTCTCCAGGCAAGAACACTGGAGTGGGTTGCCATTTCCTTCTCCAATGCAGGAAAGTGAAAAGTGAAAGGGAAGTCGCTCAGTCGTGTCCGACTCTTAGCGACCCCATGGACTGCAGCCTACCAGGCTCCTGCACCTATGGGATTTTCCAGGCAAGAGTACTGGAGTGGGTTGCCATTGCCTTCTCCGTCAAACTACATTAGCTTAAACAAAATAGAAGGTTGGTTTTTCTTTCTTTCTTTCTTTTCTTTTTTTTTTTTTTTTGCTTGTTTTTCTATCATATACCTTGATGATTCAAGGCTGATCCTGGGGTTTAGTGGTTTTAGAGGACTCAAGTTTCTTGTACCTTTTTGCTTCACTATTTGCAACATGCTGCTTCCAGAATACAGTCTAAGACAGCTTCTGTCAGGGGTTGGATTGCTCGGGAAACGAGCTCTGAGATAGATGTGCAGCCAGATGTCCTGCTGGGGAGTGAACTCTCATTGTGGGTGGCGGCAGGAGGGTGGTGGTGATGGAGGTAAAACGGGGCAAAGGGCAGAGCTGAGCTGTGATGCAGTCATAACAGAGGACTCAGCCAGTCCCGGAGGAGCTCAGGAGCTGGGGTGCCTTCAAAGTTATCTCAATTAAGGCAAGGAGCTGGGCTTGTTACTTCACTATTATGGGATATAGGCCCCCTTTAACACCCCTTAGGAAGGAAACATAAAAAGGAGTTTCTGGGGGGAGATTCAGTTAAACTGTGAGTGAACAACACTCTTGGCAATGGTGGAAGGGGGGCTTCGGTTTTACATGGGGCATCAGGCAGTGGACTGGAGTCCAAGGCTACCATGTCTCTGAGAGCTACTCCTGCAGTTCTCACCATCCAGTGGGAAATGGAAAGCCCCCATAGGACCTCCACCCACATCCCTTTAACCTGATTTAGTCCCACAGTCGCACCTACCTGGAGGGTAGAAACTTGAGAAAGAAAGCAAAGGAGAATGTTGGAGTCCCATGTCCTCTGATTCCGTCATGTCCATCTCCAGCCAAGGTCTCACTTGTCTGTCCCTCCTGAGAACCTGACTTCCTCCACTCCTGCATCTGTCTTTGTTCCAGAAGGCCCACCTGACACCTCTAGGATGCGGTGTTAGTTTGATTGGATTATCTCCTTCGGTCACATGGAGAAGTAGGCAAACTAGCTCCTAGGGGGAAAAAAGATTTTATGAGGTCAAGCATTGTATCAAAGGGAGGATCTAGCTTCAGGTAAGGATGGACCCAGAGGTTCAGATGGTGTTGCCAGAGAGCTTAGTCTCTCTCCATTTCCTGATCAGAGTTTCTTCTGTGTGGGTTTTATTCTCTGAACAATGCCACTGGCAGCGCTAGCCGTACCTTTCCTTATAGCTTGCAAACTCAGAGAAGAGTGCAGTCCTCCCTTCCTCAGGGTCCCCCATGTGTGCTTGCCCCAAGAACCATCTCCATGTCCAGGGGTAAGTGCTCTGATTGGGCAGCCTGAATCACGTCCTTCTGTGTTTCTGTATGCTTGTGGAAGTGAGGCTGTGAATGTGACAACTCAACCAGAAACACTTGCTGGGGCAGGGGGACAGGCAGGAGGCTTCTCCTGCAGCAAAGAGGGGTAGGGATGCTGATGCTGTCATCTCCTGGGCAGCTCAAGCTTAACATGTCTACACCTGAACTCTTGGTTCCCCTCCCAGCCCCAAATATGTGCTGTCCCACTTTTCCCATATTGTAAATGGCATCTCTGTCTACATAGCGGCTTGGGCAAGAGAACTGGGAGCCATACTTATACCCCTTCCCGTGCCACCCTGCGTCCAAGCCCCCCACAGACCGATTCTGCCGCCCTGATGCTCTTGAATCGGTCCTTCCCTCCATTTTTTCCATCGCCAGCATGATACCGGGCCTTCATCGCCTCTTCCTGTATTATTCCGATGGGCTCCCCTGTCTCCACGTGCTCACTTTCTCTTACTGATGGTTGTTAATGGCAAACAGAGACATCCTCTCAAAACCTGCAAATGAAACTGAATACGACATGGTGACGAGGGGGCTACTAGAACCAAATGGTCCCAGTGCAAAGAAACCAATTCTTCTTTTCCACTGGAGAAGTCCCGGATGAGACCTCACTGTCACTCATCACAGCACTTGCCACCTGAAGACGTGTTCAGTACCCATTTTTCTTTCCCAAACAGGAAGTTTGGGGAGGGCGAGGGTCTTTTCAGTCCCATAGTGCCCTGCGTCCTGGGCACTGTTCTGAGCACACAGCCCGGCGGGGAGGGGGTGCCTGGTGAGCCAGGAGGGTGTTCTTGGGGTGAGTGGGAGGGGCCCTTGGAGTTAACTGCTCCCCCCACCGCATCTTAGAGCTTTCGGAGAGGTCAGAGTCCTGGGAACAGCAGAGTTGCCCTCCAAGCTCCTTCTGTGGCAGAAAACCCAGAGAGGAGGAAAACGGAAAGAGAGGCTGGCTCTATGGAGGGGGAGAGCCCCAGAAAGAAGGCAGGATAAAGCTGAAGATAACAAGGGCAAGCAGAATGAGAGGTGGAGGAGTCCAGAGAAAGGGAGACTAAGAACAGCACGCAGTAGGCTGGGGGTGAGGGGATGCACAGGAAAGAGAAACCATTCTTTGTGACTGGACTGGAGTCGGGGGGGGGTCCCCCAACACACTGATTCTGAGATGTGAGAAGGTGAGACCGCCTGCTTTGTGCTGTAGTTTTCCTAGTCAGTCCAAGACCCTTGGAAGAAGAGTGGAGGACACCCAGCCAGAGGCTCCCCAGACAGGAGAGCCACCGTATATGGTGGCAGTCCCCAGCACTCTCACTGGGTGCAGTGCACAGCAGCGGCCCAAGCCCAGCAATGCTCTATCAGGACATGCAATTACAGGGCTTGGGTTACACCCCCAACGCTGGCAAGCGCTCGGCGGCAGGAGATAAGAAGGTGGCACCCGGAAGGGCTGTGTGTGTGCTGAATTGGAGGCTTGCAGCACACCCCCAAGGCCGGCTCACAAGGCCTCCATTGTTGGGGGCTGGCTCCCAGCCCATCGCTGGCCAGATAGGAGCTGCTGTTCTGACAAGGCAAGAAAAGCACACCCCAAGTTTGTCCAGATGCCGTTACCCCATCCTTATCAGGTGGAGGGAAGGGAGTTAGCAAAGCTAATGTTGATTCAGAGAGAAAAAGGAAGGGCCATATTAACAATCATGGCACAAGTGAGTTCTGGCAGCAGGGGCAAGGATCATGGGTGCTAGTCTGGGGGATTTTATCATGAGCAGCTGGAGGCAGGGGTGGGACAGTTAGGAGTGTCCAGTGGGTAGAGGAGGAAGTCCTGCAGTGTGCCCAGCCCTGTGCTGGGGACAGAAGCTAAGCAGGTGCATTCTGTTGCATAGGACTTGATGTCAATTAGGAAAACAGGGTTCATTTCTTCGCCCAAGGTAATCAAGGGCTCACCATGTGCACGCTCTGTTTGTAGGTGTTGTGGGTTCCTGGGCTGGTGTTCTAGAGGAATGTACCTGAAAATAAAGAGTCCTGAAGACTCGTGCTTAGGGGAGCATGGGGAGCATGTGAGCAGGTCAGACAGAGGGAAAGGGGCTCTGAGACGGCAGCTCAGGAAAGGCACCAAGGGCTAGGCCTGGACTCGGGGCTGAGGGAGCAGAGGAGATTGTTGCCAGGAGGCCCGGTGTGAACCCCAGTTCCTTCCTCTGCTGCCTGATTCTAGGCAGCGAAACTTGTCTCAATGAATCAGTTTCTTCTTCTGTAAAATGGGGACAAGAGAAACTACCCAAGGGAATTAATCCTGAGATTGGAAAGAGAACACAGGTAAGCACAGTGGTAAATCACGGCAAGCTCTTGTCATTCAGATTCACAAAGGTGAGAGAGACATGGCCACCAACTACAGGGGACTGACCGTCAAAAAGGGAGGTAAGACAGGGGGAGAAGGGGGTGGACCCAAGCCAGCGTGGTGGGCTAGAACTGGGTTAGCTGGTGAGGAGTGTGGAAGGGAGGCTGAGGACAGGAAGAGCAGGGGTGAAGAAATGACAGCCCAAGGGAGTCCAGCACTTTGGGGGTGGGGGGCATTCACATACCATCTTCCCCTCCGTTTCCCCGACCCCTCAAGAACACAGAGTGAGCACTCCAAAGACGGCCACTCAATGGCCTCACCATTTAAAACTGCTGTGCCCTTTGGGTATGCTTTAAAATACAGATTTGGGGGGAAGAAAGCACTTCAAAGATGAAAGTGCCTAGAAAATGCCAGTTTATAGAATCTGCTGTCTTTACTGCAGTGAGCAAAGAAGTCCTTTCAACGCTTCAGAGGCCAAACTCGGGTCTTGGTTGCTTGAGGGACTTTGGGTAATTTATTTAACCTCCCTATGCTTTTGGTTCTTCATCAGTAAAATGCGTATCATTATAATAATACATCCTTCATACTACTATTGTGAAAATTAGATGCATAAATAAAAACAAAGTGTGCACACACAAAAAAAAGTCCGTTCAGTGAAGACTGAACCTGATTAAGAGGAAAGGGAATGGGCTGCGTGGAAAGTTGGTTTCTGGGGAAACCCGCTGATTAGAAGCGGAGAGGGGCACTCAAGTCATGTGCTGGCAGGAGTTTGAGACAAAGCCGCTGCGGGTAGATAAGGCATGGGAGGAACAGAGAGGCTTATTTGTCCACTCGGGCTGCCATAACAAAGCACTGGAGGCTGGGTGGTTTCAGCAACAGACATTCGTTTCTCATAGTTTTGGAGGCTGAGAGTTCCAGGGGAAGGTGCCCATTGCTTCACTGCCTGGGGAGGGCTCTCCTCGTGGCTTGCAGGTGGCTGCCTTCTTTCTGTGTCTCTCTCTGTGCAGGTACAGAGCAGGAGAAAGCTCTCATGCTTTTCCTCTTCTTGTCAGGACATCAGTCCTGCTGGATTCAGGCACCACTCTCAGGCTCTTATTTAACGCTAATTACTTCCCATTTCCAAATACAAGGCGAGGGCGTCAATACATGAATGGGGGGATGGTGGTAATACAAACATTTAGCCCACAATAGAGATCTTCTTTAATGTTCTAAGCAGAGGCAAGAGAAAGTGAGTGTGAGTCAGCCTCTCAGGCATGTCTGGCTCTTTGTGACCCCATGGACTGCAGCCTGCCAGGCTCTTCAGTCCATGGAATTTCCTAGGCAAGAATACTGGAGTGGGTTGCCATTCCCTTCTCCAAGGAGAAGGTTCAGTCCTGACCCAGGGATCAAACCTGGGTCCCCTGCATGGCAGGCTGATTCTTTACCATCTGAGCCACCAGACCCAGAAAACAAGATTTTCCCTGGGATAGGCAGAACAGATCACAGATTTAGGCCTCTGTTTGGGGCAACGAGTGATGTCAGCACTAGAAGAGCTACAGATGGCCCATTACTCCCTGGGAGTACCGAGAACACATCCCAGAGAAATTCCTAAATTGGAATAAGGAAAACAGCTTCTGCAGTCATTTGTGACCAGCAGAAATTTAATGATGAACATACCTGACTGTCCCCAGATATGGGTCTTTCTTTAAATCTTAACCACTGGTGAATAACAAGTCCTGATGATTCTTAATTTACGAAAGTTTGTAAACACAGGAAATCTCACTGGGATACTGAAAGAGTGTGATGTTCCATCTCTTAATTATGAATACCTTAGAAAATCTTAACAGGCTAATTCACATTAGATAAATGCCTCTGCTCTTATTATTCATGTGTGAATAGCAGGTGTGGTGCTTGGAGGAAAAGAAAAATAAACCTCTACAGAGTCAATTATGTGCCTGCTATTTTGCTTGCATCATCTTATTTAATCCTCCTAACAATTCTGCAAGTTTAGCATTATCCCCATTAATTTGTTGGCTTGCTTGTTTTAAGGTAAAATTAGGTGGAGTTTTCCCCATTTACAAAGAGGGAAACTTAGGCTCAGAGAGATTAAGTAACTCAGTGGAGATTAACCAGTGAGCAAGTGACAGATTGGGCTTCCCAGATGGCTTAGTTTTAAGGAATCTATCTGCCATGCAGGAGACGTGGGTTCGATATCTGGGTCAAGAAGCTGCCCTGAGGAAGGAAATGGCAACCCACTCCAGTATTCTTGCCTGAGAAATCCCTTGGACAGAGGAGCCTGGTGAGCATGGGGTCACAAAAGAGTCAGACATGCTTTAGTGACTAAACAACAACAAAGTGACAGGGTCAGAGTTCGAACTTGAGTGTTTCTAAAACTCATGCTCGTGTTTTTCACATTCTTTGCTGCCCGAGTCTTGCAAACTGAAACAAACGAAACAGTACCAGATGTCATGCACTCAGGCAGCCAGCCACTTCACCCAGTCCTACGTGCTCACATGCACGTACATTCAGGCCTGTGTCTGGTCATAAACCCCTCCCTCACATCCAACCATGGGTCAGCTACCAAGTCAACTGGGGAGTCGTACAGTGGAAAGGAGGGTGTTGCGGTGGTTCCTGACACAAGTTCAATGTGACACCTGCCATTTCCTCTTCTGAGTGCCAAGCACTCAAACTGCTTTTATAGAAGGCAGAGGCGACGCACACAGTTTGAGTTTCCTTCGTTTCTATCTGCCCAGTCTTGTATGCTAGCCTTGACTGGCGCTCCTCCAGATGCCTGCAGTCCTGTCCCAGTTGATTCCATCCAGGAGAAGGGGCCCCCAGCTGTGGGACCTCCTGTACCAATGCTCAGAATTGCACCCCATCATTCCTGTCCCCATGCCCACCAGAGCTTCCTCCTCCTTGAGTTTTTAAGACTCACTGTTGACTGAATGTCTGTGTGCCACAAAAGTTCATATGTCAAAATCCTAACCACAATATGATGGTATTAGGAGGTGAGGCCTTTGGAGGTGATTAAGCCATAAGGGTAGAACCCTGGTGAATGAGATTAGTGCCCTTATAAAAGAGACCCCAGAGAGCTCCCTATCCTTCCCATCATGTAAGCACAGAGCAGAAAGATGGCCATTTGGAAGCAAGTGGAAGCAGGCTCTCACCAGGCATCAAAGCTGCTGGTGCATTGACCTTGGACTTTCCACCTCCAAAACTGTGAGAAATGAATTTCTGTTGTTTATAAGTCACCCAGTCTGTGGTGTACTGTTATGGCAGCCTGAACAGACTAAGCAAGTCTTAAGTGAAGTGCCCTTCCTCCCAGAAGCCTTCCCTGCCCTCCCAAGCCCACCAGTGTTGCTGCAAACAGGACGTAGAAGAGAATTAGTTGCATAGCAGTGAATGCTATAATTAAAAATAGTTGCAATATAACTACAATATATAACTAATATGTTAATATATAACTAATGCAGGCAGATTCTTTACCGACTGAGCTATGAAGGAAGCCCAATATATATAAAATATAACTAATATAACTAGGGCTTCCCTGGTGGCTCAGATGGTAAAGAATCCACCTGCAGTGCGGGAGACCTGGATTCAATCCCTGGGTTGGGAAGATTCCCTGGAGGAAGGCATGGCAACCCACTCTAGCATTCTTGCCTAGAGAATCCCCAAGGACAGAGGAGCCTGGCAGGCTACAGTCCATGAGGTCACAAAGAGTCTGACACAGCTGAGCACAGCACAGTAATGTAACTAACATAGTAATATATAATTTCTTTTCTGTTAGTATGGACTTTCTTTCCTGGGGCACCCATGGCACCCTGAAATTCCCCTATGAGAGCCCCAGTCCTCCTTGTGGTAGGGCTGTGTATACTTGTCAATCTCCCCTGCTACACTGGGTCTTTCTTCACTGTATCTCCCAAACACAGCTCTTGGTAGGTGCTCAGTTAGCTCCTCACTAACTTGCTAATTTTATTTAGCAAATAAAAATTTAGAATGCCCAGTTAGATTTAAATAAACAATGAATAACCATAATAATGAATAAGAATACCGCCTGATTGTGTCTGGTAACCCTGAGTTCAGTAAGTGTTTATTGTGTTCCTCCCTGTGTGAGTGAGCAAAAGCACAGAGAAAGAAAAGGGCATTGTATTCGGAAGAAAGCAAGAAACTTCAGTTTTGGGACTTCCCTGGTGGTTCAACGGCTGGGACTCTGAGCTCCCAATGCAGGGGGCCCAGGTTCGATCCCTGGTCAGGGGGCTAGATCCTGCATGTCACAGCTAAAGATCCCACATGATGCAACTGAGATCTGGTGCAGCCACATAAATAAATATTAAAAAAAAAAAAAATACTACCAAACAGGAAACTTTGGTTTGCCTGGAACCTAGCACTGGTGCAAATCTGTCAGAGTGAAATGAGAGGAGCCCAGCTCGCCTGTGCTTAGAGCTGCGCCTATACCCAGAGAGCACTCCATCGCCAGTGACAAAGGGGCAGACTGAATGTACACGTGGGGGTGGGGTTAAATGCTGGAAAAAGTAACGAAGATGTCACATCAGAAATGGAGAGTGCGATGATGACAGTGGCTATGGTCACGGAGGCATGTGAAGGAGTGAAGCGACCAGCAGGCTGCAGCCCCCACACCCTCACGATTCAGTCACAGAGCAACCGTGTCCCAGTTGGATGAGGAATCGAAACTCTCCTCCCAGACGTTGTAGGGGATCTGTGCCCACCTTGAGCAGAACAAGGGCAAAGCCCAATTTTCCTCTCCCTGCCCAAAGAGGAGAAGAGGTCCCCAGTTCCCCTGAGGTTACTGAGGCAGGAGTTACACCTGCCCCCTCTTAGCCTGGGGGTCCCCACGAGCTCCTCGTGTAGAACCTGGTCTCTTGGGGAGTCTCCCTAACGCTCTGCAACTGGTGGCTGGGCTCCCAGGCCCCAGGCTAATGGGGGAGGGGCTGTGGGGAGAGGGAGGAAATAGGCCCCCTTTGTCCCCCCGGGCCTGGCAGCACAATGGGAGCCTGTGTCATGCCAGCTGCTCTAGGCGGCTCTGACTCTGGTGGACACCAGCCTTGGGGGAGCACACAGCCTGGGGGACCCCGTCTGTTTCATGTCCCTCTGAGTGGGACCTGTGGACAGGCTGCCTGTGCCAAGGGATGACCCGTGTCTTGGGGTGCTGGCTGTCCCTAGGGGTGCACATACGTGTATTCATGCCGGAAGGTCTGATGGAGGGCAGGTAAGTGTGGGTGCTTGTGTGTCTGCCTATGGTGACACACATGTGTCTGGGGCTGTCTGGGCGAGTCTGCAAGTACGTACACACATGGGTCTGTGATTGTGTGTTGAGGACAGGCAATGCTGCTGAGCACGTGGGGGCACACTTGCCTAGGCCTTCCCCGTTGTCAAAATAGGGAGCCTTTCCCATGCACCAGGCCAAGAAGGGCAGAACTGGCTGTGAAGCATCTTTGGGAAAGAAGTACTGAAAGATGGGGGCCAAGACTGCCCAACTGAAACTCGTGTTCTGCACACACATTCCCTGGGACTCTAGGCTTGGCTCTCTCCTTCCCTTGGCCCCTCCCTGCCCCCGGCCTCCCCCTCCTGCTGCTTCCCTGCACCCTGGACCAACAGGGACCCTCATCTGGGATGGTGACCCTCAGCCAAGTAGCAGCTAGAAGGAAGCTCTTTGGGGTTCAGGATGTTCCTCCAAGGGCTGATCTGCCCAGTTTGGCCTCACCTCCCTCCCACTCCACCTCCCCCACAAATCAGAAAGCCCAGCCCACCCAGCTTGACCTTCCAACCTGGCTGGAATCAGGAAATGAGATTTCAACTCCATTCAACTAAATCCAACAAATATTTACAGAGGAACCTCTAAGCACAAGGCTCTGTAAAGCTGGGAGCAGTGGGGAGAGGCTCTTTGCCAGGGCCTGCCTCCCAGATGACTCCAGATTTAGGTCGACCTTAAGGCTTTGCTCCCTACCAACACACACAGCTTCAGCCTGCAGCCCAGGGGCCTGGTCCTCCCAATTGGTCATTGATGAAGGCTCTGCCTGGTGAGGATGCACCCAGAGGCTCCCTGAGAAAATGCTCACAGCACGGATGGCCCCTTCCCACCTCTGGTGGGCGGGGGGGTGGGGGGGGTGCTTCTCCCCACCCTCCAGGATCAAAGGCAACCAGGGAATAGGCAGTAGAGGAGAGGTGGTCCCCCGCCCCCTTTAGGAGATGGAACCTGGACTTTCCTTTTGATTAGAAGGAAAAGTTATTCCTCCCCACAGCGGGGCTTCCAGCCTACAGAGTCCAACACACAGGCAGGCCTCCCTCAGCAGATGCCCTGGAAATCTCTCCCTGTATCTTGGTGTCCAAAGTGAAATGTGCAATACGATCCTTTGGGTGAAACAAAAATATTGAGTCAGGTTTTTTTAATCTAGAAACTTAAGACTTACCAAATATTTAATAAGTGGGTTGGCACCTCCCTTCCTCAGTCCCAGTTTCCTATTATTCTGAGTCCCGGAAGTTTCTTTGGGACTCCTGGGGGTGAGGGCTGTGTGGGGTGTTTAGGGGCACCCTCCCACTTTGGCTGCCTGTCAGTACACGGCTTCATTTGTTCCTAAGTACTCCAGCATGTCACCAGTGCGGCTGGTTCTATAAAAATGAGGCCTTAAACAGAATATTTTGATACTTTGTGAAAGAGAGAGGTATAACACGAAACTCTTTCTGAACCTGCAGGTATTCTAGGAATCAAACCGAAGGACAATTTGTGCATTTGTTTATTTTTACAGAAAAACAAGTGTATTCTAGTCTCTAACAGTTTCTATGATGAGTGCCTATTGATAGTTTGTGACCTCAACCAATATTTCAGACAAAAATTAGTCCTTCTTGACAGTGAGAGAAGAACATCTTTTCAAGTATGCTAAGGAGAGAGCATTTTGAAAATGGTTATTTGGAAGTGTTTCCATCCTGCTGCTGCTGCTGCCAAGTTGCTTCAGTCGTGTCCGACCCTGTGCGACCCCATAGACGGCAGCCCACCAGGCTCCCCTGTCCCTGGGATTCTCCAGGCAAGAGCACTGGAGTGGGTTGCCATTTCCTTCTCCAATGCATGAAAGTGAAGTCACTCAGTCATGTCTGACTCCCAGCGACCCCATGGACTGCAGCCCACCAGGCTCCTCCATCCATGGGATTTTCCAGGCAAGAGTACTGGAGTGGTTGCCATTGCCTTCTCCTGTTTCCATCATAAGGTGATGTTATTCCTGAAAACTGTGTAAATATGTCAACTAATAAAAATTCTATCTACACAGTTAAAGAAATAAGCTTGGACAATTTTCCAAGCAAAGAGTGTAAGAAAATTTTGAATCAATTTGCTAAAAATGTAAAAACAAAGCTTTCCAATTATTTTGCTAATAACCAGGAAAAGTGGAAATTTACTAGCTAAATGTCAAAATAAATTGCACAATGGATGGATAGGAGTGAAATACAAATATCATGATTTAATGGGTCCAGAATGATACATACCTGTCATTCAGTGGAGTATTTCTTATATCATAGCTGAAGTATATCAGCTATGGCCATTATGAATACCAAGACTAAAAGTGTATAAATATTCACTTAGCAAATGATTCAGCAATCCTACTTCTAGGTATTTCCTCAAGAGAAATGAGAAACATGTGCACACAGATACCAGAATGCAAAGGTTTATTTGTTTTATTCACAAATTTTTTTTTGTTCACAATTTATTCACAACAGTTTTATTCACAATTGCCCCAACTGGAAACAACCCACATGTCCTCCATCAATTGTTAAATGGATAAGCAAATTATGGTACATCCATACAATGGAATACTCCTTAGGAATAAAAGGAAAAAATTACTCATATACACAGCGTGGATGAAACTCAAAAGCAATATGCTAAGCAAAAGAAGCCAGGCACAAAAGATCACATACTCTGATTCTAGTTACATGACATTCTGGGGGAAAAGGCAAAAATATAGGGAAAGAAATCAGACTAGTGATTCCTAGGGGTTGGAAGAGGGGAGTGACTGAAAAAATGCATAAAAGAACGTTGGGGTGATGAAAATATTATACATCTTGACTGTGATGGTAGTTACATGCTTCTATATACATGTCAAAACTCATCAAAATGTGAACTTTATCATACCTAAATTGTATTTTGATAAACCCAGTGTCGAAAAAACTGGTTAGCACGTGTTCAGTCACTTCAGTCGTGTCGACTCTGCTTAGCATATAATGCCAAATAAACATTGAATAAAACAGATATTTTAAAGCATAGAAGAAATCTAAAAGTATACAACCAAAGGGAATTCCCTGATTTTCCACGGTTAGGACTCAGCATTTTCACTGCTGGGGCCCAGGTTCAGTTCCTGGTCGGGGAACTAAGATCCCACAAGTCATGTGGCCAAAAATAAATTAAATAAAAAATAAAATGAGGACTTAAAAAAAAAAGAAGTATTACAACCAAAATATTATCAGGGATAATCTCTAAGTGGTAAATTATTGTGATTTTTACTTTTTCATTTTGTTTTCTGTGTATAAAAGTAAGCAGATGTTTGAAAAATTGACTCTAACATTCACACGGAAATGCCAGGACCTAGAATCCTCCAAACAACCTTTGAAAAATGAAGCTGGAAAACACTATCTGATTTCAAATTTTATTATAAGGTTACAGTAAATCAAGACAGTTTGATATTATTGGCATAAAGATAGACATCAATGGAATAGAATCAAGAGACCAGAAATAGATCTTTATACTTAAAAAAAAAATCCAACTTTATTGAGGTAAGATTGATCTATAAGTATTATCCTTTACTTATGTGGACAAATGATTTTCAACAGAAGGACAAAGGCAATGCAATGCAAAAAAGATGGTGTTTTCAAAAAATTCTGCTGATGCCCATAAGCAAAAAAGTAACCCTTTATCTATGCTTTGCACCAGACACAAAATATAACTCAAAATGGCCATAGACTTAAATGTAAAATCTAAAACAGTAAAACATCTAGAAGAAAACCTTTACAACCATGGAGTAGATAAAAATTTCTTAGCTATAGCACCAAAAGCATGTCCCATAGAAGAGTAAACTGATCCGCTGGACTTTATCCACATTTATCCAAACAGACACTATTGAGAGAATGAAAAGAGGGACCATAGTCTTGGAGAAAGTATTTGCACATCATGTATCTGATAAAAGACTTGGATCCAGAATATATAAAGAACTCTCAGAAAGTAATAGTAAAAAACAACCTAATCAATAACAGATAAAGCACTTGAGATACCACTAAAAACCTATTGGAATGGCTAAAATAGATTGACTCTATCAAGTTTTGGCACGGATATAGATTGACCCCAACAAGTTTTGGCATGGATATGAAGGAACTGGAACTTGACACATAGCTGGTGAAAATGTGAAATGGTACAACCACCAACCACGTTGGAAAACTTTTTGGCAATTTCTTAAAAAGTTAAACATACACTTCTCATGATCCAGCCATTCCACGCCTAGATTTACTCAGAGAAATGAAAGCATATTGTTCTACAAAAACTTATTCATGAATGCACATAGTAGCTTTATTTGTAATAACCAAATACTGGAATCAACCAAGGTCCATCTTCAGGTGATTGGATATACAAACCATGGTATATCTGTACAATGGAATATTACTCAGTATTAAAAAAAAAAAAACTATTTATATGTTATGTAACATAGATGGGTCTCAAAAATAATTATGCTGAGAGAAAGAAGTCAGACTAAAAAGAGCTCACAGGGACTTTCCAGGTGGTCCAGTGGATAAAAATCCTCCTGCCAATGCAGGGGACACAGGTTCAATCCCTGGTCTGTGAAGATTTCACATGCCGTGGGGCACCTGAACCCATGAACCACAGCCACTGAGCCTGTGCTCTGGAATGAGAGAGGCCACCGCAGTAAGAAGCCTGCACACTGCAACTAGAGAGAAGCCCCTGCTCGCCACAACTAGAGAAAGCCTGCACAACAACAAAGACCCAGCACAGCCAAACATAAATAAAATTATTTTTTAAAAAAGAGTGCATCTGGCATGATAACATTTATATAAAATTCTAGAACATTAAAAAAAAAAGCAAATTGGTGATTTCTTGGGAATGGGTAGTTGAGGGAGGGGTGTAAGAATTACATGGGAAGAAACTTTTAGGGTGATGGAAATGTTCTTGATGGTGGAGATGACTTCAAGAGTGTCTAAATATGTCAAAACATCACATTGTACACTTACAGTATGTGTGCCTACTATAGGTCAATTATATTTCAATAAAACTATTAAAAATAAACAGATTACTTTTGTAACACAATAAACTTCTTAAAGGAAAGGAATAAGAGACTCAAGTCATTGTATTATATTACACACATCTTTTTGTGGTTAGTTACTGTGTGGCCCTGCTTAATTATTCATATACTGTTTAGAAACTTTGTAATGTAGAGATTATGGGTATACCATTATGACTCCTGGGGTTTGGTTTTGTGGTCAGTTCTATAAAAATCTGTATATCAGGCCCATGGCCAGGAACATAATCCTCTTTTATAACATTGTTTCTGTGGGAAAATTGAAATTGACTTGCATTACATTTTCATAGTTCCTTCCCTTTGCCCCCAGGCTCTCTCTTCTCAAATCCACCTTACACATAGTTGCCAGACTTTTTTTTTTTTAATTAGATCATGTTACTTCCCTGTTAAACCCCTCAGTTTAGTTCAGTCATTCAGTCATGTCCGACTTTTTGCGACCACATGGACTGCAGCATGCCAGACCTCCCTGTCCATCACCAACTCTCAGAACTTGCTCAAACTCATGTCCATTGAGTCGGTGATGCCAACCAACCATCTCATCCTCTGTCATTCCCTTCTTCTCCTACCTTCAATCTTTCCCAGCATCAGGGTTTCCCAATGAGTCAATTCTTCACATCTGGTGGCCAAACTATTGGAGCTTCAGCGTCAGTTCTTCCAATGAATATTCAGGACTGATTTCCTTTAGGATTGACTAGTTTGATCTCCTTAACGTCTAAGGGACCCTCAAGGGTCTTCTCCAACACCACAGTTCAAAAGCATCAATTATTTGGTGCTCAGCTTTCTTTATGGTCCAACTCTCACATCTGTACATGACAACTAGAAAAACCATAGCTTTGACTAGACGGACCTTTGTTGGCAAAGTAATGTCTCTGCTTTTTAATATGCAGTCTAGGTTTGTCATAGTTTAAACTCCTCAGTGGAGAAGGCAATGGCACCCCACTCCAGTACTCTTGCCTGGAAAATCCCAGGACGGAGGAGTCTGGTGGGCTGCAGTCCGTGGGATCGCCAAGAGTCGGACACGACTGAGCGACTTCACTTTCACTTTTCACTTTCCTGCATTGGAGAAGGAAATGGCAACCCACTCCAGTGTTCTTGCCTGGAGAATCCCAGGGACGGGGGAGCCTGGTGGGCTGCAGTCTATCGGGTCACACAGAGTCAGATATGACTGAAGCGACTTAGCAGCAGCAAACCCCTCAGTGGTTCCAAACGATAAACTCTCAGCTCCTTAGCATGTTGTCCAAGGTCCTTCCTAACTAGCCCCATCTGTGTCACCAGTCCCATCTCTCAGAACTGCCTCTGTTTATGCATCTGGACCAGGTGCTTTCACCACTTTGAGCCTTGCCTCATGCTGTCCACCTGTCAGTATGGGCCTCCCTTTCACTTCACTTGTGCATCTAGAAAGCTCTCTCATTATTTAAGGTGCATTTCAAATATCACCCCCTCCTGGGAGCCTTCCCAGATTTTCCTAGAACAGAATTTATCTTTCATTTCACTTTCCTTAGCACCTTTCACATACATCTGCTAGAACATTTATTCTATTGTATTGCGGTAATTAAGGTGCATCTGTATTACTTAGGTTAGCAGCTAAGATGCTATAACAAAAACAAAACCCCCAAATGCCAGTGGTTTGAGCAAGTTCATTTCTGTCTCACTTATAAGTCCCACCAGCATGCTGGCTCAGCTCCACAACACTGAGAACCCTGGCTCCTTCTAACTTGTTGCTCCACCATCCTTAGCATTCTGCATTCATATGCATAGACCAACATACATGCCTCTCCAATACACCTACTTTCTGGCCAACAGGACAGAGAAAGGGGATGGAGAGACTGTCTCCTGCCTTTCTTTGATATGATCCACAACTCGTACCATCACTGTATTCACATCCCTCTGGCTACGTAAGGCTGCAGAGGGACCAGGGAAATGCAGTTTTATTCTGGGTGGCCACTTGCTTCACTACACATCAGGTGTTGTATTATTAGACAGGCAAGGCAAAATGGATCTTGGGGCAAATTGGCGCTTTGCCGTAGTCCACACCTTTCGCTGTCTTACTGTCTGTGATCACTCTTTACACACATAACATTGTATTCCAAGACAAATAACTTCAAATACCAGGCCATCTTGCACCCAACACCTCCATCAGATCTGGAGATGGTTACCTGTGGTCTGGAGACCAACTCACTTAAAAGATACATCTGTCCCCCACCCTCCTCCAACAGACAATGATGGAACAAGAACCACACACCACACTTTTAAAACAATTCTTAGGCGGAAAAGAAAACAATGGGAACTACACAGATGGCCCCAGTCCACAGCAATTACCAAGTCATGCTAGTCAGATGTTATAAAGACTCCTTGTCCTTCTGTTTTCTAGAAGTAACTCTTTTGTCCACTGTCCTCCTTGGCTCCTGGCTTTGCCCTCTGGGAGACTCTGGTCACCACCCTCTACAACCACATCTGAAGTGGGCATCGAAGAATATGCCTCTTTCAGGCTCCTGGACTTATTTGCTTCCAGCCAGTTCCATGGGCAGGTAACTCAGCCAAAAGTCTTGTCCTGACAGAGTTTGTCAGGCTGAAAACTGGTTGTATTTTTTTACTGGCTTCCGTGCTCTGCCCAGACCCCTCTCTCAGCTTCATGGCTGCTATCTTCAGGCCATCTGAGACAATAGACCAGGGTGGAAAGGAAACACCCTTAATCTGATCTTGGCTACATAGCTGGCTCCCGTAGTCTGGCAGAGACTTCTCACCTGGGAAAGCTTGAGAAAGGCTCAGGGCTGTAGTCTTAGCTCCTACCAAGGCTGTGCAGAGCCAATTTTGGTCACGCCTTCTATCTGGGGTACAGAAGCAGTTAGTGTCAACAACTCTTTGACGTTCCAAGTTTCCAGACTCTCAGTCAATTTAGACGCAGGCAGCAGGCACGCTGCCCCCTGAGCAGACCTGCATTCCCTTCTGTCTCTGCTTGCAAACTGGCTGAGTCTAATCTGAGCTCATTTCTCCTTTCTAGGAATCTGCTGATGCAGCTAGAAGCAGTCAGGACCCCCTAGTTCTCAAGTTCTCCTAGTGTGGCAGGCTCAGAGAGCATGGATCTTCCTGTCAAGGTATTGACCACAGATAACAGTTTACTAAATCTTCTGCCAGAGCCTAACAAAGGTCACCAACTTTCCAGTCTGCATATCTGCGTCCATTCCACCTGACTGTGAAGCCAGTGCCACATATGTGAGTAATTTTTATGACAGTCCTCTACTGCCAGGTAGTCTTAAATCACATACGGGAAAGATTTTGGTGACTGTAACCGGGAGACCAAATATATGAAGTTACTTTCTCTCATGAGAGAATCCAAGCTTGTCTAATGGTTATGCTCTGTGACATGAGGACTCTGGATTTCTTTTGCCTTGCTGTTTCCCTGTCCCAGGAGGATGTTGCCATCCCTGCAGTCCCACATAGTTCACTCCCGATTTTCCACTCTAGGGAATAGAAAAGGGGAAAGCGGCTGGGGAGTGTGCATTTCAGAATTTGAACACACCACTCTTGTTCATCTCCCTTTGGCCGTATGGCTATACTCAGTTGCAAGGAAGACCATGAAAGGCACTCTTTACTCTGGATGGACATGTATTCAGATGAAAACTCAAGTGTTCTATCACAGAGAGAAAGGGAGGGAGTGATATAGTACAGGGGTCCCCAACTTATGGGATCTAATGCCTGATGATCTGAGGTGAAGAGCTGATGTAATCATAATAGAAATGAAGTACACAACAAATGTAGTACGCTTGAATCACTCTAAATCGTCATCTCACCCCTGGGCCATGGAAAAATTTTCTTCCATGAAACTAGCCCTGGTGCCAAAAAGCTTGGGAACCACTGATGTCGGGAACAATTAGTCATGTCCATCACAGCCTGTCTCCTCTTGAGAGAACTCTTTGAATGGCAGGGATCTGTCTCACCATCATCATCCTAGGCACAGCCAAGGGCCCAGCACAGGGTCAGTGACTACACACATTCAACATCAATTTCCCAGGCCATAACCCGATCCCATGATGCAGACCTCTAGGACATGATCATGATTAAAAGGCATCTTTGTTGGTGTATATACAGTCCTGAATTAGGATTCAGAATAAATATTTCACCCTCTACCAAAAAAGAGGCATCTTCACCGGTGTAACCTGGGTGCCCCAAGCTGCACATCTTCGAGTTCTCAAGCCCTGTGGAGTCACCTCCCGTGCCCAGAGGGCTTCCTGAGGTGGGTGGTTTGTTTATCCCCACTGCAGCATGCCCCTCCAAGGGCATTGCTTCTCATCGAGGTCCTTAGCCCTGTGCCGGGAGTCCCCATTCAGAACCGCCTCTTTCTAAGCTGGTGCCAGTCTCCTCCCTCCTCCTTCCCAACTTACCAGGAACCCAAGGCTCAAGGGTGTAGCAGATGTTTAAACATATTTAGGAATAATGGACAGTGATTTTAGCATCATATGGAAAGCACTCAAATTCAAGTCACATACTACTCTTTCAAGATGTGTCCATCTTTCCCTGCCCCAGGGAACTTCCCTTTGGCAGAATTCCTCTGTTGGTCCCCGCTCTGCCCCACAACATATTTTTCAAGCCTCCTCTCAACATTCAACATCTCTCTGTTCTCACTTGTTTCGGGGTTCCTTGAGTGCTCCCAGGAACAGCCCTCACAGCGTCAAAATTTCCCCTCTTGGTTCAGCTCAGCCACACCCCCTCCACGCTGTGCTCACCGGTACGCTTTTCTAAATAAAGGTCCATCACCGTTTCTCCAAGTAAAAGGGCCATCAACCCAGAGGTGAATCATGGCCTTCTCTAGTAGAAGACAGAGGAGGCCACAATCCATCAGAACTTTAGTCATTTTATTTCCTCCATGCTCTACATACAAGATCTCATTCAACTCTCGAAACCCCTCTGCGAGAGGAGGTGAGACACTTGAGGTCCAGCGGTGTTAAGCCACAGTCCAAGGCCACACAGCAGGTGAGAGGCAGGGCTGGCCCACACGCTGGGCTCTGATGCCCCAGCCTGGGAAGCAGCCGGCATCACCATCTCCGGTCAGCTCATCACTCTGTGACATGAGTCACCTCTCCGCCATGTACGGCTCCCAGGGGACAGTGCTCACTCTCGCTCGCAGATGCCTAGCCAGGCTGGGGCCATGGCAGCCTCGTGCAGGCCCTCCTGTCCTGCCACTGGAATGGGATGGTCGCTGTGAGGAAAGCCTCTGTGCGCAGGGCAGACTGCCTGGGATGCTCTCTCAGGAGGCACCCCACACAGCAGTCCCCTAAACATACCCATTCAGACTCCAGTCAGGCTCCCTGATGCCCCATCCCCCCGCACTGGCAGGGCCAGGTCAGTCCCCACTGGGTGGGGGAGTGGGGGCAACAGGTGGGAGGAGAAGGGCAGGGGAGGGGTGGGATGGGGGCTGAATTGAATAGCTGCTTTCTTCTCAGAGGCTCCCCCCACCCCCAGTGGTCACTGATTAACCCTCTGGACCAGATAACCCCTGTATAGGAGGAGAAAAAAAATGTGTGTTTATCTTGGGTTGTAAAACATCAATATTGACTTCTCACAGGTGAAGCCAAAGGGGAAGAGGAGGTGGGATTGAGGAGGGGGTGAGACTTGTCACCCCTCCTTCTCGAGGCCTGAAACACCCTTGCCTGACACCCAGGGGCCAGCCCACCTGGTCTCCTTCCCTAAGGAGAATATTGGGTATTAGGGCTGCAGCAGCTAAAGAAGCTGGATCTCACCCCCTTCCACCTCAGAGTCATCCCTGCCTTTGCATACACACCCCTGCCCCCACAATTATTCTGCACTCTGCTGCTCAGGAGGCCTGTTCCCCTGCCTGTCCTCCTCCCCCATCCTGACCCCAGCAGATAAGAGAGCGATCCAGGTCGTTGTTGGATCTGCTGTTTCCTGACTCTGCGACGTGGACAGGGGATCGCCTTGAGGCCCGGTTCCCTCAGCTGTCACATGGGGGTAGTCACAGCACCCTGCTCACAGGCTTCCTTTGGGTGACTGACCGAGGTCCCTTCTAAGAAGCACTTGGAGCTGGTGCTGCTGGGAACAGCATCACTTCCCCACCTGTTTCTCTTCTCGCTCCTCTCTCCTCTCTCCTCCCTCCTGTGGCTTGAAGCAACCATCACCACGAGCCTTCCTCCTTGCTCTCGGCTGAGGCCCCCTGACGTGGCTGTGGGGTGGACAGTGCCGGACTCACCCAGGACAAGAGACCACGCATGGTCTGACCAGGGCTGTGGGTCTGTAACCCTCTTCCCTCTGGCCCAGAAGGAGTCAACGCAAACTCTCTCTCTGGCTGGCACTTTTCACCAGAGGGCCTGAGGAACGGACCTGTGCCACACGATGTCTGTAGGGGCTCTAAGAGTGTGGCTCTGCCTCCTCAGGGAACCTCACACCTACATCCCGGGGTCTTCTCTGCAGCCTCCCTCCCCTTTCTGAAAGGTGCTCCTCCTGCCTTTCTCGGTCCTTCCAGCCCGGGCTGGGCCCTTCCTGCCCCTCACTTCATTCTGGGCTCTCGAAGCAGTGCGGGAGGCATCGGGCTTCTTTGATCCTCACCCAAGGCCAGGATTCTCTCCTGCCCGGCCCCAGGTGAGTCTCACCTGATGCTGTGGGAGGCCAAGGCCCCAGCCCCAAGTGCCCTTCATCCAGGTGGCCGGAGGGGCCCTGTCCCTGGGCACCTGGTCAATTATTAACACTGAGCAAACTCAGGCCGGTGGGCCCCTCGGCAGGGTCAGGACCAGACAAAGGCCCTGCTGTCTCCCTGAGCTGCCATCTTGGTGGGGGGTTGCTGGCTGGCTAGTCACCCCACAGTGGCAACACCCCTGCCTCCAGCAGGGTGCTGGAGTGGCTGCCGCTCTGTAAGGAATTGGGTGGAGGTAGGCCCTAGAAGAAGAGGAGGAGGGGGTGGGGTTTGGCCACAAGCCTGTTTTTAAGCCTCAGCTTTGGATTTGTGAGCAAGCTTAGGATGGGGGCTGGGGAAGCAAGGGCCTGCCTCAGGCTCCCCGAGTAGGCTGCTTCTGCAGCGGGTGCCACGGGCTGATGGAGGGGTAGTGACCCGCCTCTGAGAACAGCTGTCTGCCCCCTCCTCTCCCCCTCATCCCCCCATCTTCCTTCACTTGGAAATGTGCCGAGTGTCTCTACGTGTCAGAAGTGTCCTCCATCTCTCCCCATCCCCCCAAACTTCTGCTCCTTCCCAATGCCTTTGCTTGCACTCTTCCGTAATCTAAGAAACGCTTTTTCTTTCTCCCTCTGAATCTCTTCCTCCCCCAAGAAGTCCTCCTTGCTCACCCTAATCCCATCGCCCTGGCTCTCTCACATTGAAGCTCTCATCTCCCTGGGCCTGGGGCCCCTCGCCAGCTGCACCATAAGGTCCTTAGGGGCTAGGAGCCAAGACTCCCCTTTCCCTACCACAGGCAACGAGCACATTAGCAGCCTTCTCAGCAATGCCTCCCTCAGCCACAAATCAAGCAACAAGTTACTTTCTTGCAGAACAGCCACTTGGGAGACAACTTTTACATCTGTCAAAGATTCCAGATGCACAGCAGGTCCCAGAGTCAGCCTTGCCAGCCCTGACCCCCTCCAGCTGACTCCCTTTGGTCTTTCTGCCATGGGCATCCCTGCTCCCGGGGCCCATTGCCCTAGGGGCCCCCCGCCACCACCACCCAACTCCATGCGTCTCCAGCACCAATTGATATCCACTCTGCCACAGATGAGCTGCCCCACCCCAGGGAAGGAAGAAGTGGGGAGAAGGAGGGGTTCTTCAGGTTTCCCTTCTTGGCTAAAGACCTAGAGAGTAGGAGGTACAGGACTGGTCATCAGCAGGAGGGTCACCATACTGAAAGCTGACGAAATGTATTTTGTCCTTCATTCATTCAGAGCTAATGTTCTCTCTACCCTGCCTCTCCTGCCACAATTGAATGTTCCTGGGAGCCTCCTGGTAACCCCCTTCCTTAGTTGGGGGTACTGAGCACCTCCTGAGGACATAAGATGTGACCAGCCCCAGGGGGAGCCACTCAGGGAAGACCCCCATGGTGACATTCCCACTGGCAGATGTCTCTCCCCTGGCTGGGCCTAGAGCTCCCGTATCCTGTGACGACGCCTCCAAGTGAACCAGCTACAGACAGTGACCCTAGTTGAAGGCAGAAATGGAGGGGAGAGGGACAGAGGGGAGGGGCAGGAAGAGGCTGGGGATGAAACCCAGACAGTGGGGAAAATGAGTGGAGCAAGTAGGCACAAGGAGAGCAGCAGGCCCTCTGGGAGGGAGACAGGACTGGGGGGTGCCCCTCCACCCCTCTCCAGCAGCCCCCAGAGGGGCTCCTGGCCTCTCCCACTCTCAAGCAGGGATCGCTGGCTGCTCCTTGGCCCCTCAGTCACCAATTCCAGCACGATGGCGCCATCTGCTGTGAGGAGTGAGCAGCACAGCTTACTCCATTAAGGAGTGTTAAGAATTTGGGGTGAGGGTAACTCCTCTCTCAGGGTTTCCAGGTGGCTCAGTGGTAAGGAATCCATCTGCCAGTGCAGAGGCCACAGGAGATGCGAATTTGACCCCTGGGCAGGGAAGATTTCCTGGAGGAAGAAATGGCAACCCACTCCAGGGTTCTTGCCTGGAGAATTCCGTGGACAAAGGAGCCTGGCAGGCTACAGTTCATAGGGTCGCAGAGTCGGACAGGACTAGGCGACTAAGCATGCAACTCCCATCTCATGAAGCTCAGGGATCGCAGCCTCTGGGCTCTGGGAAATAGTCTTCAGTGTGGGGTCATCTCCCATGACCCCCAGACACCTCTCAGGTGGCCAGATTCTTTCTCCTCGCTTTCCAGGTCCCCACAGGTAGGGCTGGAACCCTGCCACACCTCTCCCCTTTGGCTGGACCTATCCTGACTCTCTGACCCCAGGACAGTGTCTCCTTTCCTCTGACTGTCCTATGGTTACAGCTCCCAAGTGGCCTCCCCACCCCATCTATTCACAACTCACAGTTCCTCACTATCTTTCAGCTAAAGTATGGATTGGATCCAACTGAGCATGCCCCTCTCCGCCGCCCGGGAGGAGGGCAGCGAGCTGGGGGCGGGGGTTGGCTGGGTCAGTGTCGGGGCAGGCCCAACACTGGAGATCCTCGCTGGCCTTCATGCACGACTTCTCCAGACGAGCTGAGATAGCTCGGTCTGTGGTCCCGGCTGTCGCTCAATCTGTAGGCAGGGCTGGGGGCTGGCTCTTCAGCCTTCTAAAGGCCTCTTGGGCTCCTTCTCTCCTTCGCTCCCCCTGCTTCTTCTCCCGCACCCATAGCCTGGGTTAGTGCCGTATCTTCATGGACCCTCCCTCTCTAGATCCTCATCCTTGCTGCCAGGACAATCTTTCCAAACTTCCAAGTGATCCCTTCATGTAGTTCAGTCGCTCAGTCGTGTCCTATTCTCTGCGACTCCATGGACTGCAGCACGCCAGGATCCCTTCATGCCTCTGCTTAAATTCCTTCATAATCTCCCTGTTGTCTTCTGGAAGAAATCCAAACCGCCCCATCAGGCAGGCAGGGCCACACGCCCTCTGGCCCCTCCAGCTTCATCTCTCAACACCCTTCCATTCGTCCTGCCCTGGCCACGCCAGGGGCACCTGTGGTCTGCCACACCTAGGCCTGTGAATGCTTCCCTAGCCTAAAACACCTTGCCTTTGCTTGGCTTACTCCCCCCCTCCATGAAGCAGCTCAGACCTCACCTCCTGTGAGAAGCCTTTCCTGACAGTTCTCCAACCCTCCCTAAGAAGGTGAGCTCCTCATATATTATACAAGCAACCCTCCACATCACCCAGGACGGGGACCTGGTCTTTGTGGCAAGTAGATATGCAGGAATGGATGGACGGATGAACGACTGAGCACATCTGCGGCCAGGAGCGGCAGCCAGAAAGACGGCGTGCTGATCACCGGAGGGCCACGTGACTCTGGGTTCTCTGCCCTCCCCTACCCGCCGAGCCCTGTCCCTCACTTGACAATCCCCTTCTTCGTGTCAATTCTAAGCCCTTCAGGGTCCCTACCCTACCTCACCCCCAGAAACCCCCTGGCAGCCTCTCTCTAGTCTCAGAGTGCCCTCCTCCACATACCCTTAGTTGTCCAGTAAGCAAGACTCAGCCCCCTCACTCAGCCAGGCCTCTGCAGTTTCCTCCTTCTGACCAGTCCCGGGTACCAGGCCTCCTTCCACAAGGAAGAATTACTGGGATCAGGACAAGGAGGCAGGGTTTTTCTGCCCGTTCCCAGGAAGCCTCCTGCTGCCTGACTGGGCAGCTCCCTGGATCCTCAGAAAGCCCACATCCCTTCACTTGGACCTCAGACATCATGTTTTGGGAAAGGGAAATTTCATGTATTCCGCAATGCCATACCATTTTTGAGAGCAAGGGCCACATGGGAAAGTGAGGCTTCTAAGGCAAGGTTGTCATAAAAAGACATTGTTCTTTCAGATGACTTACTCTGGAGGAAACCACCATCATGTCATCAGGACATCCAAGCAGCCCTAGAAAGGGATCCATGAGGTGAAGAACTGAGAGCCTCTGCCATCAGCCAGCACCAGCTTGTCAGGTGGATCTTAGAATCACGTCCTCCAGCCCCAGTCAAGCCTTCAGATGACCACAGCCTAGGCCAACATCCTGAATGTAACTTCATGAGAGATCCTGAGCCAGAAACCCCCTGCTAAACTGCTTCCAAATTTCTAATCCCCAGGAAGCATGAATTTCAGCTAAATTTTGGACTCATTTATTATAGAGTGATAGATAATTAATACAGATTTGACAATTTTATGATTCTCAACTCCTGGCCAGAAGAAAACACACGGTGAGCTTCAAGGAAAGGGCTGATGACTAGAAATGAAAGTATACAGCTGCCCCAGCAAACGTGTACAGACATGATTATTGCAGAGCTGAGTTACACGTACCTATCCAGGTGGGTCAAACCCGAATTCCTTCTTCATTTTTCTCATACTCTTTTCATCTTGATCTGATCATTCCTACTATTGACAAGCAAGGGAAAAAAGAAAAGAAGAAAAAAAAAAAAAAAAAAAAACCACCTTCAAATTGCTCCTTAGACATGTCTCCATTTCATACATTTAGCTAGATCTCTTTTGTATAAAATTGCTGAGTTTTCCAAGATTTTCTCATCCCTTCCCCTTCTCCTAGCCAAGATAATTTCCTGGTACAGGGAGATGTTTAGGACCTCATGGTGGTGGGAAGAGGGAGTTGAAGTTCTAAGTGGAATCCCCTGCCCTTTTATACACACACACAGGTGTGACAGGCCTGGAGCCTCCTGGCCCCTGGGGCTCACTGGTAGGGGTGAGGCTGGAGAGGAGTGATGCTGAAGTATGTGGTCCCTGCTCCGGGCTGGTGGCACAGATCTTGCCTCTGTGGTCCCCAGGCCCTAGGACCACCTGGCTGCATTCTTCCCACCCACTCCAGAGCAAGCAGTGTGCCATGAAGCTGTCTCCCAGACGACTTTCCCCAGCCATTTCAAACCACCTCCTGGGGGGCATACTATTGCTTTGGCAGCATCTAGGATCGCTGCTTTGCACAGAGGAGTGCCACTAAAGTTTCCTCCCCTGCTGCAACCTGAGTCAAGCTCTACCCACCCCTCGCAGCAGGATTGTCCCTCACACCTAACTGGGGTTTCTCCCACACAAGCCTCTGAGGTTGAAGGATGGTGCTGCCTTCTTTGGATCCCCCTTTCCTGGTCCCATTGCCATTACCAGCAGCTTCTCTTCAGCCTGTCTGCTTCAACCTTGCTTGAAGCCTTGTTTCGAAGCCCCCTCCACTGGGCAATAAGCTTCATGAGGGAGGGCCACAGGGAAACAGGAATCACGGGAAAATGAAAACACATCAGTTTACATATCTGCATGCAGAGATCCATAGACACCAATATCAAGATCTCCACCTACTCAGGCCCCCATGGCAGACACCCTGGGGTGAGTGGGACCAGTTCAGGGACTTCTCAGTGTTACCCCAGGAGCCCCACCCCATCCTGATCCTTTGTCTTCCCTCTCAAGATTGTTTTTTTTCTCCCCATCTCTCAAAGGCCTTGGGAGGGAGGCAAAAAGGAGGGAACTATATCTCTTCTATAGATCTTCCTATGGATAAAAACTTGGAGGTGCCCCTCTAGCTGGTGGATTTCCATGGCTTAAATGCCTCTTGCCCCTCAAGGCTTCTGGACACAGTCCCCTCTGCTGGGCTCCAGACCCCTCGTCAGCTGCTCTGAGACCCCACTCTCTGATCTCCCAGCCGCACTTCCAACTCACCCTGTCCCAAACTGACTTGTCCTCTTCCTTAAGCTACCTGCTCCTCTTTCCCCAGATCCACACACATCTGGTCCTCTCTGCTCCCTAAACAGCTCCCCTCTCTCCCTCCCTCTCCCGCTGCACTGAGTCAGCCCTCAAGTTCCGCTTCCCATCTGGGTCTCCTCTCTCCACCGCCCTCCCAGCCCTTCATGGTGACTGCAGGACTATTCTTAGGGCAAGCTGGGTCTTAAGCCCTCAAGCTTAAACCCCTTCCCGAACTTCCTGGTGATCACAGGACGCTGTGCCCTGATCCAGCCTACCCTGCCCTTCTGCTCTGATGTTTATGAGCAGCTTCACGGGTACCCAGACAGGCCTGGCTCTCTCTTGACTTCCCTATCACACGTGCTGTTGGAATGCTCACTCCCTTGAGTGCCTGCTGAACTGCTCATTTTTCAAGATCCTGCTTGAGTCACATCCCCTGGGAAGGCATCCTGAGTCAGAGTTAATCACGCCCTTCTCCTGTTACCACAGAACGTTATTCACGTTTCCCCTTGGGTGCCTCTCCCATCCTCCACCATGCAGCCTGGCCACAGCACTACCACCTCCCAGCTGGACTGCTGCAAGTGTCTCCTGACCCAGCCCCCTGCCCTTGCCCTCGCCTCTTCCAGGCTACTGTGGAAACAACAGTCCAAGTGGTCCTCTGGAAAAACCAGTCAATAAACATCTCCTGGTTCAAAACTCTCCATTGCCTCCCATCTCACTCGCCATAAAAGCTAAAACCCTACAACGGCCTCTGACATCTCCTGGCCTGGTCCTCCTTAACCTTTGGACCTCCATCCCTGCTCCCCTTTCCCTCCCCGCCCCAGAAACACTGGCTTTCTTGTTGCTCCCGAACACTTGAGGCCCTCTCCTGCCCCTGGGCCTTTGCACATGCCCCAGAAACCCACTCTCATCTCCCCTATCAGCTTCAAGTCTTTGTTCCCGTCTCACTTCTCAGGGAAGCCCACCCTCCCAGGCCTGTGAACACTGCAACCAGCCTCTGGCTCCCAATCCCCCCTTATCTGCTCCATTTTCCTTTTGTACAGCACGTCAAAGAACTGATGCTTTCGAATTGTGGTGCTGGAGAAGACTCTTGAGGGTCCCTTGGACTGCAAGGAGATCAAACCAATCAATCCTAAAGGAAATCAACCCTGAATACTCATTGGAAGGACTTATGCTGAAGCTGAAGCTTCAATACTTTGGCCACCTGATGCAAAGAGCCAACCCTTTAGAACAGACCCTGAGGCTGGGAAAGATTGAAAGCAGGAAGAGAAGGGGACGACAGAGGACAAGATGATTGAATGGCATCATCAACTCAATGGACATGAGTTTGAGCAAATTCTGGGGAGATAGTGAAGAACAGGGAAGCCTGGAGTGCTGTAGTCCATGGGGTCACAAAGAGTCAGACATGACAGCGAATGAACAACAATAATAGCACTTTTCACCTTCTAAACATATTAGTTAACTTATTTTATAAAAAAATTTTATAGCGTGTCTCCCCTTCCAAAACCATCTGGTTTACTCATAGATCCAATGAGCCTAAAATATTGCTGACACATGGTATACACTCAATAATGAATGCATGAATCAATTAATAAAGCTATTTATTGGTGGGCTTCCTCAGTAGTCAGTGAGGCCCTGGAGATGGAATCCATGCTCTATCACCTCTGGACCCTCAGAGCTTAGCCCACTGCCCTGGCCACAGTGGTTGTACACGGACCATTTATTGAATGAATGGACATCTGTATGGAGAGATGAATAAAACTAGGCCCTGCCCTTTTGGCTGAGGGAGAAAAGCAGGGACCTGAGCCCTCTACACAAACGCCCAGTTTTTTCTGGGCTCCTCCTGTGCCCTGATCTCCCACATCTTCCCAAAGGGTGCTGCCTCAGCCCTTTCCCCTCAGGCCCAGGCCTCACTGGCTGTTTGTTTAGAAGGAGTTGATAAGTTTACCTCCACCCAGGTAAGGCTGTCGAATACTGTCTAAGACTGGGTCCTTTCCTAGAAAGGTGATACACTGCAACCAGAGACAATCCCTTAAGCCAGAGGATTGGAACAAAGCGGTCAAACACCAGGTGTTTCGGGCTGTAAAAGGCTTCCCGGGCCTGGGCTATGGCTCAAACTGGGGCAGCAGGGTGGAGGCCGCTGTGGCCTGTGTACAGGGTGCCTTGACCTTCCTGGGTGTCCTCCTGAGGTCCGGACTTGGGGCAGGGCTCAGCCCTGCGCTGAGGAGCAGACACTGCACGCCCCACAGAGTAAGAGCAAGAAGGTCCAGCAGCCGAGGCCCCCCTCTCCAGCCCCCGCCCCTCTAGTCTCACGCTCCTCCTTCTATCTCAGGGGTACCAAGGAGGTAAGGGGTGGGGGTAAGACCTGGCGTCCCACCCCCCAGGCCTGGGATGGACCCCCGACAACCTGGGCCTTGGGGGTTTCCGGCTGTTTTTGTAGCCACAGTCACGTGTTCCTTCGTGTAACCTGAGCCTCCAACACGGCATGAGCCTGCACCCCAGCTCCCGACCCACATCTGCTTCTCATTTCCGCCCCAGGAAAATGGCCCAATTTCCATGAGTCGCTGGCCCAAGCCCAGGCTGGAGCCTCTCAGCGGCCAGCCCCACCCAGCTGGGTCCCATTACTGGGGAGGGGGGTAGAGGCTGAGAGAACATTAGAGGCAGTGGGTGTGTCATGGAGCTGGCGGGGGTGTGGGGGCAGGAGGCCAGAGTGCTCGGGGTGGTTCTGTCAAGACTTCGCAGTGTGTCCTTGGGGGAGTCCCCAGCCTCTCTGAGCCTGTTTTCTCATCTTTCTCATGAATAACACATGTGTTACTCTACTGATGGACATCTTATGAGGACTTGGGGACCAGGGTGATTCTTTAGGATGAAAGCAATGGAATTTTCCCCAAAACCAAACTGAAAATAGATTGGCCTGGAGACAGAATCAGTGGAGCTGGCACATGTCAGGAAGCTGCTGAGGACCCAGAGCCACTTTCCTACCTGTTTGGGCCTCCCCTGGGTAGTTTGATGGGGTTTGGGCCTAAGTCCTCGTCTGGCAGGCTAATCCCAGCTCTCAGTTCTTGGTCTACCAGCATTTACTAAGCACCTAGGATGTGTCAGGCCCTGGGTGGGCAGGGGTCGGGAGACCAAAGTGATGAATACAACTTAAGCTTCTTGTCAAGGAACTTAGAAGTAAATAAATACAGTCCAACACAGCAGAGCACAGGGGATATGAATGGAATGAGGCCAGAGGCTGGAAGTAACACATTCTATTTCTAGTCATGCAGTGGAGATCCTTGACTTTTAAGATGTTCTTAACTTGATTTTTTTTTCTAATAAAATCTACAGCAAACGCCATCCTCCTTCCAACAAAGACCAGGACCTTAGAAAGTGCCCTCCAGACATCTCCCACCCTTCACATTCTGAATCCCAAATCGGGTCCCTCTGTGGGAGCTTGTCAGGGACTCCACAAAGGGAGGTCCCACCTCCCGCACCACCTCCCCTCCAGGCCTCTGGTGTCAGCTTGCTACTCTCACCCTGCACGGGCCATGCCCCATCATACCCCCTGCTTCCTGGTCAGGGGGCAGAGCCTGAGCTGGAAGCCACAGAGGGCTGGTGGAGGCAGAGAAGGGATGATAGAATGAGACCCTTGGCTTTTCCTCCTGTGCCTAGCCACAAGCAGCAGGACAAGAGAACCTCGTGCAGCTCCGGGGGACATTGTGGGGTCCTCTCCCCACCCGCGGGCTTCCCTGGTAGCTCAGACAGTAAAGAATCTGCCTGCAATGCAGAAGACCCGGGTTCGATCCCTAGGTTGGGAAGATCCCCTGAAGAAGGGAATGGCTACCCACTCCAGTGTTTTCGCCTGGAGAATTTCATGGACAGAGGAGCCTGGTGGGCTACAGTCCCTGGGGTCACACAGTTAGACACGACTGAGTGACTTTCATCTCGCCCACAGGCCCCTGAACTAAACCACCACCTTGGAGGCCATTTTGTAGATGAGGACCCCGAGGAACGGAAAGGCTCAGTAACTTCTCAAGAACAAATTGGTTGGTCTGGAACCTTATCTCTCTGACCCCAGGGTCTGTGATCTTTGCGCCAGCTTGGCACTACTCTTGAGCACCTAGGTTAAAAAACCTAGTTCAGTCACTCACCAGGAATGTGACCTTGGGCAAGTCTTCAAAGTCTCAATTTTCAAAATATGTTTTTTTAAATAAATCAGCTTTATTGAGGGATAATTTATACACAATAAACACACAGATTGTGTTTGACTCACCTGAGCTTGATGACTCTTGACGAACATATTCATGCATGTCACAAACCACACAATCAAGATACAGAACATTTCCCTCCCTGCAGGAAGCCCCTCCTTCTGTAAAAGGGGAAAATAAGAGTAGCTGTCTCCAGGCACGTCAGGAAGGTCAAATGAGGTAATACTGGCAAGATACTTAGCAAGGCTCAGGTGTGAAGTAAGTACCCCGTCAACATGCATTGCTTTCATGACTGCATCTTGCCTCCATGGTGCCCCCTTGAGGCTGGGGCAGGGATGGGGGCAGGTGCAGCAATGGTGTCTCTGAAGCCTTCTCCTCCCCAGTGTGAAGGTATCAGCCCATCTAAGAGAAGACTTGGGATAGACTCAAAACCTCTGTCTTCCTCCAGGAGCCCTGAGGGGCTGAGTGCAGAGAAATGGGCCAGCTTCTGCCCTCAGGCTGGCCCAGAACATAGGTCCTCTGTTCTTCTGAGACCTTTCCATGTCTGTCTCCAGCACTGGAAGCAGGGCCAGCTGCATGAGTTGGCAAGCTGTCAGTCACTTAGGACTCCATGCTCAGAAAGCCCTGTACTTGGTTCAATGTTCTGATGTCACCTTCTTGCAATCTTCAATAATTTTTGAACAAGGGACCTTGCGTTTTTATTTTACACTGGGCCCTGCAAATGATGTAGCAGGGGATGGTGGTGGTGAAGGTAGGTGAGCTGGCTGGCTTCCTCCCTAGAGAAGCTGGTGCCATCCCTCTCTATGCAGGCACATACACACACACACACACAGGCGCACACACACCAGGCACACACACACAGGCACACACACAGGCACACACACACAGGCGCACACACACGCACAGGCACACACACACAGGCACACAGGCACACACACACAGGCACACACACACAGGCACACACACGCACAGGCACACACACACGCAGGCACACACACACAGGCACACACACAGGCACACACACACAGGTGCACACACACGCACAGGCACACACACACAGGCACACAGGCACACACACACAGGCACACACACACGCACAGGCACACACACACAGGCACACACAGGCACACACACAGGCACACACACGCACAGGCACACACACACGCACAGTCATCACACAGTCACATATACTCATTCAGCACTTTCTCCATCCCTTCTCTGTCACTCCCCACAGAGGGGCAACTGGAAGGCCTGGGTCACACCGAGCCCTCAGCCACCAGGAGGCACCCACGCAATCTGGCAGCCTGCTCGGCCTGGAAACCCCCTTGGGGACAGCTCCTGCTCATAGGGCCTGCTGGCCAGGCCACCCGAATTCCCATCCTCTGACGGTCCTCTCCAGCCGCCTCCTCCCAACTCCGCAGCTCAAGTGTGAAACCACAGCTGGGTGCCTGCCAAGGGGGCTTGGGTTTCATCACACTCGACTTCCCACACCTCGGCCAGAGGCCAAGATCTGATGGGGCTGCTGGCCTGAGGCCTGGCCTTGAAGGCAGAGTAGGGGTAGGGGATGGCTCCCAGTCCCGCCCTGGCTTCCTGTGTATCCTAGAGGGCCCCCCTCTTTCAGGACAGTTTTCCCTCCATGCAGTGGGACGGGATTTGGTAGGAATGGAGCACTTGCCAAGGGTGAGGGGAAGGCAGAAATTAGAGACAAGGCATTGAGAGAGAGTCTAGATGTCACTGTCCATAACAGTAGCCACCAGAGCTGCATGTGGCTATTCGAATTTAAATTAATTTATGAGAAAGCCAATTTAAATTTCATTTCCTCAGCCACCCTAGCCACATTTCAAGTGCTCAGCAGCGATGTGCGGCTGCGGCTGCCATCTTGGACAGCTCAGACACAGGACATTTTCATCACCACAGTGAGACACGTCTGCAGGTGGGGGGAAATCAAGGTGCAGGGATGCTGGGAGCTGTACTGACCCTGGGGGTGGGTGGGCAAAGGGCCGTGAGTGGGACACATTTGAGAAATGCTCTCGGCCACCGACAGACCTCAAGAGGGAGGAGATGGACACCCATAGAGGGGAGTCAGGAATCAACCTCCAAGGGGCACAGAAACTCTCTGAAGGCAGCTTCAGCTCGTCACCCTGACTGAGGGGCCAGAGGCCCCAAAGAAGAAGGTGGCGGCCCGAGCAGGGGTCCTTCCTAGCAAAGGGCTCCCGGAGCCATCTCCAAGTGGGAAACGTCATCCCTTCCTCCTGCCTCCCCTCTAGACTCGGGGCGCACCTTTGCACGCTCTAGAATAATGTTCTCAAACTTTAGCCTGCCTCGGAATCACCTGGAAGCTTGCTGAAGCACAGCTAACTAAGTGAAAACTCGAAACACATATACTCTTACTTCGTTTAGGAGTCAACGTTGAAATATAGATGTTTGGGTTGTGTTCACCGGAGGGTTCACTCGCGTTTGGCTGTCTGGGTAAATCATTGAAAGGTATTGAGCTGGCTTGCTCTGAGCACATTTTATAAGCTGTAAACGGATCAGCAGAGGGTGATGTGGCAATTTCAGGAGAGACTGGAGGGGCAGGAAAGAAAGGGAAGGGAAAGGGAGGAAGGACTTGGCTCTGAGAGATTACACAAGCCCCCCCCCCCACCCCCAGCAGACACAAGGTCACTCAGCAATCAGGCTGTACTTCGCTTCTTCCTCCCTGCTCTCCAGCTCTGACTATTTTCGAATGAAATAAGCCTGGGAAGCAGGGAAGGCTCAGGGCTGTGAATACATGTTCTTGTTTTCTGGGCTTATTCGACTTTGACAGGAAGCTTGGCTGAGTGCAGGCATCTGAGCCCTTGCTATCAATGGTGCTTTTAAGGCATATCTTACCCAGAATGTAAAGAGTCTCATCAAAAATACCAGCAGGCCTTGATGGCCCACTCAGTCCCTGAGGCCCAAGCCCACCTGCCCTCCTCCACCACCCACCCAAGCCTGCACCCGCCTCCACACGTCTGGGGAGGGTAGAGAACAACAGATCCTGGGTTGGGAAACCAAGTCTGAGGGACCCAGCCCAAAAGTTGGCCTCTCATTTCAGAAGGACTATTTTCAGCATTGGGGAAACTATACTCATAGAACCAGCTTTGAAGATTCTAGAATGACCCTCATTCACAGGTGGGGGAATAGAGGCCCCTCTGGAAAACTTTTGAACATCTTCTTCCCCGGACCCTTCCCTCTCCATGTGGGAAAGTCTCACCTCCTCCTTCGCGACCACCCGTTCCACCCACAGCATGTCCCCGCAGCATAACCACCCTTGGATGGCTGCTCTTATATTTGGGTAAAACCTCAGACTGTCTCTTCCACTCTCTCCTCAACTGCCCAGTGAGGGGGGCAGGGTCCCATTTTACAGATGGCCAAAGGGGTGAAGCAACCACGTGGCTGATCACCGGGAGCACTGCCTGTGCCTCCTCCTGATCACAGGGGCAGGCTTTGGCGGCCCGCCGCCTCCACTCCCTTCCCAAACACCTCCTGTCTCCTCACCAAGGCCCAGGAGCACCGTTGATTTAGCATTTCCTGCCCTTCTGACAATCAGTGTGCACAAACCAGGCTTTATTTAAACCACTTTTGGAGGGCATCTCTTCTGCCCCTTCCTCTGGCTTCAATAAGCCACTAATCTGAAGCAGGATAAATCATTCACATTTAACAACCTGATTACAAACATGTTCCTGGTTCCTGTCCCTGCCCTGATGGGAAGCTCATTTCTCAAAGGGTTAATTAACAGCCTTCACACAGGCCGCATTTAGCAACAAGTACAAAGCCGCACACATAAATAACGTCTCGAGCGGAAGACGAGGGTGCAGATGGCTTGTGACTTTGCCGTCCAGAGTTTTTAAACCGGTGTGAACCAGGTCCTGTCGGGACCCGGGGCCGTGGTCAGGGTCAGGCTTCGAGGTGGGCCAGGCCAGAGACACTGGTGGCCAGCTCTGTGCTCTGTTGAAAGAAAGTCTTAAAGCAAAACAGAGCACTGAGCCAAGATGTTGGGGGGAGAGGGCGGGTCTAGGGGGAAATGGGCCTGCTGACTGACCCGGATGGACAGCAGCCAGGGAGGAACCAAACCAGAGACCCAAAGTCCTTCACGGGGCTCTGGGTTTACCAAGGGGGCCTCCACCCAGAGAATCATACCCTGGGGCACAGAGCCCCTTGCAGGCCCTGCAGCCGGGGATGCCAAGAGTGCCCAGGCTAGGTCAGATGAACTGTATGGGGCTGGGAAGAAGGCAGAGAAAAGGACAGCCCCAAGGAACACGAGAAAGTTCTGGAAGTGGTACAAAGGCATCGGCAATTTTCTGCCTCCTTCGTGGGTAAGCTCCGTTCCTCTGCAAAGCCTTCAACTCCCAAGAAGAGGTACGCAGGACTCACCCGCCCACCGAGAGGGACACATCTCAGATTTTATCAGGGGCAACTTTACAGAAACACTGTTGCAAGCAACCTGAAGCCAAAAAAGAAGGACACAAATGCCAAGAAACAGAAGGAACGATGTAAATATACTCTGGGCATCAGTGGAAATGAGAAACAGGCAAAGGCAGAGAAAAAGAGATCAGAATGCAAGCCTTCCACATTCTGTCTCTTCCCATTTTCTTTGTTTCTCTGGTTCCTTATGTTCATCTTCTCAGCCTTTAAATAGATCCCATCCCTCAGCTTTCAGAGTCCCCCCACCATCCTCACCAAACACTCTCCTCCTGGGAACAGGAGGTGCCATCTGGGGAGGCAGACAGGGAGCACCCAAAGGCGGTCCACTGGAAGTAAGGGTGCCCCCTGAGTGGCAGAGAAGAGCCCCATCTCAGTGGCATCCTGGCTGCCAGTCCTGACCCAGGGCTGAACCTGCCAGGCTCCGGCCAGGGGCTGCCTCCCCGTGCCAGGCTCAGCGCCCTGGGGGTGAGGGAGCAGAGAAAGAGATGGGGCCAGGTCACACTGGCCGAACAGAGGGGCTCTGTGTCCAGGAGTGGCTGCTTCTGCCTGAGTAATTTTCCAGGGTTTACCCTTCCCTCACAGAGCTCACACGGGGGCTGCCATCCTCCAGAGGGTTATTCTAGGCCAGTCACCTGTTCGGTGACCCTACCCGCTTTGATTTCTAATCCCCCTCACTCATCCGGCTTTGCTTCTAAGTCCCCACACCCATCTCCAGGATATGATACCCCTGGACCCCAAGACACCCAACCCACCCGCTCCAGGCCCAGCTCTCGGGTCGTTCTGGGAAGTCCCAAAGGCGCCATTGTTGCTGGGCTGAGGCCAGCATTCTGTTTTCTCAGAAGGATCAAAGCCGCGTCACAACCCTGCCAGGAGGAAGCAGTTGTGACTCGTGCAAATATCTGCAGTCCATTTGGGATTTTACTTTGGTGAGAAATAAATACACAGCCATCTGCAGATGATGGAAATATGACTTAAGTAACTTTTTGGTCGAGGCTATTGGGCCAGAGCCCAGATGGAAATAAGACCTTGTATCTCAGTCTCCGCTGCGCACTTGAAAAAAAAAGAAAAAGCAGAGGGGAAGGGGAAAAAAAAAAAAGTTGATGAAAACTGAAGCTCAAAATGGAGTGTGCTCTATTACTTGGCCTGAGAAGGGAAAAATAAACACCAAAGAGCTACTCCATTCAAGTGTGTGTTATCTGGCTCATCCTCTCAGAATTCCCTCTCCTCCCTCCTCTGCCCAGGAATTACCGCGCCTACAAACAGCCCCCACACCCACCCCTAACCCGAGGCAGGCAGACAATGGGCCAGAAAACCAGGCTGGACCAAGGCCTCTCCCTGCAGCCCCCAGAGGCCGTAAGATTGAGAAACACAAGGCTATTTTTAAAGTCCTATTTGTCTACCCACGTCGGCTCTGCGAGCCTGAGAAATGGTATCATTTGTGGGAGGTGGCATTGATTTCTTTTTTAACTTGCTCAAAGCCACATTTTTGCAAGTTTGAGAAAAGCCAAAAGGCAACAGTTTCCAAGGGTGATCTCTCCCCTGGCTTGCCTTCCTGCCCTGCAGTAAGGACTCAGGTGTATGTGGGAGTGCAGCCCCCTGCGGCTGTGCCCTGGTCTGCGGCAGGCACAGGCCCCCAGATCCAGGCCCAAGGAAGTGGAGTGAACAACCTGGACATATAGGAGAGCTGGTGAAAGAGGCAGGAGCAAGGGAGTAAGAGAGAGGTAGGACCCGAGCGTGGTGGGGTACTCCATCTGCAGCACAGCTCTGCGCTGGGAGGCCCCATTTGATGGGGGGGATAAACAACCACCTGCCCTGGAGATAGAAAAGGGTGAGAGGTCACACACAGAGGAAATGGCTTCTCAATACCATCCAGCCCCCCCAAGTCTATGCACAGAGGCTTCAAGCAGCTGGTGTGTCTGGGGGCCAAGAGGGTGCTTCCAGGTGGGTCTACCAGGCTGAGGCCGACCTGGGACTCTGGGCTGCAAAGATCCAATGGCAATAACAAGAGCCTCTCTGTTCTTGAGATCTCTAAAAGTTTTCTTCCTGTGAGGACACAACCCCACCAAGGTTTCAGAGGCCTCCCCACTACCCACTGCCAGGACCAAGAGATGAAGAAAGAGGGATGGATGGCGAGAAAGAAAGAGATTTCTCCGTCTCCAGTGAGACGGAGAAAAAGAGGAAGCAGAAGCATAAAGATGCAGGGATGGAAAGATTTAATTGAGGAAGAGTGAGGAGACTCGTCTCTGTCGATCCCCAGCCCCGGCTCCTATCTCTGATGCTGGATGGAAGAGGGACTGTTCACGAGGATCACAATAGAGGGACATGCTCTGTGGACCATTTCCTTTCTCCAGCGGGTCCATGGCCCATAGCCTCGAGGTATGGTGAGCACGAAGTCTCCAGCTGCTGCCTGAACACCACGAGAAGCCACTGTCCCCACTCCCTCCCCGCACCGGGGACACAGCTCAGCCCACCCTCACTCGGATGTCTCCTGTGTGCACCGGCTGCACAGCCTCCAACGGTTCTCTGGTTCTTTTGTTTCTCAGTTCCCTCACACACAAAAAGGAGATAGTACCTTCCTGCCTGGGGCGTTTCGAGTATTAGTTGACATAGCATGTACGTGTGTGTGTAAATGCTTCACACAAACTTGGCACACAGTGAGGGCTTGATACATGGCAGCCTTAATGCATGTGGCCTGTGGTCATAAATGGTGGTTATTGTTGCTGGTGTTCCCAGGAGACGGGTGGGGCTGGGAGAGTGCCCGAGGCAGGACGGGGAGGCAACGGAGTCTGGGGAGAGGGGGCCAGAGGAAGGTGATGCAGAATGTGCAGAACCATTCGTTCCAAAGCTGGATGTGCCCAGAGACCACCCTGACCCATCTGTGGCACCCCTGGTGCTGACCCTAACGTGGACCCCATGCAGGGTCTGAGACTAGGAGAGGCGACTCCCGTGCTACATGTCCCTGGTTCCACAGCTGCAGGCTGGGACCACAGGTCAGCCTCCCATCAAACCCTAAGCCCTCCCACCCCCAGCCTGGAGATGTCTTCCCTTTGGTGGTTTGCAACACGCAGCGCCAAGAGGAGCAGAACAGCAGCCAGATGGGCCAGCAGGAGACTCGAGGCCTACCCCGGCCCTCAATGCATCAGGGAAGGGCAAGAAACCAAGCAGAGTCAGTCATCCTGGCTGAACCATTGCATGTGAAAAGGCTCCCAGCAGCCCCTGGCATCACTGTTGGGGGTCTGATCCTTCTGTCCCAGGAAGGGACAGAGTCTGATCCTTCAGGAAGCCCAGTTCTGGGGAGGGGATAGACCTTCATCCCTCATTACAGCCCTCCAGAATCACCCCCACCCTCCACCTAAGCTGACCCAGAGTCTGCTCTGCCTCCCCAGCTGCCATGTGGGGACACAGGCACAGCCTCCACCTCCCTCCCAAAGAGGGTCCCCAGCAGCAACACTTTCCCCATCTCAGAAGGGAAGTAGAGGAAGGGGAATCAGACTGTGCAGGCTGCCAGGAGGAAGTCCTGAGACCTGAGTTGTCATCCTGGTTCCATCCCTTTCAAAAGTCACTCATCCTTTCAGAGCTTCATGTTCCTCCTCCAGAAAATGGGAATAATAATCTTGACATGCTGGGGAGACAATAGCACATATCTAAGCACTTACATAACACTCCGACCCGCTCCTTTCGTGGGTGGGGAATTAGAGCAATTGGGTGTGTGTTCATTGGCAACCTAAAGGCTGCAGCTTTCAGCAGGGCTGGATGTTTGCATTGAAACCGCTCACTGGGAGGCAGACAAAATCAAGAGGCTGGACCTTCCAGAACCTGGAGGGTGCGTGGCGGATGAAAGCACTATTTCTGGAACAAGATGGCATGTCCCCCAATTAGGTTAACTCTCTATACCTCAATCTGCTCATCTGTAAATGGGGATGATAAGAGCTCCCCGGGCATTTGGTTAGAGGTGAGGATTAAATAAAGCAGTCCACCTGGATCCTTCAGCACAGCACCTGTCAGCAGCAAATACTCAGGGCAGGTGGTCAGTTATGGTAAAGGCATGCAACAGAGACACCTTCTAGGAACTGATGGAGAGAGAGTGCCAAGATGCATGTTGAGTGGAAAGCACGGTGTATAGGATGCTACCATCTGGGCAGGGAGTGAGGAAATCAGACCACATGCCCAATTTGCTTGGATTTACAGAAGGGTATCCTAGAAGGATCCTCCCTAGGGGCCCAGACTATAAAGAAGCCACCTGTAATGCAGGAGACCTAGGTTTGATCCCCGGGTCAGGAAGATCCCCTGGATAAGGAAATGGTGACCACCCCACTCCCCGCCCCACCCAGTATCATTGCCTGGAGAATCCCATGGACAGAGGAGCCTGGCGGGCTACAGTCCATGGGGTTGTAAGAGTCGAACATGACTTGGCGAATCAACCACCACCATCCTGTGAGGATACCTAAGAAGCTAGTCAACGGGGTTACCTTGTGTGGGGGAATGAAAAGGGATGGAGTGGGGGAGCAGGCCTTTTGACTATACACATCTTCATACGATTCTGATCCATCACCCATGTGAGTGAATTGCCTATTAAGAATATTTTCAGTTAACATAAAAGCGTGAGCTACTGATATATTATTCTGTCTGAGCTTCAGTTTCTTCCCTAAATGAGGAAGGTGCTCTACGCCTCATCTGCCTGACTAGGGTTTCGTGGGGATTCAAAGAGAAAGTGAATACACAAGTGCCCTGAGAAAGACCGGGATGATGAGGAGGAAGGGGAGGAGGCTGAAGAAGGAGGGCGGGGATGGGAGGCGCCCACTGGGAGAATCACTGAGCCGTTGTCCCAGGAGCTGAGCCACGCCAGCTGGACACATTTTGCTCTGGCCTCAGCCTTTGGCCTCTTTCCTCAAACACCCATGGTTCAAATGGGGCCCCTTGTCCTGCCAAACATTTCCGGGGAGGTGGCTGCAGGTGGGTGGGAGCCAAGGCTAGGGCTCATGGGCACCTGCACGTGACCCTTGACCACTGGCCAGAGTGTTGGGAGCAGGAAGGGGCGCTGGGAGTGGAGGTGTGAGATGGGTGAGACATTGCAAAGGGAAAGGCAAGATCCTGCCCAGCAACGACTCAGAGAGACCGGACCTTGCCAAGGGTGTGGCTTGTGTGGAAGGAGATGGAGAGAGTCATCTCGTTTATCATCACCCCCAATAATTCTGTCATGGATTCGATTACCATCCAGATGAGGAAACTGAGGCTCAGAATTTCGGGTGTGTCAATAGTCACAGCCACGAAGTAGCTCAGATCCAGACTCAGGCAGCGCCCCTCTATTTCAGTACCGCTCCACGCTAGCTCGCAACCCAGACAAGCTGGCCACTTTCTAGGTGACCCCATTATAGCAACAGAACAAAAATCACTAGAGCTTAGCTCAGAAATGGCAGCAGCAGCACTGTCGACGGCTGAAGTATCCCTGCTCCAGGTTTCCATGCTCATTAGACACCCAGAGCCTGCAGGTAGAGCCTGGAAGGGGCCAGACTTGGGAGTCTCTCAGGACCCCATGCCCCTGAAATTTCAGGGGCACGAGGCTGGAAGAATGAAAGTGCTTTTCATGGAATCCCAACGGAAACCCACGAGAACATTCCTGCCCTGAGGATTCCAACAGGAAAACCACGAGAACATTCCTGCTCGTGGGATTCCAACAGGAAAACCAAAAGAACATTTCTCCTTGTGGGGTTCCAGTTGGGAGTCAGAGTCCATGTTCCTTGCTACACAGGCTGGCAGTGGGTGGGGTGTGGAGGGGAAGATTTGCCCGCCCTCACCAGCGGTCCTCAGCCCCTCAGACACACTCAAAGATTCCTCTGGCCTCTCTGGGATGGGGTGGGCCATTTGAGAACTGGCCTGCCTGGCTCCCAGTCCTCCTGTCTTTGCTCCAAGTGGCTGTCCTATTACCCAGGTTCCATGCAGAACATATGGGCCTGTGTTCCTCCAGGGGTCTTTGTAATTAGGATGAAGGCTTGTGAGCATGTAGAAAAATTATCTTAAATTTAACTGCCTCTTGAGGTGCCTCAGTCAACAGTGGGGTGCACTTGAAGAAATCTGGGACGCAGCTGATTCTGCCCACCCTCCTCCAAATAGCTATTGTGGCCTACCATCAGGACCCACCTAAAGCTACATGCTGAGAGGGGTCCTGAGGACAGGTTCTTGGCCCCAAGAAACTCCTACTCTAATGGAGAAGCTGGGAGGCAATCCAACAGGAAGTGCTTTTAGAGTGCTGAAAGGGAAATGACCGTGAACCCCAGGCATTACCAAAGCAAAGCCCGTTCCTGGAGTACCTATCATGTGTCAGGCACTGTCTTGGGCTTCAAGGCAGAGTGACAAAGCTCCTCCTCCCAAAAAACCATTGCCTGATGGGAGAGATCAACAAATAAATGACTACCTCACAGTGGGAGGAGAGTTAAAATCAAGGTTGTCAGGATGCAGAGAAGAGGGGAAGGCTTCCTGGAGGAAGTGATACTCGAGCATGCTGAGAAGTTCAGCTGGAAGTTCAGGGGTAGGACTGGGAGGTGGTGGGGTTTGACATAAACCTCAGTAACCATGCTTAGGATTTGGGTTATGGAACAGTGATAAGACCTTAATAAAGGCAGGATGGGGCACAGAAGGGACATCAGATGCAGACACCAGGGGCCAGATCTGAAGGGGAGAGCTGGGAAGGACAGAGGTCCCAGAGAGCTGGAAGAGCTGTGGGTCAACATGGTACATGTTCCTTCACTCAGTGAAGGAGAGAGTCAGTAAATGCGGGCAGAGGAGAGGGTTGCCCTCAGGAAGATGGGAGGGAATCCAGACTTTGAGGGGGTCGCAGAGCACCAGGAGGGAAGAGCGTGACATTTGGAAAATGAAAGAAATTCTGAGTGAGATCCCAGGGCCTTTCCATCTGCAACCATCCAGATACCCCAGCCCCACGTCATGGAGTGGAACGTTATGTTCCATACAAGGCCTCAGGACTGATCCAAGCAGGCTGGCAGTGACGCGGAGCAGCTGAGGCCAACGCAGGAGGGAATGGGTCCCTCAAGCCATCCAGCCAGCCACCAGGAGAGGCCAGGAGCGGGAATCAGAGGTCAAGATTAAGGGAGAGCAGAGGTAGAGAATCAGAGGCAATGGCAGGGATACACATGGGGATGTCAAATTGTGGGGCCAAGAGCTGAAACCCACAGCCAGGGTCAGGGTGGGAGAGGGACAGATCTGCCTCCAGAAGGAAGGAGGAGGCTGTGGGCCTGAACTAAGTGGAAGAGGGACAGGGGGACAGGAGGAAGGGGGCCATGGTGGACAACATCTAAAGCAGTGGTGTGCCAGAGCAGACATTCACGGGCTTCAAGAGCTGATTGTTAAATGCCAGTGAACTTGCAAGAAAGTTGTTTCAATGTTGGCGAAATCAGCCACAAAGCATTTATACCATGGAAATGGGAAAATACTATTACCAACCTGGGCACCATTTTTTCCTTTCTCAGAGAGATGGCTGAGACCTGGGCCCACGAGCCCAGGGTCTGGCCTTTCTCCACCATGCAGTTTTGTGCAAATGACAGTTCTCAGCCCTGCAGGGGTAGGAGGTGGGGGTGGTCATCAAAACGAGCATAGCTGGATGATGCTCTTTAGGACAAAGCATTACAGGACAGAGAATTGCAAGTGGCTTTCCTAGCCTCTCCCTGGATGTCTGATCTAAATTTAGGTCCTTTTAGTCTATGCTGAATCCCAGCCACAGCCTTTCCTTCCTTCCTGAAGGCTCTTCGGAGATGGCCATAAGGAAGGCCCTGCTGGAAGGCAGCTGACCTTTGTTGTTTCACCTACGAGTTTGGATGTGGCTTTTGGGCCAAAGTCCCCCCAAACCTCCCCTGTGCCTCCTCCAACTACCCCTTCCTTCATGCTCAGAAATTTGCAGTGGCTTCCTGATCCTCTCCTGATGTTCCAGACACCCCACCCCTGCCTAAGGCCATCCCCTTTTGGATCCACGATGATGACACCACTCTTTGCTCGGCCACTCCCTGAGAGAGCATGTCCTTCCACAGCAGGACACCTCAGGCATGTCCCTACCCTCTCCAGGTCTTATCTGTGCTCTAAGGATGATGTCTATAATAGACCCTGTGTGATTTTTCTATAGGTAATAGAAACTGACCAACAGGGACTTCAATCATAAGAGAGCTGCCTACCAAGAAGTCTAGAGGTGGGTAGTTATCTAGCTGGCTTGGAAACTTCAGGATGCCAGTGCCCTGGATCAAGGTCCAAATGGTCTCCCTCATGGTTGCAAAATGGCTGCCACAGCTCCATATATCTTCAGACTTCCTCCAATGTCTGGATGTAGGGTGATAGTAAAAGTGGAAAGAGCTCTCTTTGTGTGCTTTCCTTATTTGATCAGGGATGACAAATCTTTCCCAGAAGCTCTTCTATCACGATTCCCCACAACTCCCAGCAATTTTTTCCTAGATCTTGTTAGCTAGAACTGAGAATGTCTTTTAGATGGCCAACTAACATGGTGTTTAGAGGGTATCTGAAGATCAGACACAAGGGCCATGAATGTACTCCCTGTTGTTAGGAGAGCTCACCACCTCCCAGACTCCTGCTCTGTCTCCTGACCAGTCACCCTGAGGCTGTAGGGGCATCCTCTTCCCTAGGGGTTACTCTTCAGCCTGAAACAAAGTGCGTGAATAGGCTCGAGTCCAATTAAGTGCAGCTGCATTGATGATTCCAAGAGTAGGAAGAAAGTCTGAGTCTTGTCACAGACAATCTGCAAATCTGTATTGGCCTCCCTGTATGCCCAGCCCAGGGGAGGCCAGAGCCTGTCCCTTGTGTGCTAATCATCTGAGTAATCTTGCCTGCAAATGAGAGTTACCTGGAAAAACTTTTTAAAGTCTCCTTGCTCAAAAAAAACCTCAAAACCCCAGTCTAATCATGAGAGAAGCTAACAGACAAGTGTGATATCCCTGACCAGTTTTCCTGTCAAGGTTCTCAGAAGCAAGGACAGGCAGAGAAAATGCCATGTCCCTGAGTGGACATGATGATGCAATGTAATTAATATGGTATCCTGGATGGGCTCCTGGGATGGAAAAAGAACATTGGATTAACATAAGGGGGCCTTCAGTTAGTAATGATCTTAATCTATCAACACTTGTTCATTAATTTTAACAATGTGCCACAATAATGCATGATGCTAGCACTAGAGAAACTATGCAGAGTATAGATAAGATATATAGGAACTCTTTTTACCATATGTTCAATTTTGATATAAATCTAAGATTGGTCTAAAAAATAAAGTGTAACATATATATATCTCCAGGCCTACACTGCAGACCCATGACATTAAACCACTGATAGGGGAGCTTCAGGGCTGCCCCGTTCAGGTTTCAGCTCCCTCATTTTCTTAGCATCTCAGGGACTCTTAGATTCCCTGTCACTCCAGTGACTGTCTTCCCTTCCACTCCTTCCCAGCAAATAGCACAGCAACCTGATCTCCAGGCTTTTCCCTCCCTTACACAACACTGGGAATAACCCTGGGCTCCTACCTGGATCTTCCCCCAGAGAGTCTCCAGCAGGAATCAAGTTCCCAGATAGGAATCACAATGAGGGGCACAGACTCATGTTAGCCATGCTGGCTGCTTCTGGAGGCAGGTCCCCTGTTTTTGCCCAAACTTCATTTGATGAGAATGAAGAGGAATATGGTACACAGGAAGTGTATGAAAGCTGAGGGAGAAAGCTGCAACTCTTGGAAATCTAAATTCAGAGTTTATACAGGATAGAGATGGGAGAACTGCAAATTTTGCATAAGATTCCTCCCGAAGAATGTTGACAATTTAGAGGAAGAAGCTATGAACACAGGTTTTGGGGCCAGACACATTTCAAATTCGAGTTCTGCTGCTTATTAGCTGAGTGACATTTACATCAATCAGGATAGGCTAAGTTATGCTACAAGAACAAATAACCCCCAGTGGCAGTGGTTTAAAGCAACAAAGGTCTGCTCAGGGACACAAAACCTCGTTGCATGTCTGGGTGGCTCTGTGTAGCTGCTCTCCATGTGAAGACCCTGCGGTGCGCCTCCAGCCTGACACAGCCTTCCCCACTCACCACGGAGGGGCAGAGAACTGGGGGTCAGGCACCAATGATTCGGTGCTGCCACGGGAAGGGACCCATATCATTCTATTCATATGAAAGTCAGATGACCTCATCTAACTTCAAGAGGACCGGGAAGCACCATCCTCTCATGGTCTGGGAAGGAGAAGGGAACTCAGTGCTGGTGAGTAATGTTTTCCTCATCTTCGCGCTAGTGATAAAGAACTCTCCGGCCAATGCAGGAGACACAAGAGATGCGGGTTCGATCCCTGCGTTGAGAAGATCCCCTGAAGGAGGGCATGGCAACTGACTCCAGTATTCTTGCCTGGAGAATGCTATGGCCTGAGGAGCCTGGCAGGCTATATATCCAGAGGATCACAAAGAGCTGGACACGACTGAGGCGACTTAGCAGGCAGGCAGGACACAATTTCAAGTACTTTAACCTGTTTCCACATCAATCTGCTCACCTGTGAAATGGAGATAATGATATTTTCCATAGAAGGTTGTTGTAGGGATTGAATAAGATCTTCAGGCTAGCCATTCCAAGTACGCAGTCCCCATGACAAACTGATTGGCTCAGGGATGGACACACCTCAGTGATGCCAATCAGAAGTTTCTTTTTTAATTAAAAAATTTTATATGACTTTGAATTTATTTATTTAAATATTTGTTTTTTGGTGCACTGTACAGTATGTGGGATCTTAGTTCCCTGACCAGGGATTGAACCCATGCTCCTTGAAGTAGAAGTGTGGAGTCTTAACCACTGGACCACCAAGGAAATTCCCAAAGTTTTGCTTAAGATTTCTTTATGGAAGCTGGAGAGACTTTATCTTCCTCTGAGATACTGAGTGATGAGATCAAGAGAGTTTGTTGCTCTCCTATATAATGAGCAATTGTTTTTTGTCTTGATAGAAAATAAAGTACAGAAACTATGAGAATCCCTGAACTCCATTTAACCTAAGATTAAGTGGCACCCCACTCCAGTACTCTTGCCTGGAAGATCCCATGGACCAGGGAGCCTGGTGGGCTGCAGTCCATGGGGTCTCTGGGAGTCAGACACAACTGAGCGTCTTTACTTTCACTTTTCACTTTCATGCATTGGAGAAGGAAATGGCACCCCACTCCAGTGTTCTTGCCTGGAGAATCCCAGGGATGGGGGAGCCTGGTGGGCTGCCGTCTATGGGGTTGCACAGAGTCGGACACAACAGAGGCGACTTGGCAGCAACAGCAGCAAGTAGCACCTAAGGAGGTTTCCTAGAGCAGCTCCCACATTGACTAAAAAATAGCATTTATTCCCACAGAATTGATGAGATTCAGTTCAATGGATTCACGGAACCCAGTGACTTCCCTGCATAATTTGTAACAATTTATAATTAAATACGTGGAGATCCATTTAGGGTAAAAGAAACGTTGCTTGTTTTTAATTTCCCCAGATTAATTACATCTAGCTAAAATCTGCATTTGTCATGATGATAGGCAGTGGATAAAGAAAGTTGTATTGACTAGAAGGACCCCAGGCTAAGCCTGGCCCATGAAAATGGATGGCAGAGGCTTAATCATCAATGCATGGTTGTCCCGATTGTCACCCACATGGTCCATGCAGAGGAGGTAACTTGACTCTGAGGAAGACATGGCCTGGGGACTTTTCTCCAGGTTTCGAGCCTCAGCACCTGGGGTCCAGTTTCCCAAGGCACAGAACAGCCCCTCCAACCAGGGCCACACCTCAGCAGTTCTTGGGGGCTGATCTCTGGGCTTCATGCCCCATAGAACCCCCAACACTTCTCCTCTGCAGTCCAAGAAGGCCCACACTTTCTACAGGCCATGCCCCTCTCGGCCCTCTGGACATCCACCCTGTTTAACCACCTGATGGGCACAGGCCCTCCAAATCACAGGGCAGCCCACCCCAGCCTGACAACTTCTCCATTTGGCCGGAAACACAGAGCAAAGACTGTTATTTCCCTCCTGCTGATAAGGAACGCTCAAACCTCAAGGACTCAAAAGCTGGGCTTTCCAGAAGGGTAAAGGAAAAGACACACACTCCTTCTTTTATCCTGATAAGACAGCAATCTGAAAAGTAAAAAATTAGACCCCATTTCTTGACAGTTTGTTCTGTTGCTTTATAATGGCATCAGGCCCACCTGCCAAATATATTCATATTCAGTTCAGTTCAGTTCACTCAGTCGTGTCCAACTCTTTGTGACCCCATGAATCGCAGCACGCCAGGCCTCCCTGCCCATCACCAACTCCCGGAGTTCACTCAGACTCACGTCCATCAAGTCAGTGATGCCATCCAGCCATCTCATCCTCTGCCGTCCCCTTCTCCTCCTGCCCCCAATCCCTCCCAGCATCAGAGTCTTTTCCAATGAGTCAACTCTTCGCATGAGGTGGCCAAAGTACTGGAGCTTCAGCTTCAGCATCAGTCCTTCCAAAGAAATCCCAGGACTGATCTCCTTCAGAATGAACTGGTTGGATCTCCTTGCAGTCCTAGGGACACTCAAGAGTCTTCTCCAACACCACAGTTCAAAAGCATCAATTCTTCAGCACTCAGCTTTCTTCACAGTCCAACTCTCACATCCATACATGAAACTAGAAAAATCATAGCTTTGATTAGATGGACCTTTGTTGGCATAATAATGCCTCTGCTTTTGAATACGCAGTCCAGGTTGGTCATAGATGAGGATGTAGTGGCTGGCCATGGGAAGTTGACTACAACCCACTGAAGGCAATAATCAAAGACGATCTTCTCACAACTACTGGAGAAGCTGCCAAAGAACTCAGTATTGACCATCCTACAGCCTTTCAGCATTTGAAGCAAACTGGAAAGGTGAAAAAGCTTGATAAGCGGGAGCTTCCTGAGCTAACTGCCCCCCCAAAAATTGTCATTTTGAAGTATTGTCTTCTCTTAATCTATGAAACAACAATGAACCATTTCAGGATCAGATCGTGACATGTAAAGAAAAATGGATTGTTTACAACAACCAGTGATGACCAACTCAATGGTTAGACCAAGAAGAAGCTTCAAAGCACCTCTCAAAGCCAAACTTGCATCAGAAAAAGGTCATAGTCACTGTTTGGCGGTCTGCTGCCCGTCTGATCCACTAGGGCTTTCTGAATTCTGCTGAACCCATTACATCTGAAAAGTGTGCTCAGCAAGTCAATGAGATACACCTAAAAACTGCAACACCTGCAGCCGGCAGGTCAATAGAACAGGCCCAATTCTTCTTTCTCCATGACAAGCCCGACAGCACATCCCACAACCAACGCTTCACGAGTCGAACAAATTTGGCTAGAAAGTTTTGCCTCATCCGACACATTCACCTGAACACTCACCAACTATCACTTCAAGCATCTTGACAACTTTTTTGCAGGGAAAACGCTTCTACAACTAGCAGGAGGCAGAAAATGCTTTCCAAGAATTCACTGAATCCCAAAGCACAGGTTTTTATGCTACAAGAATAAGCAAACTTATTTCTCATTGGCAAAAATGTGCTGATTGTAATGATTCCTATTCTGATTAATAAAGATGTCGTTGAGCCTAGTTATAATGACTTAAAATTCATGGTCCAAAACCATAATTATGTTTGTACCTACCTAATAATATATGGCGGAGAAGGCAATGGCACCCCACTCCAGTACTCTTGCCTGGAAAATCCCATGGGTGGCAGAGCCTGGTAGGCTGCAATCCATGGAAGGTCCTAACAGTCGTGTCTAATTTGCTCACAATTTCTCCCAGTTTCTGGCTCACAGCATAAGCTGTAGGTCTCAATATGTATTGGCTCAATAATTACTAATTAATCACAACTCTTTGAGTGCTAAGGAATAGAAATTCAAACTTAATCAACTTTTTTTAGAAAAAAGTCTTTGGCTCTTGTAACTGGAAAAACTGAAGGCAGGCCTGGCCTCTGGGAAGATTGGAAGGATGCAGAACTGGATCTTCTCTCTGGTCCCCTGGCCTCCTTTTTTCAATGTGTTGGTTTCATTTTGCCAACCGCTTCTTCCTGTGTCCTTGGGCAATGGCTCCAGTAGCTTTAGGCTCGCATCATTTAGTATCTCTTCATAACAGGCTCTCAGTGGAGGAGAGACTCTTTTTCCCGCATCCAAAGCCCAAATCTTAAGTGAGACTCTGATCACACTATATATCTCCCCCTGAACCAGCCATGTAGCCAAGAGGATGGTATACCTGATGGCGACTCTGGATGGTGGTGAAGAGGCTCCGTAAGAAACAGCTCCACCAAGAAGAGGAGTAGCTCCTCTAATGAAAATGGGAGCTGCGACCTAGAAAGAGAGAAGGGTGCTGCACAGGCAGACAGAACCAGCAGGCCTCCCCTACGCAGAGTGCTGGGAACTAAAGCAGGTTGGACATGGATTCAGTTAGGTTCAGTCATGACAAGTGTCATCAGTTAGGGTGAGTGAGCTACGGTAACAAACAACCTCCAAATCTCAACGGCTTAACATAGCAGACTCACTCGTGTCACAGTCCAAAGCAGGGTGTTGGGGTGCTCTTCATGCAGTCATCTGAGGACCCTTGTTTTGATGCCTTCCTTATTCTCCAGGGCTCTGGAGTCCTGTGCTCCCAGATGCACAGACGGGAAAAAGAGGCGTGCACAGAAGCCATACAGGAAGTTTTCAGGGATTATGGCCAGAATTTGTGCATATCACTCTGGTCCAATTTCCACTGGCCAGAACTTGGGAACTACATATAGTAATAGCAAGGTTGGCTGGAAATGAGTTCATAGTCTCTGCCACGTTGAGAGAGGGCCTCTCACAGGATCAAGTTGGGGTTTGGGAAGAGGTGGGGACAGCAAGGAAGGTGGGATAGGCTTGGAACTGAAGGCTTCCAGCCTCTGCTCTCCAGAATTTTTAAACTTGGGAAGGTCACTCTCCCTCTCTGAGTCTCAGTCTCCCCACCCCACCTCCACTATCCGTCAAGTATAGCCCCCTTTATAACACTTCCCATGCAAATATTCTTTTGCTTCTATGATTCACCCCTTACCTAAAGTCTCCATACCATTTCCAAGCTCCAAGTTTCTATGGTCTTATAACTTCTGATCTCCTCTTCATAAGACCCCCCCATCCAAGCTCTTCTTTGCCCCATTTTTGCTTTATTTTTGTCCATAGCACCTATTATCACTTGATATACCAAATGTTTTGCTCACTCATTCATCCTCTCCCTGCACAAGAATATAAGCTCCAAGAGGGCACAGCTTTTGTATTCAGTTCGTTGCTGTATCCCAGATATCTAGAAAGTGCTTGGCATACCTTAAGAACTCAGTAAATATGTGTTGAATGAAGGAATGAATGAAATGTAAAACCTTTCTCAGAAGAGAAATTGTCTAAAATTCCTAGCAAGGTAACACTGCCATCTGGTGCCAGACATTTTAATTGCAGGCACAAAGTCAGATGGGTGAGGGGTGGGGTGGACAGAATCCAGAGACAATCCTTGATGAATCAATGCTACTTCGTTGCTTTAAACATTATGGTCTAACTTTGGTGTTCAGGTGACTCAACAGACCTGGAGGGTCTGATTTTCTGTCCCGTGTGTGCTTCCCTGCTGATCACTGCATGTGACCTCACTAACCATGCATAAGTGTTCAGATGTACCAGGCACTCAATGCTCGCTCTGACACTGCTAAAATCTATAAACCCATGCGCAATGCTAACTCTTCAGAAGATGAAATATCAGAAAAAGACCCCAGTCCTGAGAGAGGAGGAGAGAATATGCATGGCAAAATGAGTAGGAAGGACCAAGCAAGAAGGAAAACCCACTGGGAAGAGTCAGAACACTAGACCCTACCACAATTCACTTTGGTTTCTCATCTGTGAGGTGATGGTGATGGACTAGATGGGCTCCAGCCCATACCTGAGCCCAGCCCTGACCCTACCACAAACCTGACCTTGAATTCCCTTTGGTTTCCCATCTGTGAGGTGATGGTGATGGACTAGATGGGCTCCAGCCCATACCTGAGCCCAGCCCTAAAGTCCCCGAGAAGGAACAGGGGGTCATGCGTGCCTCCAGTTTCTGGAGTTACCATCTAGGAAGAGAGCTTAGTGGTTTATCCACTGGTCAGAAGCTAATGCCCTCAGCTGGGGGTCTCCTCATTACTAGGCTCTTGTCCCAGCAAATCTTAGCACCTAGAGTCAGGGAGGGACATCGATCGGTGAGAACCCCCTCCCCCCACTCTTCCCCCATAGAGTGTCATTGAGATGTAAGCCTGGCAGTCTCATCACACTGAAGCATCTAGATGTCCAGGACAGTTCTGGGACCCCCAAGAGACCCTTTCTTCTCCTCCCTCCATCCTTCTCCTCTGCTTCACCTACCATCACCAAAGACTCTTCCCCTCTTGGTTGATCCAGGGTCCCTGCTCTACTTTCTCTCTCTGTCTGTGCTCTGCTTCTGCTGCCCCTTCCACCTGGAAACTCCTCCTATCCTAGGAGCTCCCAGCTAATGGAATAATGGACAGATCATTTGCTGTCAGCTCAGCATCACCACCATCCCACCTTATGGCACTGAGAGGCTAAGAGCTACAATGCCCAGAATTCCCTTGATTGTATGGTTCCATCTTGGAAATGCTAAGGAGACGCTCTGGTCAAATATTTGTCATATTTGTAAGAACATCGGAGGCCATGATTAAATCTACATACAGATCAAGAGTCTTCTATTAAAATTTAGCAGCCAAACTGACGTCCTATAAATGTAAAATATATGCTAGATTTTGAAGACTTTGTACCCTTAAAATGTAAAATATCTCATTAGTAATGTTTATATTGTTCTATGTATTTTTAATATATTGAGTTAAATAAAACACTAATTTTGCCTGTTTCTTTGCACTTTGTTAATGTCATTACCGAAAAATTTTAAATTACATATATAGTTCATATTATACTTCTCTTAGGAAGAACTAGTTTAAAATGTGTGGGAAATGGATGAGAAACAAACACACGAAACACTTCATAGATGCATGAGACAGTGAGCAATGGCACAGTGTTGAAGGTGGATTAATGCCACACAGGAGACGCAGATGTCAAGAGTAAAGACCTCAGAGAAGAAAAAGAGGTCCCTGAGGGCCCCACGATAGGGAAGGGAGGTGCTGAAGGCAGGACTGAACCACAGCCTGAAGTACAGGAAGGATGTGTGTGGGGTGAGTGTGTTGAGGCCATTCCAGGCAGTGGAATCAACCTAGAGTGTTGTGGAGGGAGAGAGGCAGGCAGGAAGGTCCTAAGTAGGCACAAGGGTGCCATTGCCTAGGCACCTAAAGGGCTTTTGAACACCAGGTCACAGTGCAAACTCAAACCCAGATCAAAACACCTCCTCTGGCTTTGTCTAGAGTGGGCTCTCCAAAGGACCACGTTTTCCAGGGGTGCTGGGGTCAGGGGTGGGGTGCTCTACCTTGGCCCCAACCACAGGGGCTCTGCCTCTCTTCTCCAGCCCCATCCCAAGCAGGCTTCTGGGGTGGGTCAGAGGGGAAACACACGCTCCAGTCTGAGATGCACATGTTCCACCCAGGCAGCATGGAGTTTGGTAGAATGAGGCCGTGGGGACAGGAAGCATGAAGCCCATGGCTTAAAGATGCTTGCGCTTGCATTTTGTAGAATTTCTGGCACAGCAGTAGGATCTTTCTCAGAAAAGCTGGGACCTCTGTGGTCCAGACCTGGTCCTGTGGGACTGGCCGCCTGGAGCTGGGGGAGGGCCTGGAACTGAGTCCAAGTTGGATGTTGAGTCATTTCAGGAAGGGCCGGCTGTCATGTCCAGCCCAGGCCAGAAGACAGGCCCAGACACTGGACCCAGAGGACGTCAAGGCCAGCCAGACCAGAGGGGGCTCCAGAGCACCCATTGCAGGACAGCCAAGAGCAGGTAGCACAGGGGCCTCAGAAAAGCGCTGATCCCCAAACAAGAAAGCACACTGCCTTGGAGAGGCCTCCTGGCCAGGAGGTCTTTGAAAACAGGAGAACTTTTCCACCGCTGCTTCAAGGGACCTTCATGCTTGATTCCTGAAACAGGAAACCCTAGCAGCTTGATAAATCCCTCCTATGCACCTACTACCCAACAATGAATCAGGCCCCATGGGGGAAATGAGAGGAAAAGAAGTAGAGAAACTTTAAATCTCAGGGCAGAAAGAGCTTTAAGAGGTCACTTTAAAATGACTTTACGGGGATTTCCTTGGTGGTCCAGTGTGTAAGACTCTACGCTCCAAAGGCAGGGGACCCGGGTCTGATCCCTGGTTTGGGAACTAGATCCTGCATGTCCCAACAAAGATCAAAGATCCAGATTGCCTCAATAAAACCTGGTATAGTCAAATAAATACAATTTTTTGTAATGACTTCCCAAAGTAGAAATTGCTACAACAGTATCCAGGGCAGTTCCATGTAGCTTTGGTGCTCTGAGAGCAAACCGTTTAACAAAATTCAAGCAGAAGTTCTCCAACCCCAAAATCTCTGTTGCCTAAAATCTCACTATGAAATTATCATTTAGGATTGGTGGGGTTGGGGGACTCAGTTTTTCATTCTTAATTTTCATCCTTCAAGATGAACATTTCCTTGCTGAGATAATGTGAGGGTCCTAAGAGGACATCAGATGGTGACAATCAAGTAACAGGCAGATAAGACTGGGATAAAGACAAACTCTACTATTGTCTTGCCATCAGTTAGCCAGTTCTTCTGGTGACTAGTCATGTCCACAAAAATGCTATGGCATTTTGTGTTTGTGGCTCAACAAATGTTAAGGCCACCCTCAATATTTGGCTCTACCCCATTATCCAATGTGTCATTCAAGCTCCAGCCGGCTCTTCCCCTTCTTCATCTTCATTATCATCTTCTCACCACACTTTCAGAATACACACTGTGTGCCAGAAACCACCCTAATCACTCTTCAAATATCAATTCATGGAATCCTCACAACAACCTCATTACAGCAATATTATGTTTACTCCTGTTTTGAAAAGTGAAAGTCGATCAGTTGTGTCCAACTCTTTGCGACCCCATGGATATAGTCCATGGAATTCTCCAGGCCAGAATACTGGAGTGGGTGGCCTTTCCCTTCTCCAGAGGATCTTCCCAACCCAGGGATCAAACCCAGGTCTCCCACATTGCAGGCGGATTCTTTACCACTGCAACATAAACTGTGGCACAAAAAGGTTTAAATAACTTGCCCAAGGTCACGTGGGTTGAGGTGGCAGGGCTAGGATTTCGATTCAGTTTGGTTCCAGAGTCCAGTTACTAGGAAGGCACTAAGAAAGGGATTTCCTGCCCTTCAGTGACATTTAGGCCAGATCTTAAGTCACGTGGCTCTGTTCAACTGCATGGGAGGCTGGGAAATGCAGTCTTTATTCAGAGCAGCAACAACTGGGAGTTCTTTTACTAAGAAGGCTTCCCTGGTAAAGAATCTGCCTGGAATGTGGGAAACTGGGGTTCAATCCCTGGGTTGAGAAGACACCCTGGAGAATGGAATGGCTGCCCACTCTATTATTCTTGCCTGGAGAACTCTATGGACAGAGGAGGTCTCAAAGAGCCAGACAAGACTAGCACTTCCACTTTCTTTTGACTAAGAAAGACAGGGGAACATATACTGGGGACCAATTTGCCATTGGTAGTATGGATCCCCATAAATTCATCCCCTCTCTCATAGTGGAGCAGCCCCAGCAATAATCCTGCGTGACGTGACCTCTCCCCGCTGGTCTTCGCCAAGGGAGGCCGGTTGATCTCATGAACAGAGACCAAGAGAGACTCCATCTTTCTGTATTGGATAGCGGCATTTGCCTTCCAGGGTAGTGGGCAGCAGATTTCAGCAAGGTTTTCAAGGCTTCAGTCTACAAAGAAAATGCTTAAGCGAATGTTTTCCAGAGCATGTTGCCTAAATTATATTTCTGGCTGCCCATGCCAGGGCCCAAGGTGCTGCAGCATTCCTGCTCTTGGGTGCTATAAGAGCTACCATATGCCTGTGACGAAAATTCCTTTGCTCCAGTGGATTTCTGACAATTGCTATCAAAGAATTCTCACCCCACAGGCAGGCAAGTGTAGCGAGTGCCAACAGCAGGGTCAACACAAATGCTACGGAAGTATGAAGATTTGGCCCTGCAGGATCAGACAAGGCTTCATAATCGAGATTATTACTGCTGACACACAGAGTGTTGACCACGTGCCATACACTCTTCCATGTTACACTTAGTCTCACTTAATCTTCAAATATCCAACGAGGCAGGTATTACTATTACTATTCTCATTTTACAGATGAGTAACCAAGGCACAGAGGGTTAAGTAACCAAAGGGCCAAACCATAGAAGTAGTAGAACTGGGTTTTGCACCCAGTCAGTCTGACTCTACCATCTCTGTTCTCCCATTTAAGGTTGGGTGTTGATGCCTAGGTCAGGTTTTTGCTTTTTTATTTTTTTAATATTTACTTATTTGGCTGCACCAGATCTTATTTGTGGCATGGGGGCTCTAGTTACCCAACCAGGGATTGAACCCAGGCCCCCTGCACTGGGAGCGTGGAGTCATCACCGCTGGACCACCACGGAAATCCTCTAGGCTGGGTCTTAAACAAAGGGTAGGATTGTGATGGGCAGAGGCAGGCCTGTTCATGCCAAGTGGAAGGCACCGAGAGCCACATCATGGAGCCAGCAAGAGTAATCTGATTTGGGGACCCTGGAGCAGTTGGGACATACGCGTTCTACCAAGCAAGAGTGAGGAACCAGGCCAGGAAGCAGGGTTGGGAGTCCATTCAAGATGGGGGGATTGTGAATCTATGCTAATGATTTTTGAGGGTGTTCTGGAAGTACTGGGGGAGCCACCTAGAGTGTTGATGGTGGAAGTAGGACACTCCAGGCCTGGCTTGGGGATGACTGCTCAGGAGCTCTATGACTGAAGTGAGGAAGACATTCAGGAGGTTCTCGCAAAAAAAAAAAAAAAGATTCAGTCCATGGGATTTCAAGAAGGATGAAGAAGGGAAGATGGAGATGTGACCTCTAGGGTCTAGAAAGAGGACTTGCAGCCGCCTGGGAGAAAAGGGAGATGGAAGTGCCAAAGGCAGTTCCAGAGAGATTCTGGGCCTGTTGGGCTGGGCTTCGATGGGGACAAGGGGAGGTTGAATTCAGGTTTCATGAATTCAAAGGCATGAATTTGACGTGCCTATGGCAGCAGTCCCCAACCTTTTTGACAGCAGAGGATTGTTTTATGGAAGACAATTTAATTTTTCAAGATGATTCAAGATCACTACATTTATTGTGCTCTTTATTTCTATTATTATTACATCAGCTCCATGTTAGATCATCAGGCATTAAATCCCGGAGGTTGGGTACTCCTGGCCTGAGGGATAATCTTACAGGCAGACCTGGAGAGAAGTTAGGAATGAGGACACAGCTTTGAAGTCATACGCGGAGCGTGATTCCTTAAGCTGTGGGCACCCGCACGAGGGAGACCCTTGACTGGGACCTGGAGGGAGGCAGTTGAATAAGGAATCACAGGGAGCTAGAAGCAGCAGGTCGATGGTCTGAGGACAGGAAAGCGAGTGCCCTCCAAGCTTTGAACAGGCGCTCCAGGAGGAAGACAGGACCCTCAGTGCCCAGTACGGTGGGGTAGGAGGGCGGGAGGTGGCCGAGGGCCAAGGCCTCCGCTGGGGGCCCGGCTCCAGCTCCCTGCAGGCCCGGCCCTGTCAGAGCTCCTGCCAGCCTTCCTGTTGCCCTGGAAATGGCTCCAGCACTGGGGCTCTACTGAGTCCAATCATTCAGATTTATGATGGAAAATGGCCCCGGGGACTGGGGCAATTTACTGTTCACAAACGAATTCCAACTTGTCCATGAAAGTGCCTCATTCCGGTCCCAACACCCAGGCATGTTCACACCTCGGGTGAGGAGGCCGGCCTGCCCCGATGGTTAGCGTGTGGGCTGGGCTCTGTGCAGAGCAGCGCTGCCTCTAAAGGAGGCCGGGACAGCCTTCACGGCCCAGCCTCTTCCCCCAAAGCATGCTGAGGGGAGGGGGTCGAGGAGGGCTGCGTTGGAAGACAGGAACCACTGAGCCATCTCCCCTCTTCTCACACCTGTATCCTTCCCCGAGGAAGAGTGCTCAGCCTGTTGCTCCTCCTCGCCCCAGCCTCCACTCTCATTTGTAACGTCTCCAGGAAATGAGGGAAAGCAGCAGGGGGAAAGCAGCAAGGGGAAAGCACCAAGGAGGCCGGCCTGCCCGGATGGTTAGCGTGTGGGCTGGGCTCTGTGCAGAGCAGCGCTGCCTCTAAAGGAGGCCGGGACAGCCTTCACGGCCCAGCCTCTTCCCCCAAAGCATGCCGAGGGGAGGGGGTGGAGGAGGGCCAGGTTGGAAGACAGGAACCACTGAGCCATCTCCCCTCTTCTCACACCTGTATCCTTCCCCGAGGAAGAGTGCTCAGCCTGTTGCTCCTCCTCGCCCCAGCCTCCACTCTCATTTGTAACGTCTCCAGGAAATGAGGGAAAGCAGCAGGGGGAAAGCAGCAAGGGGAAAGCACCCACTTACAGTCGAACCTCTAAACTGCCCAGGTGGAGGTGGAGGCCGGGCCAACAGGCTCCGGAGGGACTGAGGCAAGAGGGCAGGGTGCCCCCATCTCCTTGAGCCTCTGGCCCTGTGGGCAAATGGGCAGCCCAGGGTCTCCTCCCAAGATTTACACTCTGTTTCGTTGTCTCTTCTCTCCTCTCTCATTATAATCTCATTTCCCCAGCCATGTCATCTTTACCAGTCTATACGAATATGGAAGCAATTGGCCAATTTTGAAACAAAGTAGAATTTTTCACGCTTTTGCCTGATTTTCACCTCTCTGGACTGCTGGACTGCTGACTTCCTCTACCCTTGGCTCAGTCCCAGGCAGGCTTATTTTCTCTGTTGTGCTTTTCTTTTTTTTTTTTTTTTTGGAAGATTGGGATTGGCGCCAGGATGAAGAAATAGACTGGGGATTTGACTGTTTCCATCAAAATGCCTGCCTTCCACCCCTTTGCTGGAATCCACTGGGCTGGAAGGCACTTCTCAAAGGGGAACGTCACCCTCCTGCCTGCCAGCCCTCCGCCTTTGTACCCATCCCCAAGGTATGTGTGGGGAGGGGGTCAGTGCTGTGAGAGGGAGCTGCAGGAGGGGGCTTCATCCCAAAGTAGTTGCCAAGTCAGATAAAAGAAGGATCAGATGTGTTTCATTTGTCCCCACACCCCCTCATGCCCTGGAACAAAGGTCCTTCACCCCTGGGGTAAATGCTAAAATCCCTCATCAGTCTCAACCCGGACCCCAGGTGGGTCCCAGGAACAGAGGGGTTGGTGACAGGGGCTTATAATGGGCAGGAGACCCAGCTCCTGCCCCAAGATTTTTCAACATGCAGCTAAAGAGATGAGATTGACAATTGTGAGCCATTTAGAAACAGAATAAGATATAGGATTTTAAAAGCTGAGGTTCTAGGGACAAGTCCTACCATTGTTTGCAAGGACCTGGTGGGCTCCAGATAGGGCCCTAGAGGGTTTAAGAACAGGGCAGGCCTACACTGCTGCCATAGAGAGGAGTGGATGAGCAAGGGCATCTTGAGGAGGAAGGCAATCAGGCACGGCCACCCCCACAGAGCTCCCAAGTACCCGGTCATGAGACTGTGTCCTGAAACAGTGGCCAATTGTGACCTGCTATCGCTGAGGTGGGCCAGCTCTTTTCAGAGCCACTGGGGGAGGCTGAGGTTTGGGTTCTGTTTGGGGAGAAGCTTAAACTTCAAGGAGGTTTCTAACCAGACACTTTGACTTACCCTCCCATGAGTCCCTGATTGTGGTGAGGCCCAGGAATGCCCAGGGGGTGGGGACTAAAGGAAGACCGGGTGGTACCAGCACCAAGGGCCTCCTGGGGTGCTGGAGTGGGGACAGGCAACGTGAGCTTTCTCGGCTGGAGGAGGACAAGGAGTTAAGTGGAGCCAGTGATTTCTGGGGAGCGGAAGACAGCCCAGCAAATCCTGAGTCTCATGGACAATTGCAGGAAAAATCCCAACCTCATTTCAAGGGATCCCAGAGGCCCTAGCATCCCTGATTAAAGAACTCGAGTCTTCTTCTAACACCCCCATTGCCACCCCATCAGCAGCACAAAGAGCAACCAAGAAGGCTTGCTTCTGATACTCTGATCTCTCCCGAGCCGAGGCCAGAGCCCCTAGAACCACTCCCAGTTGCACCCCATCCAGTGCAGCCCTACTCCACAAGCCTGCGAGGGTAGGGGAGGAAACCAAGAGCGTGCCACCCAAGATAAAGCTTTCCGTCCAATTTTGTGGTTCAGCCGAAGTCGTGTTCTTAATTGTCCAAATAAACAGTTTTCAGCCTGGAGGCCAGAACACGCCAAAACATGCCACTTCCATTTCGAGCACCGGCTGGGTGCTACGGGCACAAGCCCATTTTCTAAGTCACAGCCAGCACCAAACAGTGCCCAGTGGGCCACGGTCGCCAGCCGGGAGGGCTGCTTACCAGCGCTGTGACCCTGGGATTAAGGACTGATGCAAGGCAGCGCGGGCAGGAGAAGGTCTGCTAACAGGGAGGTTAGAATCCTGCCCTCCCCACTGCACCATCACCTCCCGCCGACCTGGCTCAAGATGCTCCGGCCCTAACATCTGTGAAACGGGAGAGGAGGGCTAGTATCATGGTTCTCAAGTGTGTTCCCTTTCGCACCATCATCCCTTGAGAACTTTTTAGCAATACAAATCCTCAAAACTGCCCCCTACCGAATCAGAATCTCTCCACAGGACCCAGAAGTCTGTTTTAACAAGCCTTGCAGGTGATTCGGATGCCAGCTAAAGTTGTTGTTGTTGTTTAGTTGCTAAGTTGTGTCCGACTCTTTGAGATCCCATGAACTGTCAAGCTCCTCTGTCAGTGGGATTTCCCAGGCAAGAATATTGGAATGAGTTGCCTTTTCGTTCTCCAGATCTTCCTGATCCAGGGATCAAACCCATGTTTCCTGCATTGGCAGGTGGATTTTTTACCACTGAGTCACCAGGGAAGCCCAGCTAAAGTCAGGAGATCTACAGATTTCTGTCCAGCTCTAGTATCTAACGAGATGTGTTTCTTTTACCCAAAAGACCTACTTACTTCCCAGGTTATGGTATACCTTTGAAAGAAGGACCAGCTCTCCCCTTGAGAGGGACTGAGTGCTCAGTCTTGTCCCCATTTCCAGTCTAGTATGAAGTTGGCCTCACCAGAGCTCTGAGCTCTGCCTAAACCCCAGATCTTGTTCCTACTGTGCTCTGGGATGTGGCCTGGGCTCAGGACTCTGGATGTGGCCTGAGAGATAATAGGCCAGAAGAGCCGAGTTCAGGTAACCCCAGTGGCTGTCACCAAATCTCATTTCCAAACAAACTTCCAGGTCAGCTTCACCAGAAGATTTGGAGGAAGCAAAGAGCTAAATGGAAGACTATGCTGCTGCTGCTACTGCTGCTGTCACTTCAGTCACAGGCATTATAATGAGGAACAAATTTTATTTCATTGCCCCCAGCCTTTACTCAGAACTCCAAGGAGAGTCTCCCAACCCCTCTGCAAGGGATTTCTAAATGCAAACAAGACCTCTAGGTCATGCAGGGTATGAAGAGGCAGCTCTCCTGGCTTAGATCCAAGCCCTAGACCTGTCCACGGGGACACTGTCAGATGTCTGACTGTCCCAGCAGGGTGGCCTCAGCTAGTGGTCTTTAGGAGCTGGTTTCCTGGGAAACATCAGCTCTGGAACTGGCGTTGGCCAGCTTCCCACCTTCCTGAAACTGCAGGGCAAGCCCAAGTCCAGGAGGGCCAGGGGCCCAGCCTAGCCTAGAATGTAGGGGGACCCTGGAAGCTGGACCCAGAACCAGAGGGCGCAGTGAGTGGGGACAGGAATCTGAGACAGGCACTGGGCAGACCACAGACTCTCAAGGCCAAGCAGGCCCGCTCGACCCCTCTAGTCCAGGGGGAGTTCTGGGGAGGGGCTGCTCTCTGGTGAAGAAGGGGAGAGGGGGGCACAGCCAGATGCTTGGTCCAATTGGTAATCCTCCTCAGGCCCTGGGCCACTGAACCACAGGGCCCATTTTCACAGAAACAACCACGATGAGTTCCTCGCACTCGCACTCGGGGAAGAGGCGAAGCTGGAGAGGGAGGCGGGCCCGACTGACACATCTGTCACTAATCACAGGGAAAGGCTCAGACCAAAACTCATTTTGGACCCAGAGCCTCTGGGCCTGTTTTGGGAAAGTTGACTAATCCCATAATCCTGCCCATCAGGCAATTTTTCTGCCTGGCTTCCAAGCGGGAGTGGGAGAGAGCCCTGGGGGCAAGTGGCCCTCTGAGGAGTGTATTCTCTTAAAGGGGAAACCCTCTTGTGTTTGCTCCACAGGGGTCTCTGGTTCAGGTGTGTCTGTAGTTGGGCCTGATGGCAGTGCCAGTCCCTGGGAGAGGTCAGCCCTTGATGCAAGGGCAAGGAAAGGGCACAGGCGGCCCTGCAGGACCACGCTGCTTCTCTGGGTTTGCTACTCAGATGTGGGCCGGGACGAGCAGCCCAGCCTAGCCAGGAAACTGTTACAAAGGCCGATTCTCAGCCCCTCCGAACCCGCAGCCCTGGTCCTGGAGTGGACATGGTTCTCCCTGGGCCAGGCCACGTGGCGGGTGGAAATGGCCCAGCCCCTCCTCCAAGAACTGCTGTCTCCTCAGCCCTGACAACTCAGCTTGTGTACATCCCAGTGCTGGGGAGACCCTGTTCAGAGCAGAGACACTCAAGGCAGCGATCTGGCACCAACGCAGGCTCTGCAGACTTGTGTGTACACACACACACACACACACACACACACACACTACTGCACCCCACAGTGACTCCAGCACACCACCCCAGCAGTACAGAAATGGTACTATTCTAGACCAGAGACCACTCAAGTCACAAAAGAGCGAAGCTGCAGGTTGTGTGCAAGCTAGATTTGTCCTTTTAATCATATTTTCTCTTCATCTGACATGATCACTTCAGAGATATATTCACTTGGCCGTGGCAGGGGTGGTGGAGGCAGGGAGATGTGTACACACACACACACACACACACACACACACACACTACTGCACCCCACAGTGACTCCAGCACACCACCCCAGCAGTACAGAAATGGTACTATTCTAGACCAGAGACCACTCAAGTCACAAAAGAGCGAAGCTGCAGGTTGTGTGCAAGCTAGATTTGTCCTTTTAATCATATTTTCTCTTCATCTGACATGATCACTTCAGAGATATATTCACTTGGCCGTGGCAGGGGTGGTGGAGGCAGGGAGAGGGGCGGCGTGCAGAGATGAAAAAATATATTTTTAAAATCACACTTGAAAGGGAAGGAACCCTTTTCAGTTCCTACACACAAAAGAAAATAGTAATCTCATGGTCAAACCTCACAAGTACCACTCAGGGTGACCTCTGCTACAGCAAAACCCCAAACTATTTTCTACCTGGTTTGTGTCCTCCAGAAAGGTGTGGGAAAGGAGAGGCCTCTCCTAGGATAGTTTTCTGATAAACTGCTCATACTCCTGTTCTTGCCTCGAGAATCCCATGAACAGAGGAGCCTGATGGGCTATACAGTCCATGGGGTCGCAAGAGTCGGACATGACTGAGCGCCTAAGCACAGCACAGCTTTGCTCATAGTCAGCTTCTTCCAGCGAGTGTCCCAGAGTGACCCCGCAACACCCCCGGCCCATCACATGTGGGTCTCACAGAGTGAGCAGGAATGAGCGCCCAGCTGGCAATAAGCATGCACTGTCTCTTTAAGAGCACAGCTTGAGAGTTTATTTACCAGGAGGTTTGTTTGGGTCTCAGTGGGAGGAAAGGAAAAAGATAAAAGTGGGTTGGGATACTAGAAATACAAAAGACAGATTAAAAAAAAAAAAAAGCCAGAATGCAGAGTGCAAGATTATAAAAACTAGGTCTAGAGGGAAAATTTATTTTTGCAACAAAGATTCCAGTCCCCCAGGGACTATTTCCACTGAACAGTTTAATCACCAAATGTGTTGGCTGGTCAAACAAAATCCATTGAGTGAGGCTGACCTGGCCACTCAGGTCCACCTCCCAACTCAGGCTTTAGGCCCAGGCCCCAGCACTGCAGCTTCCTGGGGTGGGATGGGCTGGGGTTGGTAGGGGTAGTCTGGAGACAGACTTTCCAGCAGATGGGCCTGCAGGAAAGAAAAGCTCCCAACCTGGGCTCTGGGTATGGGTTCTGGGGCACCCAGGAGCTCTGTAACTGTTCCCATCTTTGCATGCTGGACATGTGCACTCCGGAGAACCCACAACTTTCACAGCATCTCACGGGCTTCCTTGATGTTTGGGAACAGCAGGAAGAGACCAGTCGGGGTCAGGGCTGAATCAAGTCCCCTGTGATGTGAGGTAGGCCACTGGGAGCCCCTGCTTTAAGCTGTGCCAGTGAATCTGTTTCCCTAGGAGTTGCGGAGCCGCTGTGGTTAATCAGGTAAGAAAGTGGTAAAATGAGACCTGTCGCCTCAGATAATAAAGAGGGAAACCTTGAGTTGACTGAAGGCTTCCCTGGTGGCTCAGGTGGTAAGGAATGCACCTGTAATGCAGGAGACCCAGGTTCGATCTCTGGGTCGGGAAGATCCCCTGGAGAAGGGCATGGCAGCCCACTCCAGTACTCTTGCCTGGAGAATTCCATGGACAGAGGAGCTTGGTGGGCTACAGTCCATGGGGTCGAAAAGAGTCAGACACAACTGAGCAACTAACACTTTGCCAGAGGAGTTCAATGACAGTTGACACTGAGTGAGCCTGTGGGACAGGGAGAACCCTGTAGGTTTGGACCCAGTCTTTGATGAGACGTTTTGGGTATGAAGAAAGCCTATCCACAAACAGGCTGCACACACCACACACGGAGTATCTTCCTCGCCCAGCCCTCCTGAACAGCGGGCTCCCTGCAGAAACAGATCTGCCCATGCTGGCTCTTTGAGCCCATGCCTCTGCAGAGAAGACAGCTGAGAGCTGCCGGTCATGCTGAGGACACTGTCTAGCCCCGCTTGGACAGGAAGAGGCCACCAGGTCCTTCAAAGGGGACAGCTGGGGCTGGATGTTCCTGGAGCAGGTTCCAGGGTTTTTCTTCATGTCATATCCCTGGACTGGGGAACAGCCTCTAAATGGGATTATGCCATCAAGGCTGCTTTAAACCCTACCTGTGCCAGCTCCAGAGCACACCCTTTCTCCTGGCAGTGGGGATAAGAAGGGGGGCATATGGGGCAGAGACCGTGTCACTCCTAGGTCGTGGACTGGGCAGTCAACACCTCTGCCCCTTCACACCTTTCACACCCCCCAAAGACCATGCATCACTCGAGTCCTGGCCCTGGAATGTCAGGATACTTCTCTCCCCATTGCCATGTGTCCCAGGAAAAACTCCCTAGTTAGGGAAAAGTTTGCACTTCCCATTCACCAGGAGACTAGGTGATATACTTGCCTCAAAAACTCAAAGTGGGGGTTTCCTGGGGAAACCAAGGGGAGTTTGCTTAAAGGTTATTAGACTGGGCTTCTTGGGAGAGGGGCTGTACCACCTCTGCCCCGCCACCACAGTGCCCCTTCACCGCTGATGTCAAGTACACAGGCAACTTACTACATGCATGTTGGGTAAAAGGATGAGAAGATAGACAGATGGACAGGCTATATCCAGCCTTCCATTTTGAGCTCCCCATGCTAGCCAGTTCAGAGCGAACAGGCCAAAAGGGAGTGGAGCTGTCAGAGGGAGGCAGGGGGCCCTCAGGTGGGTGCCCTGGTGGAGAGAAGGAACAACAGTAAAGCTTTGACTGGTCAGATCAAAAAAGCCCTGCAGGGCCTCGGAGGGACTGGGTTGAAGTGTCCACTTGCTCGGAACCTACCGCAGGCTCCCATTCTCTGGCCCAGCATTTACGGTGCCCCCGTCAAGCTGCCTCTTGTTAAATAAACCTGCCTTTGTGTGTGTGTGTGTCCTGGAGGAGAGAGAACTGACTAGGGGAGGGGAGAAGGTTCTGTCTGAAAATAGACCTCCTGAATGCTTTTAAGGGCCTGCAGTTTGGATGAGTAAATATTTTCCCTTTCAGATGAAAGGTGCAATCATCGCCGTTTTTTAATTACTTTAATTAGAAAGATTGCCTTAATCTTTTACTTATCTGTACTATTGTGGGAACTGCCAGAAAATGAAGTGCAGGGAAAACAGGTGGAGTCTGACCTTTGCTCTGAGCATCTTGAATTTCTTCTAGGCTGGTAATTAAGAAGAATCAGGGGAAGTTCCTTGCAGAATCTAGGAAACACAAACACACACACAATCATGGATACAGGGGAATGTTGGCTCGCTCACTCACTCACACACACACACACACACAGGCACACTCTCACACACGTGTGTGTACACGAGTGGAAAGGAAAACGAACCCCAACGGGGAAGACCAGAAAGTTCCGACTTTGAGAGCAGCGTTCGGGCTCCAAGCCCTGAGAGGTGGCTTAATGAGTTTCCCAGGGTGGCCTAAAATGATTAATTAAGCAGACAGCTTCTCGCCCCTTCCCCAGACAACGGAAACCCAGTAACGGTCTGTTTGGGGAGGGAGCGGCAGGGGCCCCTGACTCCAGGGGTGGTTGGGGACGTGGTGTAAGAGCCAGGAGCCCCAGATAAGGGACGATATCAACGTCTTGTAACTGCCACCAAGGCTCCCCCTGCCCAAGCCCCGGTTCAGGGGCTTCCCTCTGCTCCTGGCCCCTGGCCTCCTGTCCTGTGTCCAGGCACAGCGCAGGCCCAGGCAGACCCTTGGCAAGATGGCAGATTGGAAGCAGTTGTCTCTGGACTCCCTCCCTCCCTCTGCCTATTTCTATCATGCGGTATTACTGGGCTCCCAGCTGAACACTGAGGAGGGATTCTGGAGTCTACCTGGGTGTCTAGACCCACAGGCGTGGAGCATGAGAGGAACAGAAAGAGGAGAAGAGAGTGGGAGGGCTCCATGGGGGCTTCCCTCTCAGATCACCCATGTAGGGAGAACCTACATAGTCCTTCAGAGTTGTCAGGGGCTCCCAGAGCTCAGCATTAGCCATTCACTGCCTCAGCGAACACGCACTGAGCTAGCCCAGTGTCAGGATACAGGGGTAAGCAGTGGAATGAAATGCAGACTCCCAGGCCCAGCCACTGGGATCCAGATTTCATTGCCTGAAGGGGGTCCTGGGATGCAGGTGATGCTTGTCCGTAAGCAGAGCTCAGCAGTCAGGTGTCCAGCAGCAACTCCATCCTCTGAATCTATAACCTGGACGGGCTGCCTCCAAAACACTATGGATATTTCTCTTGGAAGGTGTCCCAAGGATTCAGCTGTGGAGCTGTCCTCTTTCCACAGACAAGGGCATGGCCTTCCTTCCCAGATAGTCACATCCCCTGGGGACTGGGACAAGACTAGGACAAAGGCTTTGCTGGCATAAGGAACACCCAGGTGGGGCTTTGCAGTCTGCCCTTGTAAACAGACCATGAGAAGGGGACAGGGGCTCGAAGCAGGCCCAGACCCGGCCAGCCTGCAGGGTGGGAGGAGACGGAGGTGGAGGTGTGCCTCATGAGAGCCAGGAACAATGTTTTCCTTTTGAAAACGCTCCGGGTGCTTGGGTTGGATTTCCAGCCTTGTGTTTACAGCATCTGCAGCCGCGTCCGTGACCGCGTCTGTCTGTACCTGTGTCTTGCTCTCCAGGTGTGTGTGTCTGTGCGTTTGCGTGTTCTATCTGAGTGTCTAATCACACCTGTGGGCGTCGGTCCTTCTGTGTCTGGAGGAGGCTTTCTGAGAACAAATGGCTCTGGTTTCCACTTGTGTGAGCTCTTCCACCTCAAAACATGGCAAAAATAAACCTCGCTGAAAAAGCTTTAACAACATTTTTTTTTCCTTGTCCCTGGCACGGCCAATAGCACCAGCGGGTCTCCACGGTCAATTTAGGAAGCTTGGGAAAACACTGCTTGTAATTAAAAGTCTAAAAGGGCCTCAATTAGGGCAGTGTTTGCCCTGCCAGACCCGTTCCCAAACCCCACTCAGCAGCATTCCTCTCCTGGCTGGAAAAAGCCTTTGATTCGCACCAAATGTTCAGTGGCCACAGGGGACCGGGCCTTGGCAATGCCTCCCCTGCCAGCTGCTTAGGGCGCAGGCAGGCCTCCACCCCAAGGCTACGACCAAGATCCCAGCTCTTCCCACCCCCTGACTTCCCAGCCCCTCCATCATCCTGAGCTCCTGAGGTCTGGAGGTGCAGACCTCCTGGACATGGGGAACCCAGGCCACACCAGCACCCAATCCCCATCTGGGGTGTCACTGCTCGCTTGAAGAATTCAAAGCCGGTGGTCAGGCCTATCTGAGGAGGCGGCAGCTGCGGTCGACGTGGAGAGAGGCGGTGTTGGGGTCCAAGGAACACCCCGGTGACTCTTCTTACTTGGCAGAAACCCTCTCCATTTGAGCAGAAGGCAGCCTTGAGCTACAGTCACCTCAGGAAACACAGCCAGAGGGCTCCAGAAGACTCTTCCAGAACCAGAGAACACAGGGCCCGGCTGGGAGTGTCAGGAAGCAGCACAAGCCCCTGACCTCTAGAGCCCCTAAGGATTAAAGATAAGGGTCTCCTTCTGGGGGTGGGGCAGCCAAAGGCAAAACCCTGGCAGCCTAGGGCGTGGCCTCCGCCCTGGGGTCAGTCGCTCAGCCGGGTGGGTGGGAACAGAAGCGCTGAGTCAGCTCAGGAGCAAGCCTCTTTCCCTCCCAGGACACACACACATACTCAGGCCACAAGTGCGTGCGCCCTCAGCGTCCCAGATCACAGACTCCTACACAAATGCACATTCCCGCACAGACTCCTACTGACACCCACTCAGAGTCACAGACATGGCGAAAGTCAGACACACAGACAATGGAACAAAGGCCAGCAGGCCCCAGGCAAAACCAAGTTGCCTCCCCAGGTCCTTGACAGCCCCCTAGGCAGCTCTTGTGAGAGCAGAGAGGAATCAGTGTGTAGCAGACAGTCTGTGATGCAATGCTAAGGTCGGGTCCTCAACCCCACTGGCCACACCCTAGGGGGTGGGGTAGGAGCGTTTGGGGTAACCTTGAAGAGGGCAGCCTGGGCGTCCACCTCAGCTCTGCTCATGCCCCAAAGGGCAGGCCTGGACCCAGAGACAGGGAATGGCAGGGGAAGGGTTACAGGCTAACCAGAAAAACAATTACTAACGGGAAAGGCAGCACATTCCAGCCCTGCTTAGCGGGCCGCCAGGGCCGTGGGTGGTTCTTGGATTATGCATTTCCTTGAAAACAAAAAGGAAAGTTCAGGGCAGTTCAGCTGTGCCCTGAATCTCACTCTGGGGCCTTTGTCTCCAGTCCCCACATAGCCTGCGTGCCCGCACACACGCACACCATCCCAGCAGCCCAGCCAAATGTCCACTGGGAAAGTGGGAACATTAATACCACTGAAAGCTTGCAAGAAAAGTAGGGAAAGACTGGAACTGAACCAAGAAAAGGGGAAAGGGTAGGGAGTGGGAGCCCTAGAGAATTCTTGTCACCCAGAAATCTCCATTCTGTGGGTCTGAGGTCATGGGGAACGTTTGTTGATTCACTCAGCAAACCTATCTGGAGCCCCTGCCTTGATCCAAACACAATGCCAGGCACTGGGTTCATTCTTGAGGGTTCTTGGTCTTCTATTCTCCCCACAGTGGTCTCTTGCCCCTATTTCTATGTTAGGTCCCAGCACTCTCATCTATGAAATCTGGTCTCCTGATAGCTTCCGATGATGGGATTCAGACTGAGAAGTGGGCAGCTGAGAAGGCTGAGAGGAGACCCTCCAGGGGTGGTTTACCCTTAAAGGAGGATAAAGACAGTGGTGCCTCCCTGTGGAAGAACAGAGGGGCAGCCATCCTGCCACAAACATCGGAACAGATTCAAATGGCTGCTGAGTCTGACTGGACATGTCTTTCTTCCCATCCCTCACCAAGCCTGTGAGCAGGCAGCTTCCCCACCACAAAAGGGGAAACTGAGGTGTGAAGAGGGCTGAAGGCCCTCACTCAAGTAACTGCACAGGCTGCCTCCCCTGGAGTCTTTCTTTCCTCAGTTCTCTGAGCGGCATCTTTGAGGTCTCAGCTTAAAAGCTGTCCCTCAGAGAGGGCCTGTCTGAGTACTTGTCTGAAGAGGTCTGCACCGTATTGCCTCTCCGTTCCCTTCCCTTCATGCACATGATTTCGTGTGTGTTGTGTGTGTGTGTGTGTGTGTGTGTGTGTGTGTCTATCTGAGGTCTGTCTATCTGGTCAGACTCTCACCTCCTAGAGGGAAGGGCTTGAGACTGTTTCGTTCACCATGTATATCCCAGCTCCTGGGATAGTGATGAGCACACCGTAGATGCTTGATAAATGTTTGTGGAATGAAGAAAGAAATGAGCAGCTACATAGCTTGGGTAGATGGAACCAGTCGACTTCCCAGCCTCCTGTCAGATCTGTGTTGCTCTCCTCCATGGAGAAGACTCAAGAGAAGACTCTTTTAAGAGTTCCATGGACTGCAAGATCAAACCAGTCAGTCCTAAAGAAAATCACCTCTGAATATTCATTGGAAGGACTGATGCTGAAGCTGAAGCTCCAGTACTTTGGCCACCTGATGCGAACAGCTGACTCACTGAAAAAGACTCTGATGCTGGGAGGGATTGAGGGCAGGAGGAGAAGGGGACAACAGAGGATGAGATGGTTGGATGGCATTACTGACTCAATGGACATGAGTTTGAGCAGACTCCAGGAGATGGTGAAGGACAGGGAGGCCTGGTGTGCTGCAGTCCATGAGGTCGCAAAGAGTCGGACACGACTGAGTGACTGAACAATGACCTCCATGGAACTCTCTCCAGAATGACATGGTGAGCAGGAAGCCAGGAGCCTCTCCATTCCAGCCCTGGGCTAGCTGTAAAACAGCCCAGACTTAAAAAAATAAAATCATACTCCATAGCTGGGCTTCTTATTACTTCTGCAAGGCCCAGGTGCCTGGTACACAGAGTGTCTTGGGGGCCTGTACAGTTGGGACCTGGCCTAGAAAGAAGGCAGGGGGCGCTGGCCTATGTGTGCCACCCAGACACACTCATTCACTCCTCTGCTCCATGGGCACCAACCAGGCACTGAGCTGGGGGTCTCACATGGTGCCTGCCCTCATGCTACCCCCAAGCTTTCCAGAAAGACGATCAAAGAAAAATTCTGGTGAATCATGCTCAGACCTTATGGACAGAGATGCTGTGATGGCCACAGCTCTACTGGGGATATCAGGAACAACATTTCAAGGTGGTCAGGTGTGGGCTGAGAGATGGGCTGACCAGCATGGATGTGCCAGAGATGGGGAACAGCATGTGCCAAGGCACAGAGGGAAAGAGCACCTACGTGGCCTGGGTCAGGCCAGGAGTTCACTGGGCCTGGATCAGAAAGTTCAGGGAGGAGAGTTGGTGGAGGAAGGATGGGTCGGGTCACTGGGGGCAAGGTCCGCTGACCAGAGGGGGCCAGGGCTTTTTAAAAGGGAAAAGACACAGACAGCTTTGCATTTTAGAAAACTCACACTACCAGAAATTTCCAAAAGCCTTGATAGGACATAAGAGTGGACATTTGGGAGTCTGTGCCTGCACCCCAGTGAGCACTGATGGCTAGGATCTGGGGCTGCGGGGTTAGAGGTGAGAAAGCCACGTGATGAACAGACATGAGGGGGCGAGGGCAGGGTGCTGCCAAGGGTGACCCCAGGGTTCTGGTCTGCTCAGCTGAATGGAGGGGGCAGGCAGGAAACCAGGCAGAGAGGACGCTGGGTCAGCCCTAGCCTTGTATCAGGGGGCTATTAGGGATGTGAGTCTGGAGGGGAAGGAAAACACTGGCCTGGAGCTCTGGAATTGTCCGAACCCAGCCAGGCAGGGTGTTGCCTGGGCAGAGGACAAAGCAGTAAGGCTGAACTGAGTGAGAGAAGAGGGCTAAAGGCAGAGCTGCCCCTGCCTCTCAGCCAAACCAAATCCTCACATCTCTGAGAGCCACTTCCTATTTGCCCACGCACCCTATGTGTGACAGAGAGCACGCAGCGAAGATGGGAGGGAGGAAGAGAGCTTGCACCGAGCCTGAGGGGTGGAGGGCCTGGGATGCGGGAGAAAAGGTACAGAGGTAGAAAGGGCCACGTCCCAGAACTGTAGGGGTCCCCCAGACCAAGGCCGAGACTCAGTGGCCCACTACGGGTCCTGGGAGCCAGAGGCTTAGAATGATCTCCCTCTATTGGGAGTGGGGGTAGGGAAAGACCCCAGCCCACTCAGATACAGTGGCCAGATGCTATGGAGGCAGCCCCTTTTCAGGGGGCTGTTGGCCCAGCAACTGCTTGGTCCAACCCGGGGAACTGGATCTGGGTCTCTTGTTTCTCTCCACATGGAATCTCCAGAGGCCAGGCACAGAGGGACAGGGAGAAGTACCTGTCCAGAAACAAGAAACTTGAGTTGGGAAGTGTTTTACACTCCCTGTCCTTTCATAGTGTCAAAGAGAAGACTTTATCTCTTTGCACTTAATAGGCAGTAGGATGGTTTGTCCCAAGCAAGGAGGCCAAGGTCCTCAGGGCCGAACCATCAGCCCTCGGATCTCTCCCTGAGTCACTGCATAGATGTCAGGCGAGGCCTACCACCCCAACTTGCCTCCCACCCTTCCCCCTCCTCCCAGATGCCAATGCAATCCCACTCTTTACCTGGTCTCCCCTGTTCGGCCAGGCACTACTGGAAGAAGGTCCCAAGGACAGGGCTATAAGGAATCCATGGGTGGCTGAGTGGCCAGCTGACCGCCCTTGGCTCTCCTAACGGTGGTGATGCGGCTAGCTGCTAGGGGTCCACCCTGTCCTACCAGCCTGTGCCCAGCCAGCCTCAGATGCCAGCAGATGGCGAATCTCTTTGGTACCCTTGACCAACCCCATCCATCTCTCCCTCATTTCGTTCCTGATATTCCACCCCGCTCCCCGCTCCTCAGCCTGTGTGTGTGTGTGTGTGTGTGTGTGTGTGTATGGGGTGCAGGGAGTGCCCCAAGCCTCTATTCTGGCCAACGAGATCTGCCCATCGAGGTGGAAATCATTGCAATAATTAACAAGCCTCCTTGGTGGCGCTGGTGGGGGTGGAGAGGCGAGGAGACAACTAGAGCCTGCTTAATGGGCCCACAAACCCCCACTCCAACCCCGACAAAGGCCAGTGCGCCCCAAGCCATTCTTGGGGCCAGGACAGAGAACTAGCCCCTGTCCTGTGGAGGTGTCACAGGCCTGGGATCCGGCACATTCCTTGGGGCAGAGAAAAGGAGGCGTACAGGGCCCAGTGCGGAGGGCCAACTCCCAGCCCAGAAATGAGTCTAGCTAGGGAGGTGGGTGCCCCACAAATGTCCCTGGGGCCTCCTGAGTCACTTCCATCCCTATCAAAGCACTGGTCTCTCACCCAAGACTCCCCTGGACAACTGGGTGGGAGGACCTTGAAGGGAGGAGCAGGAGATGGAAAACCAGCTGGCCCCCTTCCTGTTTCCTCTGGGGCCACTCTGTCCTCATCTCAGGGCTCCAGGTGTGGCCTGTCTCCTCTTTTTTAAGGCTCCAGCAGCAGATTTCAAAAGCGAGGGCTCCCTACTCCCACCCCAACTGCCTTCTTCCAGAGGTGGACTTAAGCACAGGAGAGCCATCTTCAGAACCTTGTCGTCACCATGATACTGGCACCAAGGTGTTGTGGGCTCTGCCATCTACCACCCCAAGCAGGACTTTGTGCTGCATCATAAGAAAGGGGCGCGGGCAGTAAATATTTAATGCTTTGGACTGAGGTAAGCTAAAGTGAGGACTTTCTCAGTGGCTCGGTGGTAAAGAATTCACCTGCAATGCAGCAGCCACAAGAGATGTGGATTCAATCCCTGAGTCAGGAAGATCCCCTGGAGCAGGGCATGGCAACCCACTGCAGTATTCTTACCTGGAGAATCCCACAGACAGAGGAGCCTGGCGAGCTACAGTCCATGGGGTCTCAAAGAGTTGGACACGACTGAAGCGACTTAGCACACACGCACACACACAAGCTAAAGCGACCTGTACAACAGTGTTCCTCTGGTTCTGCTGGTGTGCTGCGGGTCTTCCTGCTTTGGGCCTCAGTTTCCTTGTCTGCAAAACAAGGATTGAGGATGAGGTCTGTGGGTTTCAAACTCTGCTGTCAGAGCTCAAGCATTCTACAGGAAAGAATCAGGGCCTTAGTAACTCCTGTTTTATCAGTTACACAACTGGGCTTTATCCCTAAGATTTCATTTGCAGAACTAGCTCACAGCTGAGAAATGTTTGATCACTTCGGGCCAAGTGATGCTTGTGTCGATCTCAGCCTGAAGCTTCCAAGGACAGGCAGCACCTCATCCACTGCAGGAGGATGCCTCGAGAGAGAGGATGGACCCCAGAAGGATGAACCAGAGGGATTTACTCTGCAAATCTTAGGTTGGGAACAACACTGGACACACAAATACATATATACGGCCAGGATGCAGAGGAATGGGACTGGCTAGAGTCTGGGCAGACCCAGAGGAGAATATGTAACCAGGCTCACTCATATATGCTGCGCGCGCGCACACACACACACACACACACACACATTTGACCTTTGCAGCCCCGCCTCCATGGCAAGGCGCCACCTGCAGGAATATCCTTCTGTCTCCCTCTGAACCCTGCCCCACTCCCACTTACCTCCTTTTGGACTCCAAGCTGACCTCTCTGAGCTCTGTCTGGAGAAGAGGAAAATGTCTCTATCTGTTTTTCAAATATTTGGGGCTTGCTAAAGACCAACACATTTTTTTTTTAAAGTCTGTATAATTTGAGGGCAATTTGATCCATATGTTTCTGATTCCTTTGCACTTAAATCATCAAAATATTGATTTTTAAGAGCCATTTGATGTCTAAGGAGCCTTTTTAATGAGCTTTTAAAGCTCTTTAAACCCAGAGACTGGAGCCGGTGCCAGGGCCCAGGCTGGCTGCTGGATGGCCAAGGCCCCTCCTCGGGGTCGGGATCACTTGGAGCTGAGACTCACTCCCCCACTGCAGGCCTCACCTCTGCCTGGCCTCACTGCGTCCACCAGAACTGGCCAGGGGTCCCAACCCCAGCTTCTTGCTATTCCTGACAGGGGGCCTCTTGTCACAGGTCACAGTCACCTTTTCTAAATGTACACTTAAGACACAAACTAAGAGGAATAAATGGGATTTTTAATTTTTAAAGCCTGCATCATATTTTGCTGTAGAACTATGCTACAATTTATGTTCAGTTCAGTTCAGTCGCTCAGTCGTGTCCGACTCTTTGCGACCCCATGAATTGCTGCACACCAGGCCTCCTGTCCATCACCAACTCCCTGAGTTCACTCAAACTCATGTCCATCGAGTTGATGATGCCATCCAACCATCTCATCCTCTGTCGTTCCTTCTCCTCCTGCCCCCAATCCCTCCCACCATTAGAGTCTTTTCCAATGAGTCAACCCTTTGCATGAGGTGGCCAAAGTATTGGAGTTTCAGCTTCAGCATCAGTCCTTCCAATGAACACCCAGGACTGATCTCCTTTAGGATGGACTGGTTGGATCTCCTTGCAGTCCAAGGGACTCTCAAGAGTCTTCTCCAACACCACAGTTCAAAAGCATCAATTCTTCAGCACTCAGTTTTCTTCACAGTCCAACTCTCACATCCATACATGACCACTGGAAAAACCATAAGCTTGACTAGATGGACCTTTGTTGGCAAAGTAATATCTCTGCTTTTCAATATGCTATGTAGGTTGGTCATAACCTTCCTTCCAAGGAGTAAGCGTCTTTTACTTTCATGGCTGCAGTCACCATCTGCAGTGATTTTGGAGCCCCCAAAAATGAAGTCTGCCACTGTTTCCACTCTTTCCCCATCTATTTCCCATGAAGTGATGGGACCAGATGCCATGATTTTTGTTTTCTAAATGTTGAGCTTTAAGCCAACTTTTTCACTCTCCTCTTTCACTTTCATCAAGAGGCTTTTTAGTTCTCCTTCACTTTCTGCCATAAGGGTGGTGTCATCTGCATATCTAGGTGATTGATATTCCTCCCGGCAATCTTGATTCCAGCTTGTGCTTCCTCCAGCCCAGCGTTTCTCATGATGTACTGTATATAAGCACTCCCTACTGGAGAGCATGCAGGTCATTTCCAGTTGTGCACCTTGGTGCACATTTCTGGTTATTTCCTTTGGCTATGTTTCTAGAAATGAAAATACTGAGTCAAAGAGAGTGCACGCCCTCAATGCTCTCTCCACAAGTGTTGCCACGCCATTTTTCCAAAAGATGACACCAATTTTTACACATCCACACATCTCCCCTCCTGCACTCTTGAGAGGAACATTATTTCTATTCAAACAATGCTGTCGCGTTTGAGCAAAGAGAAGCTCTCTCACACAGCACAGACAAGAGGAGGCTCTAAAGCCAGAAGGCCTGCGTTGGAATTCCACTTCTGCTATTTACTAATTGGAAGAGTGACTTACTCTGTCTGCGCCTGTTTTCCCATCTATAACTTGGGGATAATAATGGCACCACCACATGTTTACCATGGGGACTAAATGACATACATACACACATATGAATGACTTAGTGGCTGATGCGCAGTTGGTGGTCAATTAATGATGACTAATATTATTACTATCCTTTAGCTAGTCCTTTAACCCAGAATGCCCTTCTCTTTCTTACCTTTTTGATGCCCTTTCCCCCCAGCACACCCAACTTTTTGATGCACCCACTACCCAGGGCCTTACTTATCTCTACACTTAGCTAAGTTCCATTTCATTTCAAATCAGTTCAATTCTATCCCCCAAATTCTGGCATTTGTGCAAGCCAGAGAAGGTGATTGATATTCCTCCCGGCAATCTTGATTCCAGCTTGTGCTTCCTCCAGCCCAGCGTTTCTCATGATGTACTGTATATAAGCACTCCCTACTGGAGAGCATGCAGGTCATTTCCAGTTGTGCACCTTGGTGCACATTTCTGGTTATTTCCTTTGGCTATGTTTCTAGAAATGAAAATACTGAGTCAAAGAGAGTGCACGCCCTCAATGCTCTCTCCACAAGTGTTGCCACGCCATTTTTCCAAAAGATGACACCAATTTTTACACATCCACACATCTCCCCTCCTGCACTCTTGAGAGGAACATTCACTTCTATTCAAACAATGCTGTCGCGTTTGAGCAAAGAGAAGCTCTCTCACACAGCACAGACAAGAGGAGGCTCTAAAGCCAGAAGGCCTGCGTTGGAATTCCACTTCTGCTATTTACTAATTGGAAGAGTGACTTACTCTGTCTGCGCCTGTTTTCCCATCTATAACTTGGGGATAATAATGGCACCACCACATGTTTACCATGGGGACTAAATGACATACATACACACATATGAATGACTTAGTGGCTGATGCGCAGTTGGTGGTCAATTAATGATGACTAATATTATTACTATCCTTTAGCTAGTCCTTTAACCCAGAATGCCCTTCTCTTTCTTACCTTTTTGATGCCCTTTCCCCCCAGCACACCCAACTTTTTGATGCACCCACTACCCAGGGCCTTACTTATCTCTACACTTAGCTAAGTTCCATTTCATTTCAAATCAGTTCAATTCTATCCCCCAAATTCTGGCATTTGTGCAAGCCAGAGTCCCGGGAGCTGGGCAGACACGTAAAACAGATCATCCCTAAGGTCCAGGCCAGGGTGCGTTCTTTGAGAACTAGAGTGGTGCCCGCCCCAGCACACGTCACATGTCTTTGTGTCCATAAGGTTATTATGGGAGAAACTACACAGGGTTCTCCATCGCAAATTGCTTGTGTGTGCACGTGCATGCATGTTCCTATGCATACATGTGTTTCATGTGTGTGTTTCGTGGGCATGTGTGTAGTGTTGGTGTGTGTGTGCATGTGTGTCTCTTCCTGAGGTGTAGAGACAATACAGGGAGCTTCCTCTGACTCATCCACAGATCTTACACAAGGCAAGGCACAAACCTTGGATAATTACAGCTTATACAGTTCAAGGAGCACATGAACGAATGAGTGAAGAAAACAATGAACAAAAAGCCCTAAACTTCCGCTCAGGCTGAGGATCTGGGAAGAGGGCTTGACTAGGAGTCAGAAGTTCTGCACTTGAAACGCAATAGGTCCTGTGTGACACGGCAGGCCTTGCCCTTCTGTTCCTCAGTGTCCATCCCCCAGAATGAAGGGATTGGATTAGACGACCTCTGAGGTTCTTCCCAGATCCGAGGACACGCTCAAGCCCCTCTTCCCCAACAGGGCCCTGTTCCCAACAGCCCACCCACCTCAGTCCCTCCAGACGCAGGCCTCATCAGACCCATGAAGGCCCCAGTCCCATTTGGGGTGGGCCTCGCTTGGGGACGGCCTTTTGCTCCCCTGCCTCATGGGGCTCAAGGCTATTTTGTCTAAATTCTCCAGGAACAGAGGAAAAGCACAGAGGCTTTTGCTAAAGCCCGGTGGGCAGGTCTCTTTGAGGACAGGGATTAAGTTTGTCTCTGTTGATCTCCTCTCCTGTCGACTCCGCTGTCTGTGAACCAGCTTCGGATTCTCTGGGCTTTATCCTCTGTCATATGGTTCCACTCCCCTCACATTACCCTGGTGGTGCCATTTTCAGCCATCCCTTCAGAGCGCCTCTGCAAGAAAGAATAGATCCCCAAAGAACAAAGCAAATTTTGGTCCAGGCTGGTTCTAAATGAAGTCCCTTTTCCTTCAACAATTGCAATTTGGAAAAGAAACAAGACCCTCCTGACTCCCCGGCCTGGGGCAACTCTGTCAGACCTCACACCAGACCTAAAAGACCATCTCCACTGGCGATGGGAGGTCAGTCTCAAGGGGCTCCGGCTTGCCTTCACCCCAGCCGAGGACATTTCAGGCTCTATGGAGCTGCTGGTGACGGGCTGGTGGGCTGACCCTTACCAGATTATCTGAATTTGGAAGGGTCACTCAGGGGTCAGCAAGTCTGGGAGGGCCGATCCTAACTTCACAATGAAGAGGTGGGCACAAGGGTCTCTGTCTCTAAGTGACCCCTTCTGTCTCAGAATTGCCTGTCTGCTCAGGGAAAGGGGCCTGATGCCTCTTAAGGGTCTTATTCGCTGCAACTCTCAACCCTAGATATCAGTGTGGGGCTATAACGTACTATTTCTAACACAGCAACAGGGATATGAGCTTTATGTAAATAGTAGAGGATGTTTTTGAATAATTTATGTGATATTTTTAATTCAAGTTTTAAAAATCCTAATGTTCCCAAAACAGAAGAAACACTGATGCTGCAATATTCAAACTGAACAATCTTTTGCTTTTAAAGATAAAGACTTTGAGTTCTTAACCAATTGCGGGAATCTCGGGGAACTCATTTTAAAACATGACTGAGCTGTGTGGCTTTCAGGATCTCAGTTTCCTGACCAGGGATTAAACCTGGCCCACAGGAGTGAAAGCATGGAGTCCTAACCACTGGAGCGCCAGGAAGTTCCCAGAAAGCCTGTTTCTAATGATCTTGATTCGGACTCATTTTATTTAAAATACATGATTTGTATGCCCCTCTTTTGTACATAGTCACACCCACAAACAGCAAATACACTTGCTCTGTGATTCTGGGACAGGTTTTGCAGTATCTCTGGGCCTCAGTTTTCTTTGGCCTCAGTTTACTAATTTATAAAATAAACACAATTTACATAATAAAAAACTAGATAACTATGTCCCAGTTCCCTTCCAACTCTTGAATTCTATGATATCAAGAGAATTCTGAGCATATGAACTTACTGCAGCCGCTGTATAGCAAGGAGACTGTTTCACCCCGGATAATCCTCAGAGCGTTCCCCTAGCCATGGGCCATGGATAGGGCAGAGCTGGCTGAACTAAGGAGAAGGCAATGGACTAATGAAGGAGACAAAATACTGCTCTGTTTTCAAGAAACACCTCTGTGAGCTAACCAAGGGTAACACACCTCTGCCTTGTTCACTGCTATGCTCCTGTCACCTGGCACAGGGCTCTGTACACAACAGCTGTCCCGAATAGTTGTTAAATAAACAAAAGAACTAATTAACTAATTCATTAAGGTATGCATGCTGGGTCTCTTCCTGGATTTGTATAGCTCTTTTCCTCAAAAAATTCAAAAGTTTTTTGTCAGAAGAACATCTAAAACATGAATTTTTTTTCCCCAGAAGACTCTAGACCAGATATTAAATGTGTAAGATAATAAAACAAATCCTACATAATTCCTATGAATAGCCTTCTACCCTAAATATAACCTGAGATGACACAAGCAAACTGAGTCTTATTGGCCCACTGCACCGAGGCAGAATGTGTAGACAGACGCCTGAAGCAATGTCTTCTTAGAAGTGAGGCCATGGTTTTCATTGTGGGTATCAGAAGTGGAACCACTATTTGGACTGATTATTTTCTTGGGCAAAGGTCGTCTCAAGTAAGGCGAGGTGATGAGTGAAGAACAAAGTGCTACGGAAATCCAGACAGGCTGTGGTGATAACTGCATAATTGATGGGAGAAGGGTACTGGTTCTTATCCTGAAGACCCTTCGCTTTATGGCCATTCTCTGTCCAAACCAAAAGGTCAGCCACAAAAGCAGCCTCTACATCACTGTCAGGATGCCAGGTGACGTTATCATCACAGAAATAACAGTTGGGAGTTGGATGAATCTGGCCTCCCTGTTCCATGCACCAGGTGATGAGCTGTTGAAACATATGATGTGATTTTATTTGTACACCTACAGTCAAGACTCCAGAGAGTCTACACTTGGCAACCACCATGGACATGAAGATGAAAAGGGTGTTTAGGCTTTGTGGAATCCTACGTTACTGAAACCTGGTTAAAAATCCTAATCCATTTGAGTTTATCAGAAACGTGGCCATCTCCTTCAGTTTCAAATAGGTTATTATATCTAGTCAAGCAATATTTATCCAAGTGTACACAAAATGTTGACAATGGCATTGATAACTCCCTGGTTAGCTAACAGAAAACATAAGATTATTTGTCCATTTCCACTGGGCCAAAGAATTTCAAACTTTGGTGCTGAAGAAGACTCTGAGAGTCCCTTGGACAGCAAGGAGATCAAACCACAGTCCTAAAGGAAACCCGGAATATTCATTAGAAGGACTGATGAAGCTGAAGCTCCAATACTTTGGCCACCTGATGGAAACAACCGACTCATTGGAAAAGACCCTTATGCTGGGAAAGATTGAAGGCGGGAGGAGAAGGGGATGACAGAGGATGAGATGGTTGGATGGCATCACTGACTAAATAGACATGAGTTTGAGCAAACTCTGGGAGACAGCGAAGGACAGGGAAGCCTGGTGTGCTGCAGTCCATGGGGTGACAAAGAGTCGAACATGAATGAGTGACTGAACAACCACAAAGGTTAATAATACATTTCTGTCTTCCACTGATATATCCCTCATTATAGGAATCACCATTTGGATGGTGCACGTAAAAAGTGAATCAATATTTCCTCCAGGTAATTTTCTAGAATCACCTGGTGTGTCTTACCATTTTGTAAGCTATATGACTTCATTTTGTTAGTTCCTTGAGGCATGCTTCAGTGAGACAAATTTCACAGAGGGTGTTGGGATCTTAAATACCTAAACATTTCTAAAAAGTTAAGGCTGGATTTGTACACACACACACACAAGTCATCCTCTAGTGGGGCACAGACTCTATTGAGGATGTAGATGCCTAATGATAAAGTTGGATAATCTCTTGCTATCTCTATGGATAGCACCAAAATAACAGCAACAATAAACAGGATAGTGACCACAGACATTTTCTCAATATAACTTAGGCAATGGAGAAGCAGTCATACTATCAGCACACTGTTGTCACAAAAGAGCGAAGTAAAAGGAAATATGCAAAAATGAAAAAGGAAGAGTGTTAGACAAAGGAGAGTGTGTTAATTTGTGACTCTAGACATCTGAGCAACATTATTCTGAAGATTGGAAGCACGTCCATCTCATGCTTTCATCTGCTTAATATGAAGGTCTGAGGGTAGTCTTCCCAGATTCTCAGAAATTCCTAATAGAGTCTTCCTTTGGACGATATGCTTTGGGGGGAGTCTTAAGCATCCTCACTGGGAAATTACTGTTTGAGATGGCCCTCCAGTTGCCAAGGATGATCTATGTTTCTTTAATTGGGAAGCATCCATCCAAAAATCAAATCCCTGGAATTCTACTGTTCTCCTAGGTTGTTAGCAGTAACTGCTAACATCTTTTTCCATCAGTGTCCAAGGGCTACATTTCCATGATGTTTCTTCCAAAAACCAAGTTTTTGTTTGTGCAGGCACGGAGTAGGAGGATGTCAATAGTAAAACTGGCCCATGATATGCAACCCTTGCAGTATTTGGTTACTGAAGCACCTAACAGGGTAGAGTCTAAGATTGCAGGTAATAATTGGAGGTAATATTCCTAGATGCTTGGGGAGGCCTGTTACCAGCTCATGAGGAGAGAGTTGATGTACTCTCAAAGGAGCTGATCTTGGGATCAGTGGTTAGGACTCTGCCCAGTGGTTAGTTTTGCTGGCCAGGGCCTGAGTTTGATCCTACAAGCTGTCCAGTGTGGCCAAAAAAAAAAAAACCCTAATTCAAAGGAGTTGAAAGGCCAAGGGCAGGACTTTGAACCAGGGAAATTCAGCTGTTTCTGAAAGCTGGGCTAAGTTTAATTTGAAAATTCCATTCATCCTTTCTACTTTGCCTGAAGTTTGGAGGTGATGAGAAATTTGGGGTACGCAGTAATGTCTTCTTGTAGAACTCTTTGATGATCAGCTCAGGAATACGGGGTAGGGAGGAGGTCCTCATTAGAGCAACAGATGGGGTCCCCTCTAGTAGGAAACACAAAATTGAATGGTTCATTCTCATGCTCTTCAACAAGGAAAGGTTTCAACAAATCTGAAAACAAACATGCTCCCAAAGCCAAAACCAAACAAAAACAGCAGAACATATTCATATTCCATTAAAAGGGATATTGTATTACATTCATTGGGGAGTTTTCAAATGGGCCTTGAGGTCTTGATTCCCAGGCATGCCCCACCTGTACTGTTGTGCCAAGATTATGTTGTTGGCAGCTGAGGTATGCACTAGAGCAGGGTTCAATAAACTATAGCCCACAGGCCAATTCTAGCCCATAGATTTTTTTTTTGTAAATAAGTTTTTGCTGGAACACAATCATGCCTATTTGTTTATGTACCGTCTATCACTGCTTTTGCATCCCAAAGGCAGAGCTGAAGAGCTGCCACAGACTCTGTGTCCCACAGAGGCTAAAACATTGACTATTTGGCGCCGTACAGAAAAAGTTTATTGATTCCTGGTCTAAGGCACCATTATGATGGGCCGTTTGGGTCATATTGTAAGTTCCCCAACCTGGCCACTTTAATTCCTGGCTGTTCTTGGAGAGGTTGTGCCATTTTGTAAAATATGCACAAGAACCTGGGTTACAATGAGAATTCTACAAAGAGTGGGCCTTCAACCTAGTGGAGAAGTACACTTGGACTGAGATGACCCCATGTAAGTTAATAACAGTTGGCCAAAAGAGTCACTTCTACACCTCCTATCTTGGGCTCCCAACCAGAGGGTAGCTATCTTCAGCTGCATTCTTCAGCAAAAGGGGTTTTGGAGATTTTGTCTCCCAAATCTACCCTCTGGGACACAAAGTCCGGATGGAGGACAATGGAGCCTGTAGCATTTTCAGATGGGCAGCCAAGCTATAGTTCATCCTCTTAAAGGTCACCAACCAAGCAAAACCTTACACTTGTTCACCCTTGGGACTAGTTTTGGCTATGGACTCATTGGTACTCATCTGCTGACAATTCTATGGCCATTCTCTCCCCTTACAAATAAAGTTTATGACAAAGCAGTACAAGACAAGGGTGAGATTAGAGGTCTTTCTAAATTGTTAAATGTTATCAACGGAAAACCACTGCTCAGTTAGAGAAAGTTGTTGTGATAAAGTAAAACTGACTTTCATTGATGGAGAGCAGCAAGGGAGAAACTACACTGACAGTTCTTAAATAACATTTTGTTAGGAGAAATGAATGCATTTTATTTCACTCCTCCTTGCCGGCTGAGAAGTTCTTAGAGCAGGATATCAGACTAGGACATGCTTAGACTGGCTAGTTTCCTAAGGCAAGGATCAGTATATAAAAGGCAAAGGTCTAATTTAAAAAAGGAAGTCTTGTACTAGTCACCAGGTTTTCTGATGGTGTTATTGCACAACTGGTGGGCACTTCTGGTTCTCACTCCCAGTCATTCTGTGGTGATGATGGCCATCATTTATTGAACCAGACAATGTAGATGATTGATCCTTGTGTACCCTGAACCAGGGGCTTCCCTGGTGGCTCAGATAGTAAGGAATCTGCCTGCAGTGCGGGAGACCTGGGTTCGATCCCTGGGTTGGGAAGATCCCCTGGAGGAGAGCATGGCAACCCACTCCAGTATTCTTGCCTGGAGAATCCCCACCGACAGAGGAGCCTGGCGGGCTATAGTCCATGGGGTCGCAAAGAGTCAGACACAACTGAGCATGCACAGATTCTAAATGCATATTCTGCTTAAAACTAAGAGCTTAAAAAAGATGAAGGTGACTTCCCTGGGTTCCAGTGATTAAGACTCCACACTTCCACTGTAGAGGGCATGGGTTCGATCCCTGATCAGGGAATTAAGATTCCATATGCCACGCAGCATGGCCAAACAAACAACAACAAAAAACAAACAAACCAAAAAAAAATGAAGGTGTATAGCATCTTCTTTTTATCCCACTCCATCCACCGCCACCCAATAAAGTCCATTTTCAAGGGGAAGGAGTTACGAATCCAGAGGGCCTGTGTCTGAAATGCCACACTACTGGTCCCTAAGACAGAGGCTCCCAGGTTCTGAGTACCCCACCCAGCCTTGCACATAATGCAATGCACACTTTGGTCTTGCATCATGAAAGTAACAGACTGGAAATAGAGAGGTTTTAGAACCAGACAGACCCCAGCGCTGCTACTTACTGACTGTGGGGCACTGGGCAAGTCCTTCATCTCTCCAAGCCCCTATTCCCTTATCTTCAATCAGAAAAGTAGCACATGCTGTTTGCTGTCTACCCCTAAAATCATTCCTTCCTGCCTCTTTTCTTCCCATTACCACTGAGTAGCTTCCTAGCCTCTCAGGTTGCTAGATTGTGTGTGGCCCTTCAGAACGGGAGGACACTTGTGTTCGAGGTTGGCACACTGTTGCCCTGACTCTGGACAACTGGAAGGAGAAAGAGGCCCTGGGTGGTCTCTCCTGAGGGGCTTGAGAGGTTCAACTCTCTCCATTAGGATTGAGAGATGAGAGAGCTTTTTCCAGGCTGCAGGGCAAGTCCCCAAGGAGGTCAGGCCTATTGGATCCAACTGCTGGTTGTTCATTCGTGCCTTCCCATATCATTTTCAATAAATGTTCATTCAATGCCTACGAATGCCAGGGACACCACTGTGTGCTGGGGACACAGTGGTAAACAAGACAGATGGGATCCTCGCCTATCAAATGGCCACAGCAGTTCCCACGAACACAGACTTTCCAGCTTCCTGACTTTCTAAATCACTGTGAGCATAACTGTGAGCATATTTCCACCTCTGCATTTTGAAATCCATCCATAACCCAAGGACTCTCCCAGAGCCCTTGGCTTGAGGTTGCTCAAGATGAATTGTTTTGCTGGAGAGTGAATATTTATTGAGCATCTTCCACTTGTAAGACTTGGGTCTATAAACATGAGGCCTGTTTTCATACCTCAGGGAGCTAAATTCTGGGGTGGTTGGTACAGGACAAATATTTGATCGAGTAACACAAGTTTTATCGCGCCTGAAGGAACCATAGGGAAAGTCCAGAGCAGCTGAGTCAGTTTTGGGGATGAGATCACCCTAAAGGTGGTAGGATTCCATCAGGCAGAAAAGGACAGGAGATGGCCCACGAGAATAACTTACAGGGCAATGTCCAAATGGGGGGAAAGGCAAGCTGAGGATGGGGATAGGAAATGAATTGGCCCAAAGACCTGGTTTGCAGCCTGATAGAAGACCTTAATACTAAGCAAGAATTTGGACTGCATCCTATGGGCAAAGGGCCATTTGAGGTCAGGAAGTTAAAGTGACAGAGCCGGTGCTGTGAAACGATGCCTTTGACATCTGTGAGGGAGATGATTAAGAGGGTGGAGATCCTGGAAGCAGCAAATCGAGGCCTGAGCAGCTTTGGACCTTTCAGAGAGGGGCTCACACCCTCTGGGTTTTATTTCTGGCTCAGTGGCTCTGCTAAGATTGTGCAAATGCTGCTGTGGAAGACTACTGGTTGCCTCCCAATATCCACTTCCCTCTCTCACCTTTCTAATAAAATCTTGAGTTTGCCTGGGGCAGCAAAATTTCTTGTTAAAAATGTTCAGCTCCTCCAAATCTAGCTAAAGATGTCCATACTCCTGGCCAATGAGGCATAGAAAGAATTTACAGTGAGGCTTCTGGAAAGGTTTTGTTTTCTTGATAAAAAGACATTGATCTGGCCAGTACAAATTTTTTCTTTACCTACTTCCTCCAGCCTGGAACTCAGTTATGATGTCTGGAAGTGGTGCAGCCATTTATGACCATAAGGATAAAAGCTCTAAATGAAGGATGGCAGAGAAGGAAGATAGCAGGAGTCTTGACTCTTAAAGACTCTCTTGAATAGCTGTATCACTCTGATTTGCCTATCTCCAGATTTCCTATTATATAAGAAAAATAACTGTTTAATTTGTTGAAGGTTTATTTTAAGCAGCCAAACTTATTTGCTAACTGGTAAACATAGCTAACCCTGAATGCCTCACTTTCTTCTTTTCAGTCTCACAGCCTGGCGCAGAAATGGATTACCCATCTGCTATGTGCTTTTCAGGAGCTGCCCACAACAACTAAAGAGGCCCTCGATCTATGTTGCCCTCTTGGTCCCAACTCTCTCAGCCATGCAGGGCCTCCCTAGCTTGCCCAGATCCTTCAGAGACCAGAAGGCAAGGCAGCTGGGACAACCCCAGGAGACCAGATCTCCAACTAGGAATCCAAAGCAAGAGTCCTAGACCAACAGTCAAAGTCCTCGGACGCTGGACCACCTCTACTACTAATCAGGACATGACCGTGACCCCGCAATTCTCTTGGGCCTCAGTCACTTTGTCTTTGGAATGTGGGGACTGAGCTAGGTCAAAGTTTTCAAAGTACACATCAATTAATTTGCATTTAACTGTAAATAATAGAGAGCTTCCCAGGCAGGGCTAGTGGTAAAGAACCTGCCTGCCAATGCAGGAGACACATTTCGATCCCTGGTCAGGAAGATCCCCTGGTGGAGGTCATGGCAACCCACTCCAGTATTCTTGCCAGGAAAATCCCATGGACAGAGGAGCCTGATGGGCTACAGTCCATAGCGTCACAAAGAGTCAGACACAACAGAAGCAACTTAGCACATACACAAAATAATTACAAAAGCAAGCAAACAAACAACAAAAATAAAAAACCAAAAGGTAGTGTATTCCATCAGGCTTAAACAATAAAGTTATCATCTGATAAAGTCCAAAGACAGGACCACTTAGGTTTGGTATGGTCAGCTGCCCACCAGTGTCATCAGGCCCCTTGCAGTTCTCTGTGGATTAGCTCTGTCCTTGAACTGGCTTCCTTCAGGGGCACTGGATGGCTACCACAGTACCAGATATCATGACCAGGCACTCCCCTAGCCAAGAATGAAGAGGAATGTATTTCTTGTGTTTGATTTTTAGGAGCAAGAAGCTTTTCCCACAGGGCCCTATCAGACCTCATTGGTCAAAAGTGTCTCTTTCCAACCAGTCACTGAAAAGGAAAGGGGCACGGCCATCTGATCTGAATGTATTCTGGAGAGCCAACCATGACCAGGACAGAAAGGAAGCCCTCTTTTCTAAAAAAAAAAAAGAGAGAGAGACATGACCCCGTGACACGTAGCAGATAAAAGCTGAGTCCCTTGAACTGAAGTTAGCGGTGGAGAGAAGGCCGGCTCCCCCTGTTACTGTCCTCAGACTCCCAGTCCTGAAGCTGGAGCTCCTAACACCAGTTTGAAAGCCACTGGGCTTGATCTCTAAGGCAGCTTCCATTCCAACACCCTATGCGTCTTTGCTTGTGAAATTAATGGCTCTGGCAGAATGAGGTCAATATGAGAGGGAAAACTACCCATATCCCCTGAGGTCACCCTGAGGACGGACAGTCAAAAAGCCTGGGGGGCTTCCAGCCTGGTTACAGCTAGGAAAACTCTGTACATTTTTCTGTACATTCACCATAGCGACCCCCATTCATATTCCTCCAGGGCACACACAGTCTCACCCAGTCTGAGAAGCTGTCCAGTAAGCAGTGTAAGGCCCAAATGACTCCACACTAGAGTCACGGGGCGGGAAACCGAGGCACCAGACAAGGAGGTCTTGGCTCCCGAAGCCAGGGTCTGGAAGAGCCTGGAACCACACACTGCCGACTCGGCCTGAGGATGAATGCCGTTCCTGGGAAACTGGGAATACAAGGAAAAAGACACAGGTCTGATGGCTCCTGATCACAGGCTTGTTGGCAGGGTGCCTTAGGTCCCTCTACCTCTCTGAGCCCCACTCCCCTCATTTACAGAATGCACCACTTCAGGGCCCCTGGGAGGACCTGGGGGAGCCCTGTGAAGGGTCGTTTAAAAGAGCTGTGGGGTCTTCCGGCCTGAGGCTGCAGACAGCTAGGGGAGGACCCGTTCTGTTTCCCTCCTTGACTGTACGTGAAGGAAGACTGGTCCCGAACCCCAGACTGCCGCCCCGCGCGCCTGTCCACCCCTCCTCCCGGGCGGCCCTGGCAGAGTCTCCGGTCCAGCCCCTCCCCCACTCCCTAGGGGCAGGCGGCTGCTAATGGCCCTCCCCACAAGCTGCTTCATTAAGGATTTGTTCTGTGAGCTGCAATCAAAATAAACAGACCAGCCTGAAAGCCAGGGAACTAAAAACCAATTAAGAGGGAATGGAGATGGAAGGGGCGGGGTGGTGAGGGGGTTGGGGAGGGTGGACAGGAGGGGAAAAGAGGCCGGGGCTTTCCAAAGACTCAGTTCCCATGGCAGCCAGCTTCCAAAATAGTCTGGGAATGAAAAATAATGAAACCACAGTGGAGAGAAAAGCGATCCTGGCAGGAGAGTCCTGACCTCGGGTTGGCTAAATCCCCTTTCTCCTGGCTCCCAGAGGGCGGCTCGGTGGGTCAGGGCACCGGTGACCCTTCCTCCCCCCACCCCCCCGCGAGGCTGTGAGTGGTGCAAAGCCTCTGCGGAGCCTGCCGCCACGGCCCCGGCGTGAAGGAGCCGCATTCCCTGCTTTCCGCGCGGAGAAGCCACGATGGGGAAATGGGGCAGGGTAGGAGCAAGACTGAAAAGGGAAGTTCGGGGCACCGTGAGGTCCGCCAGCCTGGTTTCAGAGGGCTTCCTGGAGGAAGTGACATTCAGACTGAGATCTGAAGTAAGAGCGGGCCATGCAATGAAGAGGCGGAAGAGCACCTCCGGAAGAGAGAAGGGGAATCCCAAAGGCTTGGGAGTGGAGGAGTGGGAGAAAGACCAGAAGTCTGGTGGGGCTGACAAATATTGAGTTAGGTGTGCTGTGTGTCAAGCTGAATGCTATTTTATGCCCTGAATCCTGAGAGGCAAGAACCCCGGCAGGCTAGGACTCCCAGGTGTTATGGAAAGGCAGTGCAGCCAGGACCCCACCCACACCTGCGGATGTTACACATACCTGCTTGCTCTCT
>SJXQ01007414.1:293561-330474 GCA_006408695.1 Aepyceros melampus | reverse complement strand
GGGTAACAGGAAAGAACTCAAGGCCAGGTGTCTTATCTGGCATCCACTAAACCCACCGGAAACTCAGGACCCCAATAGCAGGAGAGAGGCTGCTCCTTCTCCACTCTACCAGCTCTCCTCATATCCTCCTCTCTCCTATTCATGGCACACAAGAGCACACCAGAAAGTCCCTTCTCTCATTTTGTGAGCCCCTTCAAAATATAAAAGGGCTTTTACAAGGAGAAATTAATATAACATTGTACAGGTCAACTGAACTATACTTCAGTTGAAAGAAAAAAGAACAGATCTCTTGGTGTCCACCTTCTTTGGCTTTAAGGGAGAGAAAGGACTCCTTTTCCCTCTCCAACGAAAAGGAAAGAACAGCCTCTCTTTCCCTCTCTCTCTTTTTTTATATTTATTTATTTATTTGGAGAAGGAAATGGCAACTCACTCCAGTATTCTTGCCTGGAGAATTCCATGCACAGAGGAGCCCAGCAGGCTACAGTCCATGGTCTCAAAAGAGTCGGACATGACTGAGCAACCAAACCACCACCACCGTTTATTTGGCTGTGTTGCCTTAGCTGTGGCAATTGGGCTTTTGCCCTGAGGCCGGTGGGATCTTAATTCCCTCAACAGGGATCAAACATGCCTGCATCACAAGGCAGATTCTTAACCACTGGACCACCACGGAAGTCCCAAGAATAGCCTGTCTCTTGGGACAGCTGTGTACTCCCCCAAAGGATACCAACATCCAGCTCTCTCCCAGTTCTCTTCTATCAATCAAGGGGGTGGGACTTCCATCCAGGGGCCCAGGCAGCTGCAGGCAGTTCCATTTGTACAAGGTGGAACGTGCCTGCATCCAGGAAGTGGCACGAGACAAGACTGCCAACCAAGTGTGCAGAGCAGATGGCTCTACCCAAGGAGGTATGTGCTGAATCCCGTTGGCACTGTAGACTGGCAGGCCAATTATTTGTTTCTGTCTGGACAGAACGTGCCTTCGTGAGGGGCTGTGGATAACTGTGATCACATGAAACTGTCAGACAGCTCATCTGGACAACCTAGGGGCAGGTCAGAGTGAATTATCCTGCTTCCCAGTACTTTTGAAGAAAGCCAGCTTACTTCTTTTAAGTACAGTAATGGAAACCAGGTGTGATCAGGAGCAGTCCTTGGGGAACTGCTTCAAGAACCAACTAAGAATGAGTTGCAGCTAGCAAAGTGGTCTTTAAATGTGAATGATGTGACTTTAAATGTCTTGTTTGAATATCTCTCCTAATATGGTTTTCTCACTGTCTTATAGTACTTCCATGAAGAAAGGTTGGCTAAGCAAAGGTTAACTACTTCCAAGCAACATCCAAATTATTCCAAATCTCAGATGACCACCTTCCCACAAAGATGTTTGCCTGAGTTGGCAGCTCAGAGGGAAGCTTGTGTTTCACAGCAGGAAGAGGAGTTTAGCCAAAATTTCCACATGAGACAACCAAGATCGCAGCCCTAACCCATTTCAAAGTAAGTAGCTCCAGACTTAAGTGCTCAGTAATATGGGGTGAACTTAGCTGAGGTGAAATATCAAGGGGAGAGAGAGGGAAAGCTGAAAGCTCCCCTATGGGACCAGACCTGTACCACATAAAAAAAAAAAAGGCACTGAAATCATGAATCATTCAATTCAGTGAATGCAGTGTATCTGATTCCTTTGGGGCTAGGGGGATGCTCTGATAAACAAGCCATGGTCCATGTCCTCCAGGAAAAATTGAGTCTTGTAGTTGAGAAGGGACATTTAAACTAACAATGGCACAAGGCAAAGCAAAGGAAATGCAACAGGTCAAAAATAAACAGCATTCCACAGTGGGGCAGGAGAACTGCAAGAGGCCCTAGGAAGAAAGCTTTTGAGGTCAACTTTAAGCTAAATTAAATATATACACACACACACACACACACACACACACACACTAATAATGTACACATAAATGAGTACAATTATTTGAAGAATGGCTTGGCAATGTATCCTGTGGTTGAGAATATGCATTCCATCATCCAGCAATTACACATCTAGATGGATAGGGAAGAAATTCTCCCACATGAACTAGAGATGACACACAAAGACATTCTATGCCACATTCTATGTCATATCAAAAAACTAGAAATGACTTAAATGTCCCTATTGGATAAAAAGATGAATAAATGTAGGTACATTCACATAATGGAATACTATACAGAGGTTGAAGTAAAGGCTCTAGAGATTCATGTGTCAACATGGAGAAGTCTAGAAATTTTGTTCAAAGCATTTAAGGATATCTCTGGCCAATCATTAGTTAGTCACTAGGCTGACCCAGCATAGACTTCAATGGCTGTGTATATAGGGAATACAGCTTTTACAGAGTTAGTCCAGCAGAGTCACGAAGCAAGCCAAAAGCAACAGCAAACCCTTCAAGGAGAGGAGAATCTGATTCCAGACTTGCCATATTAGATCATCTATGCCTACATAAATCATAGCCAAATTGACAAAAGACAAGAAGAGAATCTTGAACACAGCAAGAGAAAAAACAAACTCATCATATACAAGGAACTGTCAATCAAGAATTCTCTATCCAGCAGGACTATCCTTCAGAAATTAAGGCGAAATTAAGACACTCCCAGATAAACAAAACAGCAAAAGTCAAAAAATGTACATGAGCCAACCTAGCCAGAGATTGTTAAGTTGGATGTTTTTAATCTAGCTATCTGCTATTTACAAGAGACACACTAAAATATATGGTCCCAGAAAGTGTGAAGTAAATGGATAATTCAAAATATACCAGAAATAATAATTACTGAAAGAAAGCTGGTATAGCAATATCACTATCAAATAAAATAGATTTTAAGGAAAAAGCATCATTAGGAATAAAGAGGGTCAATCCATAATAATGAAAGGAAATTTACTAGGAAGATATAAAATTTTTTAATGTGTAGGCACCTAATGACTTCAAAATATATAAAGTTTGACAGAACTACCAAAAGTAACCAACATTTCCACAATCGTAGCAGATGTCTCTATAACTGCAAGGGCAGAGACACTATTAGTAGCGGTTTAAATTAACACTCTTAGTCTAAGGACAAATACAGAACACTTCACTCAGTCATCATATTATCCATTTTTTTATGAAACATTTATAAAAACAAAATTTCTAGAAATTAGAAATTGATAGCAAGAAATAATTTTTAAGACATTATTTTATAAACTGATAAATATATTCCTAAATAGCTCATGTTAAAAAAGAAATTGTAATAGAAATGACCCTAACAATAATTAAAATAACATTTCTACATTTCCTGATACAACTACAGGGATGTTGGAGAGATTATGGCTTAGGTAAGAGAAGTAAAAGCTACAACTTGGAGTTAATTGTCCAGCTCAAGTTAGGGAGGAGGGATACAGCAAAGTAAACCCAAATAATGTAGAAGGAAAGAAATATTAAAGATGAGAACAGAGATTAATGAAATAGAAAATGGGCATAAGCGAGCATCAATAAAACCAAAAACCTGGTTCTCTGAAAAGACTGATAAAGCAGACAAATCTCTGGCAAAGCTGATCTATGTAAAAATAGTGACAAAAATAGGTACATATGAACATTCTGGTGGAGCCAAGTGGCCATACCAACCATGAGTCCCAATCTCCAGAATGTTACATATTTCTTATTAAAATAGCTTCCTATCTTGTTTAAGTCATTGTCACTTTGAGTACCTGTTTCTTGCAATCAAACCTACTCCTAACCAACACAGAGGGCTGCTTCAGCCCTGAGCTGGCTCTGGGTATATCAACAAGGCTAGGCAGGAAGGGTGGTCAGAGATAGTGAGTTGGACCAGTACCATGGGTGATTAGACAAAGCAGAGGTGGCAGGTGAGGCTGTAGCCAAGTTGGGTTAAGGTGGCAGCTGGGACAGCGGCCGACAGGTGGTAACCACAGTATGTGGCAGACTGCCATGACTGCTTCCAGCAGCCCCCTGGCTTCCCAGGTGGGCTCATCCCAGGGTTGACTCTTGGGGCCCAGACCTGGACAGGTCTGGTCCCTCCGGGACAGGGGACAAGTACCAGACTTTTATTTGCAAGTCCCAGGAAGTTGGGCTCAAACTGGCTGAACAATAAAGACAATGTATTCACTCTTTTGCCTGCATGATCAGTCGCTTCAGTCGTGTCCAACTCTTTGCTACTCTGTGGACTGTATCCCACCAGGCTCCTTTCTCCATGTGTTTCTCCAGGAAAGAATACTAAAGTGGGTTACCATACCCTCCTCCAAGGAATCTTCCCCACCTGTGGATAGAACCCACCTCTCTTACATCTCCTGCATTGGCAGGCGAGTTCTTTACCACTAGCACCACCTGGAAGGCCCACTCACTCATTGAGCTAACAGCTCAAACTACAGTTTCAAAGATCTGCCATGTTGGCGCCCTATGGTCCCATGCTATCCACCCTGCAACAATTCCAGATTCTTCATGGGTGAGAGAGAAATAGCTTCAGCAGTTCCAGACATCCAGTCCCTACCCCATAATACCCAGGGAAAAAGAGTTCCTTTTCCAGAAACTCCCTTAAAGACTAGTGATTAGTGCTCTCTCACTGGACAGAATTAGGTCATGTGCTTGTCTCTAAACCAATCAACTTGCTGCTTGACTTCAGCTGATCACGATCTACCAATGGAGCTGCTACTGAGTTAAATCGTGTGACTTGGACAATTTTTGAGCCTTGTTCTCCTCATGTATAATACAGGATGTTAATAATACCTAGTGTTTTGAGACCGTATAAATAAAATCAGAATTTAGTCAGCACAGTGCCTGACATTCTCTGCATTTGGTCAATGGTAGCCACCAATAGCTATTAGCACTAATTTTAAAAACTAGGGCTCCATTCTCAAACCTGGAGTAAGAAAGCTGGATTGGGGCTTTCAGTTTGAAACAAATGTCAGTCTGGGGCCTGTTCCTGAGAAGAGGGGGTGGTACCAACATTAAACTTGACCCCCAGCCCTAGGAGGTAAACTGAGTCAGTATGCCCATAGTTCAGCTGAAAGCACAGGGGTCCAGAGAGATCCACAGCTCCCCCTAACCCTCAGCAATCCCAAGAATAAAGAGACAGAGGTGATTCTGCCCAAACATGACTTTCCTCTATTCTGTGACCTCCCCGGGGATCATTCGGGCCCCTGGGGCGCGGCTGTCCGTTAAATGGCCACGCTCGATGTAAGAGGAGCAGAAAGGCTGCAGAGCGCCACTCAGGCTCAGCTCACGGTGGGCATGGGGTCATATGTCCTGACAGGCCTTTACCCAGGGAGAAAAATCTTTCTAATAGCCCAGAAGAATGCCCTAATCTGACATCTCGTTTAGCAGATTATTGGGCCCAGCTTTGATCTCTACTGGGCATAATGAGTGCGCCTCTGGGGCCAATCAGCAGTCATTAATTAGCAGAGCGGCCTGCAGCTGGGCCTGCCCAGGAATGGGGTCCTCAGCCTGCGAATTGGGAGTTGAGGGTGACGTTTGTGAGCAAGCCAGACCCAGACTGAAGCTACGGGATAGATCACGCTCACCAGGATCAGCCCCCGAGGTCTCTCTGGGAAAGTGCTCTAATCTGGGCCTTCACATGACACATGTGACACACCAGGGACCAGGCACGGCTCCCATTCGGCAGGACATCCCCCGGCAGTGAGCACAGACAGCCGGCTGGGCACACAGCGCACGGCGCGCAACGTCACGACACAGAGCACCGCGGTGTGCAAGGCAGGCAGCAGACACCACCCGTTCTTCATCTAGCTCTCTCGTGGAAGGTCAGACTCTGCCCCTATGACTGATTGACTTTTGACCACCATTTCTGTCTCTTCTTGGGTCCTTAGCAACCACCTCTGTGGGCTTTTGGGACCCTGGGAGATGATGGTCAAAAGAGAGTTTTGAGTCGGATGGTTTCATCATCCCTAAGAGCAGTGGTACTCAGCCTTGCAGTCCTGCATTAGGGTTGGGATTGCAACAAAGCTGACCAGGAACACAGATGAGGAGGGCCTGGGGAGTGCAGAGTGGGTACACAGGGTGTAGGCTTGGCATAGCAAGAGCTGGATTCATATGCCATTCTCTGCCATTCACTAAACAGCCATGTGACCTTCCGCTAAGGGCTCTTAGCTTCTCTGAATTTCATCCTTTGTGTAGGACAAGGTTTTCTTTCCACACAGTCATTGCAATATGGGTTGTACTTAGCTTTTGTATAACACCAAAACACAAAATTACTTAATATATGTATTTTAAGGGTTCAGAATTATTAATAAATTTTTAAATCAAACTAAACATTAAACTCAATCTCAAAAATTAATAAACAGAGGACTTCCCTGGTGGTCCAGTGGTTGGGTGTCCACCTGCCAATTCAGGGGACATGCATTCAATCCCTGGTCCAGGAAGATCCCACATGTTGTGGGGCAGCTAAACCCATGCACCACAACTCTAGACCTACTCAACATTCTACAGCCCGTGCTCCACAATGAGAGAATCCCCCATAATAAGAAACCTGAGCCCTGAAACTAGCGTAGTCCCCACTCACCACAACTAGAGAAAGCCTGCCCAGAGCAACAAAGACTCAGTATAGCCAAAAATAAAGTTAAAAAAATGTAAATTAAACAGATAAAACATTAAGCAAAACATTCATTTATAGACATACAAACATTGAGTGTGAAAGTCTCTCAGTTGCATCCAACTCTTCGCAACCCCATGGACTGCAGCCTGCCAGGCCCCTCTGTCCATGGAATTCTCCAGGCAAACATTAAACTTGATATTAATTCAGAACAAATCGTTAGGAGACAAACATTTTAAAATAATTATTCAGGTAGTTATTCATGTGAATTACTATTCAAAGGATAACAAGAAATGTAATTAACTCTGAAATTAAATACTATCAGATCTTTTTAATACAATCCTGGAGAAAAATTAAGGTGTCATTGTTAAGTCAACTGCATTTGTGTGCAAATTTTTCTCATTGCTGTGAAAGCTATTTCTGACTCTATACCATTCAGGGGAACAAATGTGGAGAGAGTTATAAACTAACACCAAATTCTTTTGATACCATCATAGTGGGGAGAAAAAATCTCTTATTTAATAGATTTTTAATTTATTAATAGCTTTTTAAGCTTTTTTCTGGCAGAAGTGGGCAGAGACTGAGACCTTTCTATTGATAGTAAGATTCCTTTCTGTTTAACAAAAGCCTCCTTAACTCTCATTGGGTATAGATGGTGATCCCACACCATCGGTGTGTTGTATCTAATTCTACTTCTCGTAGAACTAAAGCTTCAGAAGAAGCTTGCTGTGTTGATGAGTGTTTTCTCTCTCCTCTTGAGAATTATGGAAATGTAAAAAAGAAAAAGCTTTCTAAATGAGTGTCCCTTTGTTCTAGTTGGAATTTTAATGTAGTATAGAACTCTCTGCGTGGTTTCAAGACAAATTACTCTGATTTTAGATTTTTTTTAAAAAATATAAACTAATAGTATTGCACTAAAAAATGATTGGAGGACTTACCAGGTGGTCCCTAAGACTCTGCAGTCCTAATGCAGTGGCCTGGGGTTCAATCCCTGGTCAGAGAACTAGATCCCACACGCCACAACTAAGACCCAGTGCAGTTAGTTTTTTTAAAAATTGGCATGTGACGCATTAAAAACCTACACAGAGAGGCTAATAGAAACTGACTTTGAAATGGCTTGTTCCAAATAGGTCATTTTCAAATCTTTTCTACTGTCAGGATGCTGTATAAAGGGACTTAAGTATGGAAAACTAACAAAAGCAGAGTCCTTCAACCAAGAGGACGCTAGGACTCAGAGTCCTCCTTTCTTCCCTCGCACGCCCTCTACACACACTTACACATTAGCATGGCAGTGGGGGTGACAAGCCAAGATGCCCCAGTGGACAGTAGCCCAACATTTTTAGTGGTCTCTAGACCTTTAGGCCCTTTCCCACCCTTGAACCTCGATGGGGCTGGCATGGCTTGTCTCATCCACTCCAGACACATGACTGGTGCCATCTTTTCAATGTCTTACAGCCCTTCCTGGTTTCTGGGGTTTGGGTTCAGGTTGATGAGAATTGCTAGTTTTCTCATCGTCCTCTTCACCTGATCCCTTCCTCCTTCCTCTATCATTGTCATCCCATCCATCACCCCTCACCCATTGCTCACAGCCTTCCAGTTCCTCAGTGGCACAGACAGCCCTAAGAGGCACATCCATGGACACGCACACACAGAGACATCCCATCTACAAGTCTGCTAAGGGCCTCCTGGAACTCATGACTTAAAGAGCCTTCTCTTAAGGCTGGCAGCCCTGCCTGGCTCCCTCCATCTGCCCTCCTATATATATTGACTTATTCAACCCATTCTTTTGATGAAAGTTTATGAAGCAGCCCTCTGTACCAGCTACTGTGCTGGGTTCTGGGATTACAGTGGTGAGAGATACAAACAAGGGTCCTGTCCTCACAGAGCTTACAGTCTACACAGGGAGATGAACATTAAAGAAATAATCATTCAATAGAAATACTTGGTAACAATGGTGTAGCAATGTCTTCTGCTCTCTGGTCCTCCTGCACCGTCTGCAGATGCATACAGAGAGAGACCTAACGAACTTTAGAATCCCAGCTCACTCAGCTCCTACACGCAGGAGGTTCTGCCAGTCTGAGGGGTCTTGCAAAGAAGCCCACCTGTCTGAGCAGGCCCTCCTGGGCCGCAGGGAAGATGTGAACAGTGGCCAAGTCCACCAGGTTCCCTCCGCAGCCTTGGCTCCTGACTCGGGGCATCCTTGGGGCTTGGGGCAGGGAGCAGGGGTTCTCAAGGCAACTTCCTGTCCCTCACCCCATCCCCACAGGCATGTCAGCAGCACCAAAATGGATTCAAGTTTTGTGGGGCCTGAAACTTACACAACTTAAAGGACCAGTTTTAAGAAACCAAACACAAAATACAAAACTTGGTTAAAAAGTGAATATTTCTTTAAAATACTTCTCATTCTTTTCTAGAAGTCTCATTACTCATTCATTTTTTTAAAAGCTGACAAAGGGACTTCCCTGGCGGTCCAGAGGTTAAGACTCTGTACTTCTAATGCAGGGAGCACAGGTTTGATCCCTGGTTGGGGAACTAAGGTTGGTCATAGCTTTTCTTCCAAGGAGCAAATCTTTTAAAGCTATGATCGACTGACTGCTGCTGCTGCTCAGTTGCTTCAGTCGTGTCCAACTCTGTGCGACCCCAGAGACACAGCCCACCAGGCTCCCTGGTCTCTGGGATTCTCCAGGCAAGAACACTGGAGTGGGTTGCCATTTCTTTCTCCATGACCAACCTAGACAGCATATTAGAAAGCAGAGACATTACTTTGCCCACAAAGGTTTGTCTAGTCAAAGCTATGTTTTTTTCCAGTAGTCATGTATGGATGTGAGAGGTGGACTATAAAGAAAGCTGAGTGCTGAAGAGTTGATGCTTTTGAACTGTGGTGTTGGAGAAGACTCTTGGGAGTTCCTTGGACTGCAAGGAGATCCAACCAGTCAATCCTAAAGGAAATCAGTCTTGAATATTCATTGGAAGGACTGATGCTGAAGCTGAAACACCAATACTTTGGCCACCTGATGCGAAGAGCTGACTCATTGGAAAAGACTCTGATGCTGGGAAACATTGAAGGCAGGAGGAAAAGGGGACGACAGAGGATGGGATGGTTGGACGGCATCACCAACTCGATGGACATGAGTTTGAGCAAGCTCCAGGAGTTGCTGATGGACAGGGAAGCCTGGCGTGCTACAGTTCATGGGGTCGCAAACGGTCGGACACGACTAAACAACTAAACTGAGGAACTAAGACCCCACATACTGCACGGTGCAGCCAAAACACAACTAAATACAAGTTGACAAATACACACACACAAAATGAAAATAATATTTTAATAAATTTGCTCACTGGTGTATCTTTGTCATCCTCTACATTTTGGGCTGCATCTTCTCTTTGAGTGCTTCATCATATGGCAACGATTTCATGCTATCATTTTCTTTTTTAAAAATATGTATTTGTATAGAAAAGGGGACGACAGAGGATGGGATGGTTGGACGGCATCACCAACTCGATGGACATGAGTTTGAGCAAGCTCCAGGAGTTGCTGATGGACAGGGAAGCCTGGCGTGCTACAGTTCATGGGGTCGCAAACGGTCGGACACGACTAAACAACTAAACTGAGGAACTAAGACCCCACATACTGCACGGTGCAGCCAAAACACAACTAAATACAAGTTGACAAATACACACACACAAAATGAAAATAATATTTTAATAAATTTGCTCACTGGTGTATCTTTGTCATCCTCTACATTTTGGGCTGCATCTTCTCTTTGAGTGCTTCATCATATGGCAACGATTTCATGCTATCATTTTCTTTTTTAAAAATATGTATTTGTATTTATTCATTTGGCTGTACTAGTACTTAGTTGAGGCACGTGGAATCTTTTAGTTGCAGCATGTGGGTTCTAGTTCCCTAACCAGGGATCAAACCCAGGCCCCCTACCTTGGAAGCTCAGAGTCGTAGCCACTGGTCCACCAGGGAAGTCCCCATAACATCATTTTCTATACAGAGTATTGAGTCTTTCCACTAACGTCATTGGTCAAACTACATACTTTGTTACTCCGAATTTAGAAATCTTTATTTCAGCTTCTTGACCAACCTCATGTGAATCTTTAGAACTATTGTCTGTTGGGTAAATCCTTGACAAGTTTCCCATATAAGCTGTAAGATGAAAAGAACTTTCCACAGGCTAGCTTCTGGCCCCGTACGCTTCAAATCTTGTTTCTCTAGTGCTTCCCACAGCCTCCCACCCTGCAAGCCACAGGACACGTTCTCATGCTTCACACCAGGTGAGTCAACACCATGGGAAGTAGGTGAATTCCTGGAAACCATTCCTCCCCCAGTAACTCTAAGGAGACATCGAAGTAACGGGAGCCTCCTCATGAAACGCTATATATGTATCTGCGTCCCATACAAACATTTGCCCATTCACCCACACTAAATGCATCGCCAACACAAGTTTCCTTGTGCTGGATCCCCAAAACGCCCACAATTACTCCAATACCACCTGACAGGAGGGAAAATGTGACAGAGGGCAAGTCAGGGGGAAGAGAAACAGCAGCCTTCAATGACTGTGGTCAAAGTAACGTACTTTTGCAAGTTTTTACAAAAACACAAGACCTTGTGAAAGATCACCAGGAACCACAAGTGAGGGGCCCAGGAAGGCTCTGCAAAGTCGGGGGGGTGCTGGGGGCAGACCTCGGAGATGAAAGAGGTGAGAATAAGGGTAATTACTGAGGCGGGGCCTCAGGCTGCGGCTGCTGGCACAATTATCTTAACAAGTTAAATTAGCCCCAGATAAACCTGTACCAAATAAACCTGGGCTGCTTGTGCCTGGAGCCTCCAGGAAGGAGGAGGACTTCAAAGTCCCAAGGCCGGGTCATCAGCGGTGGCTGTGTCCCCCAGGCCCTGTTCATGGGCTGCAGGCCAAAACACTGCCTGACTCTCACCCTCACATGCCCAGTGCCTGGCTCACACGGGGGCACCCACACAGGCTCCTGAACCCAGGTACATACGCCATTGCTGCCCCCTCCCCAAAACCTCACCTGGGAACACACACACTGCTGAGAGCCATTCCCAAACCCAGGACTAGGGTCCCCTCAGGCATCCCTCTGGGGGCGGGATGGGGTAGGTGAGGGAAGGGAGAAGGTCCTTTCTTCTCATTCCCCACTCACAGGGTGGGAGTCAGCAGTGAGCACTAGCTGCTTTTTTTTTTTTAACTTCATTGAGGAACAACTGAAACATAATTGTATTTATTTAAAGTGCACAATGTGATGATTTAATATACATACACATGTGGCACAATCATTAAGATCAAGATAATTAACACATCCACCGCCTCACATTTAACATAGTTAACTCGTGTGTGTGTGTGCATGGTAAGAATGTTTAAGATCTACTCTCTGAAAACGTTCATGTCTTTATACCATATTATTAACTATAGCCACCAGGCTGTATGTTAGATCCTTAGAACTTACTCTTCTTACAACTGAAAGTTTGTTCTCTTTGACCTACAACACCCCGTTTTTCCCTCTCCCCAGCAGAATGGCAGCCACCATTCTCCTCTTCTATAAAATCTGCCTTTCTTCTTTAACACCCATTTCAGCATCAGGGTCCAAGGCTCTGTAGACTTGGAATGCTCTCCTGCCCTCCCTCTCTTCAGTCCATGCATGTATCTGTTCCATCCAAGGGGCAGGGACCAGATGGTTGACAAGATGCTGACTCTGTGGTAACTCAGATCAGAGTTGGTACTGAGCCCCAGATCAAGCCAACCACACGTGATTCAGGCTGGAGAGGAGGGTGATGTCACACACTGGCCCCAGCCTCCACCCCAGGACAAGTGGGAAATGATGGGGGTGACAGGTATGGAGCCTCTCAGGGCTGAAGGGTTGGCCAAAGTCCTGGCTTGCTTTCCTCAGGCTCTGGGGCCCAGAGATCTGCCCCAAAGCCCTGGTTTCCGGGCTCCAGGGCACCACAAAGCCCCAGGTTCTGCCAAGGAGTTTGGCTGATCAGCAAAGGGTCTTCAAAGAACACCAAATTGGGTCAAGATTCCTAGGTTCAAATTCCAAGTCTCAGGAGTTTGGGGAGAGTGAGGGGGGAGATAATGGGCACAAAGATACTTGGATGGTTGGGTGAGGGGGTTCCTCATGCTGAGTAACAAGAGCCATGAGCAGGCAAATCGGTCAGAATTAGCTGGGAGTGGGCCAGGTCTTTGAGGCTCTTCCGCTCAGGAAAACCCTGTTCTCCATCCTTAGCCAAACAGGGAAGGAAAACAGGAAACACATGTTCTGTAGAGGAGGCTGAGCACCCAGCCCCGAGACGCCCACAGGCAGGACTGCCCCCTGGATGAGAGTTTCCCAGCCCCACCTGAGGACCCAGTCCTGACCAGCCTTGAGGGAGAAACACACCCTTCAAACGTATACAAAGAGCCCAGAGCCACCAGGCCACATCTGTGTTCTCACTCATAAACTCCTGTACAGCCTTGGCCCAGGAACTCGGCCACTCTGGTCCTTTCCTTTTTCCCCTTATCCAATGGAAGTGATTGTCCTGCTTACCTTTCTTCCTTGCCTGCCTAGCTGGCTTTTGCAATGACAAAGCACCACACACAGGGGAATACTGTTGGGAATCCCAAAGGGCTTCTTCCTTACCTATCCTTCAAGCCTCAGCCTCCAGGAAGCCTTCCCTGATTGCCCCAAAGGGAAGGCGTGGCCTGCTCACCTGGTTGATCCCCTCCTGCCTTCATCGTTTTCCCCTCTTTGATGGCCCTGACACATACTCTGCATCAGACAAAAGTACTGATATCTGGTCATCCTATGCTTAAAATCATGAGCAACTTGAAGTCCAGCCAGCCCTGTTATCCTTCATGTCCTCCCCAGGAGCCAGCAGGCATGTAAGAAGCTCTGATTGGAGACACCAGGCCTAGGTCAGGTGATAAGTCATCCCCGCCCTCCATCCCATCCAAACCTCTCCCCCTTGATCCTGTCTTGACCACTAGGGACTTGAGGTTTTACCAGCACAGAAACCAGTGCACCCAGGGAGAGAGCCCAGAAAACCCTGGGGGATCGCTGTGAGACCTCTCCCATCTTCCTTTGGCCAGGACAGGAGAAGCCTCAGAGAACATCTGCCCAGACCCTCCTCAGACCTACGCTGCAGGCCTGGTCATGGCACTCCCGTGTCTCTAAAGGCCAGAGCCTGGTATCGTTGGAGGGACTTTGAGAGGAGGAGGCTGCCTGAGTGTGAGACCACGGTGTGAGCATGGAGTGTCTCTTCCTGGGTCGTTCCCTAGCCAGTGTCCATGTGTGTTCCCTCTGCTCCTTTTCAGGAGCCCCCTCAGAAACTGGCCTGGCCATAGTGACTGGTAGATGGCTTGGGGAAGAGTGAGGGGCCAGGAGGTCAGGTAGCTGAGTGAGCCCCACCCCCGCTGCCCCTACCCCTCAGCAGAGGCAGCCGACAGAGATGCTGCTGCAACCCAGCTCTCCCTCACATCATTCAGTCCTCATCTCCCAGCCTCTCTTGCATCCCGGGGGCCCCCATGACTGGTTCTCACAGCAAGAACATGAGCTATCGCATCCAGGGCAAGGTGGTTAAAAGAGCTGCCTTCTCTACTTCTTCCCTTTCTGCCTACTCAATGCAGAGAACCCCACAGTCATAAAGGAGAGGGGAGCTGTTGATGCCAAGAGCATGGATCCTTGAATCACTCATAGAAGGCCTCCTGCTTGGCCAGGAACACCCCTGTTCAATGGTTATGAGGGAGAATTAAAGTCTATCATGCTCAGCTGTTGACATTTGGGGATTCCCTTGTGGCTCAGCTGGTAAAGAATCTGCCCACAATGCGAGAGACCTGGGTTTGATCCCTGGGTTGGGAAGATCCCTGGTAAAGGAAATGGCTACCCACTCCAATATTCTGTCCTGGAGAATTCCATGGACTCTACAGTCTATGGGGTTGCAAAGAGTCAGACATGACTGAGCGACTTTCACTTTTCATCAACAAACATTATCCTAATTCAGTTGCCTTAGAGGAGCAAAATTGCAAGGAAAAAATGAGCTTGACACCCCAGATCTGTCTACCTTGACCCCATTTAGGAGTAGGAACGTGATTTGAGCCCATCCCGTTAGTCATGTCCATCAGTTTGGCTCCAGTGGAAGGAGATGCTTTGAGCTCAAACAACTGAGGGCAGAACTTCCCAGTACTCGTTCATCTCCTGGCTCCCTGTCATCAGTCCGGTCTCTCTCCACCCCTGCCAGTCCCAGGCCCTCCAGTCTGGCATCCTGCCTGGACCCTCCCTGGATTCCGGCCTCTGGTGTTATGTCCTGGCTCCTACGAGGTCCATGCACTCACCTTGGAGTCTCTCCAAGATCACCGTTTCTACACTTACTTGGTGCCCCTTCCTTCCTCAGAGGCTGCTGGGAAAGTCCAGAGGCCAGGTCAGGCCCAGAGGCTATAGCAGGCTCCTGGTATAGTGAATGCCTCTTCCCTAAGGGCTTTCTGTCCTCGTCCTAACCAGTCTTCACAGCAAGCCAGTGAGGTAGATAGACACCAAGCCCACCATCCTGATTCTGCACTCGAGTGTTATTATTCCCATTTTTACATATGAGAAAACTGAGGCATGACATGGTAAGTCACTCATTCAAGAGTACATGTAAACAGTAGAACTAGGATTAAAATCCAGGTCATCTCGACTCTGGAACCCATATTCCGACTTCACCAAAGGCCAAACCCGGCCCCTTGGGTTGGTGGTGTGAGGTGGCCCTGGGACATCCTGCAGAATCTTCCTGGAGAAGGTGACATTTGGGGACAAGTTACACAAGCTCACTGAGCCTGGTTTTCCTTCCAAGGTTCTGCTAGTTGTTCAGGTGTGTGTGTGTGTGTGTGTATGTATGTGAAATCTACATAGGCTTGGACATGGAGTTACAACAAGGAAGTGCTTTAGAGTAGTGCTGGCCAATAGAAAGGCTTGTGTGACACAAGTCACAGGTGCAAGCCACAGATATCATTTCAAAGTCTCTAGTTGCTACGTTAGAAAAGGAAAAAGAAACAAGAAATTAACTTTAATAAATTACTTTATCTGCTATAGAAGTCATGTTGTCTCTTCAATATGTAACTGATGTGGAAAATAATGAATGAGCACTCTTCTGTGCTAAGCCTTCCAAGTCCAGTGTGTATCTCCATGATTAACACCCCTCCGCTCAGCCTAGCTGCATCTCAAGCAGTCTAGAGCTCCAGGAGGTTGGTGGCTGCCATCTTGGACAGAACAGCTCTGAAGAAGGGCTGGGCTTGGGAGGTCAAGCTGACCCTGAGAATGAGGCTCTGGAATATGGTGGGCCTCCCAGACCCAGAAGGGCACACATGCTAAGGGCCAGCTTAGCAGAGAGCAGCAAGAAGCACCCAAAGCAGTAACTCCTGCATAAACACAAACCGCTGTGTGTTAGGATTCAGGGAAAGCAGCGGATGGTTTTCATTTGCTGCAAAGTCAGCATGTGTTTGTACTTTCCTATTTACAGTAGGCCCTCTCCGAGGCTTGTAAACAACTCCAGGAGCCCAGCGCTCCATGCAGCAGTTCTGTGTTCTCTGATGACCCCTGGCCCCCAGGTTACAAGCAAGCGCAGATTAAACCCCGAGTGTTTTCACGATCGAGGAGCCCGGCCTATGAAATGTGACGAGGCAGAAATCTGAGCAAAAAGCCAGGTCAGGAAATCATTGCCAGCTGTGGTATGTGTGATCCTGGGAGGGGACCCCAAAAGGAAGCCCTGAGTCCTGCCCTGTGTCATTTGGGGTCCGTGTCTAGCCTTGGAGGTATAGCCCAAGAGAGAAATTTTTCAAAACTTGAGTCCACAGAATGAGTGTGAAATTATCTGCCAGAATCAGAGGCAACCAGGCCTGTGTGCTCATAAGGTTCCCTCCCTGACAAGCGCCCATGCCCAGAAGGGCCTCACACTTGGTTCAATGCTCTGCTGTCACCATCTTGAAATTTTTATTAGTTTTGGAACCAAGGTATTTTCATTTTGCACTGGGCCCACAAATTGTGGAGCTGGTCCTGAACGGAGGCCACTGCAGGAAATAAGAAGCCCCTTCTGCCCGAGGTCCCCTGCTGGGGAGGGGCTCAGCATTCTCGTGACCTTTCCAGGAACCAGTCCCCTGGTCCAGCCCCTTCAACTGTGCATGGAGAGACCATCTGGAGGAAGGGCAGAGCCGGCCTGACGAGGGCTGCCTGAGACCGCCCTGGAGAACAGCACCAGGATGTTGTGTATTTTCCAAAGTTTGATTCACAATGGTCTCTTTTCATTTAAAGAAAATACCGCAACCATTTCCTAGCAAAGGTTAAGTCTTTACACTTTAAAAAAAAAAAAAATGTTTTTTAACCTGCCAAGGAATGTGCTTTTTTTAAGCTTGTTTCCTGCTCTTCCTGAAGTTAAGATTCCCTCCCCCTGCTCACAGGGAGAGTCCTGGGGTCCTCTGAGAGTGGTGAGCGACTGGACGGTGACTGCCCCCTAAAGCAGGTCAGGGAAGTGGCAGAAGTGTGGGGAGCCAGTGCTGCTAGCCATCCCCTGATCTACCAGAGCCAGTCAATCAGGACAGGAGCCCTGATGCCTAAAGTCCAGCAAAGCCTCTTGTTGTAGAATCTGTACAATCTGTATTAAAGTCTCCTTTCTCACTGTGGATATCAATTAGTTTCTCTCTCTCTCATTAATTTGACCAGAAGTTTTGTTAATTTTACTGGCCTTTTCAGAAGATCAACTTTGTGGGTTCTTTCTACTTTTTGTGTGTTTTAAATTTCATTAATTTATGCTCACACCTTCATTATTTCTGTCATCCTACTTTCTTTGGATTCAATTTGTCTTGGGCTTAATTTTTCTAACTTCTTGAGCTAGATATTTAAACAGTTGATTTCCCACCTTTCTTTTCTAATATAAGCATTTGAAGCTATGACTCTCCTTCTAAGTCTGGCTTTAATTGCATCCTACATTTTGCAATGTAGTCTGTTTATTGCCATTCAGTTCAAAATTCTAATTTTTATTGTGATTTCTTTCTGGACCATCAGTTACATGGAAAAAATATTGTTTAATTTGTAAACATTTGAGGATTTTCTAATTGTTTTTCTATTGCTAGTTTTAAGGTTAATTACAATGTAGTCAGTGAATATATTCATTTCAGTTCTTGGAAACTTGTTGAGATATGTGTTATGGCCTCACATAGGGTCAATATCACATAGGATATTTTTGTAAATGTCCCGTCTGCACTTGGAAAAACTGTATATTTGAAGTTGTTGGAACCTGTGTTCTGTGTACATCAATTGATTCAAGTTTGTTAATGATATTGTCCAAATCTCCAGTATCCATACTGGGCTGGATTTATACACTTCTCACTAAAGGAGTCTTTCACATATGTGACTGTGGATTTTCTATTTCTCCTTTTAGTTCTGTCATTTTAGCTTTCTTTACTTTGAGGTAATATTATTAGATTCATACACTTTACAATTGTTTTAGCTTCCTGGTTAATTGAACCTTGTGTTATTATAAGTATCACTAACTCTAGCATTTTTTTTTTAATTTCTTTAAATCTATTTCATTTGATGGGGCATCCCTGGTGGCTCAGTGGTAAAGAATCTGCCTGCCAATGCAGGAGACGTGGGTTCACTCCCTGGGTCAGGAAGATCCCCTAGAGAAGGAAATGGCAGCCCACTCCAATATTCTTGCCTGGGAAACAACAACACCCCAACTTTCTTTGTATATTTTGTCATTTTTCTTCCAATCTTTCTGTATACTTATATTTGAAACTTTCCCCTTATAAGCCACTCCAGTACTATTGCCTGGAAAATCCCATGGACAGAGGAGCCTGGTAGGCTACAGTCCATGGGGTCGGAAAGAGTCGGACACAACTGAGCGACTTCATTTTCCTTTCCTTTTCCTTATAAGCAGGATATAGTTGTGCTTTGTTTTGTTATTTGCTCTATTACAAATTTAAATGGAATACTGTCATATTGGGTTTTAATCTAACACCTTGTTTGCTTTGCTGCTGCTGCTGCTGAGTCACTTAAGTCGTGTCCGACTCTGTGCAACCCCACAGACGGCAGCCCACCAGGCTCCCCCGTCCCTGGGATTCTCAAGGCAAGAACACTGGAGTGGGTTGCCATTTGTTTGCTCTATACTCATCTTATTTGCTTTATACTCATCCTGCCTGTCCTATGGTCCTTTCTTTTGGATTGATTCAGTGTTTTTATAGTGCCATTTTGACTCACTCTTTTGAGAATAATACACTTTGCAGGGTTGGCCTTTTTTTTTTTTTTCAAGTGCTGTGGTTGCAACATCTATCTTTGACTAATCAAATTCTGATACCAATAAGTACTCCTACCACTTCCCGGACAATGCAGTGACCTCAGAGCACTTTAACTCTACCATCATCCTCCAGCAGATGCTATTATTGTCTGTTCTTTCAGACATTTTCATTCCCCACACATTTAAAACCCCACAAGTTATCACTGTTGTTGTAAATATAGTCAGTATTCATTTACACTCACACACGTATTCACATTTTTCTATTGTTCTGCCTTCCTGTGTCTCAGATTACATTTGAGTTTATTTCCATCTGCCTGAAGAACACCTTTTAGTATTTCCTTTGGTGCAGGTCAGTTGGTGATGAGACTTAGCAAGTGCTGCTTTCTACAAATATATACATGTATATAATACAACATTTGTTTACTTGGCTGTGTTGGGTCCCAGTTGTGGCACTCGGGCTTAGCAGTCATGGCACATGGGCCTAGCTGGCCTGTGGCATGGGGGATTTTAGTTCCCCGACCAGGGATTGAACCCGTGTCTCTAGCACTGGAAGGTGGATTTCTAGCCACTGGATCACCAGGGAAGTCCCTAAAAGTTTATTTTTTCCTTTTTATTTTGGAAGGATGTCTGTGCTTCCATAGACTTCTGCTTGGTAGTTCCTCTCTTTCGGGGCTCTGAAGATACTGTCTTTGGCTTGATTGTTTCATTTGAGAAGACAGTCATCAGTCTTCCGGGTCTTTTTCTCTCTGCCTGCTTTTAAGATTGTGTCTTTGTTGTTTGCCCTTCAGCACACAGTCAATGTCCCTGGAAGGGGTGAGAAGAAACCTGGGAGATGGGTTGGGAGGCCTGCTTCTATGACCTTGGACCCTTCATACAAGCCAGAGGAAGCCTTAAGAGAGTCACCATACACCTGCAGGCCTGAGAATGGTGGTCCCCAGAACTTGGGTCTTCCCCGAGGAGGGTCTTGGGTTTGCTCACTTAAAAGCAGGGTAACTCCAGGGTTGTACAGAAGAAGATGGAGAAAAGGAAGAGGGTAGGGGAAGGGCATATGCCACCTGAGTCATTTAAAACCAACCACCATGATGAGATTAGGATCTTGACACCTAAACCCCAAAGCCGATGCATGATGTCATGGCACTAGAAACTCAGCCTGAGGGCAGTGATTTTTGCCCCTCAGACAAAATCCCCTAACTACATGATCAGCCTTCCCGGATCCTCGCTGGAAACCCTATGCCCAGCCTTTATAGCACACATCAGGAGACAAGCCTGCAGCACCTAGTTTTGCCACACGCTGGGCTTTGGGATGAGTATGTCGCGGTAGCACATTCGGTATCATACAGACAGGCGATAGTGAATAGCCACATGGTAGTTACTTTAGAAGCTATTTTTATTGTAAAGGAGAGGAAAAGCCCTTGATGTAATCAGAAATCGTGCCTTTGCCATCCTTTCAAAATCCAAGGCTGACAGTAGAATGATGCCAACCTCAGCAGCGGCAGGAAGAAGGCTCATGGTCCAGCCGGATTCTTGAGCACAATGCACACTCGCTGAGAATCCCATCCACCACTTTCAGTCTCCAGACAAGCCTCTGCTATAGCAAATAGCAAAGAAATAGAGCTATGAAACCATGCCTCCTAGATGGTGCACGCTAGGTGCAACCCTGGAAAGTTAGAGAAACAAAGAGTCCTAGGCTCCCGAAGAGGAAAGGGAACAGCTTGCCTGCAACAAGGAACCGAAAATGATTTGGAACAAAAGGAGCGGAAGAAAGATACTGCCTGAAACCTGGGCCAGAACATGGACTGAAACACTCCTTTCTCAACCCCTCCTTGAGGAGGGATTGGAAACCAATGTCAGACACATACCTTACATTGTCTGAGATTGCTGTGGGTATGACTACCTGTTTAGAAGACCATATACGGTCCATCCATACTATAGCTTAAGTTTTCTCAACACACCTCTTTTGCTGCCATTATGAAATTGTAAGTAAAGTCCCCTTTTCCCTAGACATGGTTTAGGAGACACAGGTGGGCCCACCTAACCATCTCAGGTGAAGATCCTGGGTCTGGAATGGGAAGCCACGTCGGCAGCCACCACCTCTGGGCAGAGGGCCAGGCCCTGGCCTGCCCTCATCTGGGGTCGCCCAGCTGTGCCACACATATGTGGGCTACAGGTTCTGTTTCTCCTCTTAAACCAGGCTTTCCTTGTTTCTCGAAAAAGATAAACACACCCTGAAAACTCATCTGCCGATCATTAAAGGGGAAAAAAGCCCCACAGGATTCTGAACTCCATTTTGCAAATAGCCAGAAAGATGTCGGTTGAAATGAATAATTATTTCTGGTTTAGAGGGCAGGCACGTTTGTCTGGCTTGTACAGGCAGTTCTGGTGCTCGCAGGACGTGATAGCCAGGCCTCGAAGAGCTGGGCTTCTCTCCTCCCTGCTCCATCTCTCAAGGAAGTTCAGGGTCCCCCACCTCAGAGTGCTACCTGCACCGGCCTCTGAACACAAGACAAATGCCTTCCAGTCCTGTCCCCGTGGCCCTTGCAGGGCAGCGAGGACTCTAAAAGGCCTCCAGCCGAGCCCAGACCTCCAGCAACTTCCTCTCCTCTTGGCCCCAAAGAGCAGGAGGGCAGCCCAGGGGAAGCAGAAATGAACTGTTGGTTTTTCTGCAACGCCTTTGATTTTTTTGTTTTTCCAAGAAGAAAACATTCAGCCCCGATCCCGGGGGAGGCAGAGAGGACAGAAACTGAAGGCTATTTCTGATCCTCTGCTTTCCCCAAAGGAAGGGTGTGAACAGCATAGAAAGAGTCCAGCCTCGGCTTCCTGGAATGGAGCCCTTGGGCAGCCTCTGCAGTCTGCAACTAGGCTTCAATCACTTTATCTCATTTGGGAGCCTCACAGTAATCCCCCTGGGAGAGTAGAAAAGGGTTGTTATTCCCACTTGATGAGTGAGGAAACCGAGGCTCTGGGGAGGTAACTAACTTTCAAGAAGGAGATGAAGTTTGGATCCTGAGACAGGACCGCTGCTTGCAACCCTCTGGCCTTATCCACCACCTGCAACTCTTGGGACTTTGCCCCTTCTAGACCCCTGCGCCCAGACCCTGCAGGCCAGCATCCCAGAAAAGACCTCACTTAGAGGGAAAGGAATGACTAATTCCCTGTCCCAGCTCTGCCACCATCTGGCTGTGCAGCCCTGGATATGTCCCTGAGCCCTCTGGGCCTAATCTCTGTCTTCATCTGCAAAAATGATGTTGATAACCCTCTCCTTGTCCACCTCAGTCACATGATGGGAGGATCGAATAAGGCACCCTACGTGAAACGGCTTTGCAAATTCTAGTATATTATACCAATAGCCGGGCTGACGAATATTACCTTCTGATAGGAGTGAGCAGAATGGTTCCTGGCCTCAAATTATCTCCTTCTCCTCCCTGGATGGGCAGTCCAGCTTCCGGTGAGTCTTGTTCCTCTTTTATCCACCTAGGAAGGCACACACACCTCTAACCATTATCGATCATGAGTTACTGGGAGTAAGCAAGTTTATCAGCCACTCAGGGAAAATCTACAGCAGAGGGCGTCCAGCACCTGCCTTGATGAAAACCCTAGGATGCATCACACAGGAGATGGTCAACGTGGTGTCTCCAGGCCTGGGGAGCTCTGTTTTTGGTTCTGCACTCTGAGGGTTCCGAGAAAGGGGTGAACTGAGAATAGGAAAGAGCTCTTCTCCTCAACAACCAGCCCCCCACCCCCAACTCACACATCCCACACAGGCCTTAGCCTGGGCAGGAAGTGTTCCTGGGATCAGGGCCTCCTCCCTGAGCACCCAACCCCCAATAAGGACACTCTAAGGGTGCAGGGCAATTTTTTTTTTTTTTTTTCAGGGGGCCCAGTTGGGTGCAAGGAGACCCAGCCCATCCCCCGGGTGCTCCCGTTCCTGGCCTCCATCTGCCTGGGGACACAAGCCGGGCGCACTCACCCTTTTCTCCTGCAACTGTCGGGGGTGGCCCAGGCCCACTAGAGACAAGAGCAGTGGATGGTGGGGTTGGTCTCCCACTTGAGTCACTCTGCCCTCATTTTTCTGTGCCCCTGTCCCTCCTCCAGGAACCTGTCCTCACTTTCTCGTGGTCACAGGGGACTCATTACACTGAGCTCTTTTCTGCTTAATGTGGGTGGGACCTTCCTCAAACCAATGCTCGGCCCAAAGGTGTAGGCTTCTACCAGTGGGAGATCAGGCACCCTGAAAGCAGGGTTAGGGTGACGTGATGGAAGGAGGCCTTCCCACTCCCCTCACATCCGCTGAGTGTGGCCACCTGCTGTAACATCATCCCAGCCCGGCGGCCCCAGCACCTGAGAACTGAACATTCTGCAGCCTATAAATTAACAACACAGGGCTGAGTGAGAATGTGCCAGAAGGGTTGGGGGAGTGGGGTTGGTCTCCCACTTGAGTCACTCTGCCCTCATTTTTCTGTGCCCCTGTCCCTCCTCCAGGAACCTGTCCTCACTTTCTCGTGGTCACAGGGGACTCATTACACTGAGCTCTTTTCTGCTTAATGTGGGTGGGACCTTCCTCAAACCAATGCTCGGCCCAAAGGTGTAGGCTTCTACCAGTGGGAGATCAGGCACCCTGAAAGCAGGGTTAGGGTGACGTGATGGAAGGAGGCCTTCCCACTCCCCTCACATCCGCTGAGTGTGGCCACCTGCTGTAACATCATCCCAGCCCGGCGGCCCCAGCACCTGAGAACTGAACATTCTGCAGCCTATAAATTAACAACACAGGGCTGAGTGAGAATGTGCCAGAAGGGTTGGGGGAGGGGTGTCCCAGCTTCTTTAGACTAGGATGGATGCTCGCCACACGTTGTCAGATGACCCCTCGCTAATTCACAGCTCATTCACCCAGAATCATCCACCAGGACCCCGCCAAGCCCCACCCACCCGAAAGAGGAAGAAATAAAAGAAGGCAAGGGTGAGGAAACCATTTTATAGCTCTTTAATAACTGTTTTGCTAGGTTCTGTTTATTCTGTTCAAAGTAGGTTATAAAGATATTCTGTAATTAAGGAAAGGAAAAAAACAGCAACAACAGGAAAGTCCTTTTAGAAACAGGTTTGAGGTAAAGAACAGGTTGATCCTAACAGCTTGGGGGGGCGAGTAGGGTGGGGGTACATCTCCCGCAGTGAGAGGCATCTGTGAATGTGAGTGTGCTCACCAGAGGCAGAGAATGGCAAGGCCGAGGGGATACAGAGTCCCGGGCCTGAAGGCAGCTCTCTGTCCTGCACCTTCAGCGCTGTAACATGAAGACAAAGAGCTACTCACACCAAGGTCAACCAATGGCACACAGCGTTTTTCTCCAGGGATCTGGTCTTCACAATTCTTCACCCCACAGCTCGTCCAGCCCTGCAAAAGGGAGCCCAGCTTCTGTGACCCAAGCTGTTCTCTCAGCTTCTGCAGGGAAACTCTTACAGTCTTTCAGCTCCCATTGCTCGCCCCAAGACACCAAGGAGAGGGGAAGGGACTGTGGGATTGCTGCTGATAGGAACTCATGTTGATGGAAAAGCAACCTAGTCCTGTGGTAGAGTCTATGCTTATCCTCAACTCCTCTCCCTTCCTAAAAGAGGATGATACACCCATGCTCGTGGCAGCAACTTCCATGGAAGGACCATCCTTCCCCCTGCCACTGATATGGCCACCATGTGACTCACCTTGACCAGAGGCACGTGAGGGAAGATGGCCTGTGCCATGCCCAAGCAGATGCGTTAAGAGCCAAGGTTGGATAAAAAAAGAAAAGAACATATGTGGGGCAGAGACCAGCCAACCGCAGCTACTAACAAGTAATATGAATACAAAGTAAATTGCTGTGTTTTAAGACATGGAGATGTGAGGCTGTTTGTTACTGAAGCCTTACATAGCTGACTGATACAAGACTTGTCCTCCTTTAAATCCTCCAAAGTAATACCTCTCGCCCCCTTGGCTGAAGTCCATGGCCAGAAAATCCTACTCTGCTTTCTTTGTTTTGGGTAGAATCCTCATCTCACCCATGATTCTCCTAAGGTCTAACTGTCTCTCATCCAATGCCCAGCACAGGTGGGCACTTTACTCTTGCTGCCACAACCCCTCTTGTAATCCTCCCAATCACACTCTCAGCTAATTTCCCACTTCCTTTGGGCTCACAAGGACATCCAGAGCCCATCCGCCCAGCACAGACGCCAGGGCAGCTGGAGAGTTGCCCTCAGGCTCTCTCTGCCTAACCACACTGGGCCTCCATATTCAATCTGGTGTGGCCACCCACAGCTTGGTGCAGGGGCAGACCTCTCTAACCCCTCAGGAGGCAGAGTAACGCCCCTCTACCCTGAGCATCCCCTCAGCCAGACCAAAGTTGGGCCAGAGTAGAAGAATCAGAGCACACCTCCCACCCCCTACCTCACTCTTGCAAAATTTCCTCCATAATCCCTGGGCTTGGAAGGAGTGGCCCTCTACTTCCTCTTTGTCTTCACCTGAGCCTTCCCCACCTGGGGAGAGATAATCTCTGTTATCTGATCCATCAAGCCCAACCTGAATATGCTAAAGGAGGATCTGTTAGCCATCCCTCTATTTCCACAAAGCCTGGGTTTCCACACCATTGTCTCAATAATGAGCTCAAGAAAGCCAGTTTGGGCCCCAAAGATGACCTTCCCTATGGCAGTGTCTGATGGCTCATATTCTGAGGTGAAAGCTGCAGGAAAATATGACTGACAGAGTAACATTTAAAAGAAGTCCATTTTTGTACTATGTGTTTTTACCAAAAAAAAGCCAACAATTTTTTAAAGAAATCAGTTCAAACTCAATATATTTTGCCAATTACTTTCCCCCCTTACATCACCTAGACCAATTTGCAGAGGAGCTAAGAAGTAAGGCCCATATATCTAAATTCCATTTCTCTTAAATGTTGCTCCTGTTTTCGCCTTCTTTGAGATTCTTCAAGCTATTACTGTCCACATTCTTCTGGGAAGGGCATAGACACTTCACCACCACCTGTCCTGCAGGGTTAGTGCTTAAGAGGGGCCCTCGCCATCTCATGGGACTCTCTGGTCCCAACAAAATCCCCGAGAGTTTCCTTGCCACAGACACACAAAACTCAAGAGACCAGACGTTTACACTAACATGTCGTTCAGTCATTGGGTTGGCTGCATAGAACAGAAAACCCAAATTAACAGCGGCTTAAACAAAATAGGACTCATTTTTCTCTCAGATAATGAGAAGATCAAAGATTGGAAATTCAGGACAGTCTAGCATCCCCACTGTGGTGTCCAGGTCCCAGGCTCTTTCCAGCTTTCTTCTCTGTGACTAGAGTATGACTTCTATATTCCTGATCACAAAGTGGTTGCTGGAGTCACCACCATTACCCCTACCCTCCAGGCAAGAGGGAGGGTCAAGAATCTTTAAGGAGCCCCTTTCCCCTTTAACTATATGTTGCTTCTATCTCATTGTTCAACACTGCTTATGTGGCTACCCCTAGCGTCAAAAGAGGCTGGAAAATGTAGTATTTTGGCTGGGCTAGTTGCCAACTCCCCAAAGAGTCCAGATGCTATATAATAAGGAAGAAAAGAAAAGGGTAGAGTTGGTCAGGAACTGGCAGCCTCTGTCACTCATTTCTAACGCCAATGTTCCATTGAGAGGTTCTGAGGCTGGCGTATCATTTGTGTCTCCTTTCTGCCCACTCAGATGATAAACCTCTTTGCAAACAGAGACAAAATGTTTTTCTTTTTTAGGACTGTCTCTTCCCCAACTCCAACTTTGCAGTCCTATTGTCCAGCTCAATAAATGCAAATTAAAAAAAAAAAAAAAGATTCACTATTAACCCTATGTGCCTTGCGGCATTTCCCATTACTTACTTGAGTCACCATTCTTTTGTCATTTTACATTTCCTAAGTGTATGGAGTAACTCCTGGACTCAGTTGTAGACTCTTAAGAGTCTGGAAGTGCCCAATCCATTGGCCTTCATGCTAGGAGTGCTTTCAAGAACTGTGAAACTACAGGACCTGGGTTTCAGTGGTTATCTGTAACCACAGCAATTGTAATTTCATCTGTTTGTGATGCTTTAGAGTTTACACAAGCTCCTTCAGCCTCATCATTGCATACATCTTTTAAGTGAGTCGGATTGTTATAATTATGCTTTCTTTACAGATGGTGAAACGGAGGCTAAGTGAAGGTACATGACATGCCCAAGGGCATGCAATGAGTATTTAATCTAGAACTTAAGTGGAGGGCTTTTGACTTCAAGTCTGGAACTTTTCCATCAAACCTTAGGCCTTAATTCCTTCATTTTCAAAATGAAGAAATTAATTTTGGTGATTCCTCATGTACTGCTGTCCAACAGAAATAAAATATGAGCCATGTATGTAATTTTACACTTTCTAGTATCTTTTAAAAGTAAAAAGAAATGAGGGAATTAATTTTACAATTAAATTTGTATTTAATTCAAAATATTATAATTTCATTATGAAATCATGACAAAGATTATTAACTAGGTATTTTACATTCCTTTTTTTTGGTACCTTCACTTTTTTAGTCTTTGAAATTCAATGTGTTTATTACACTATCAGCACATCTGAGTTCAGACTAACATTTTAGGTGCTCAAAAGTCACACATGTTATTCAACAGTTCAACTCTAATGTTTGAAGGGTAAATTTAAATTTAAGCTCTGAAATTTCATATTTCATTACCAATATTTTAGAAATTATCTAAAACAATTATTTTCAATGCATTCTTGCAATAAAGAACTGTGTCTCCAGAAACCTTGTTGGGGGCTGATGGGGAGAAGGCTCTGCTTAAATTCATTACAAAGCACTACTGCCATCTGGTGTCAGCCTACTGAATTGCAAGCAAATTCCTAAATGTGCTCAACTCAACTCCTTAGAATCCAGCAGACTACAAAGAGAAAGCAGTGGTCTTCAAAATATAAGGGCAGCAGCATGGAAAAACGAGTCTCTCCTCTGACTTTTGTTGCCACTGAATTTTCTGTGGTTGCATTAGGTAGGCATGTTCTTTAGATCAACGATCCTCAAGTTTCAGTGTGCCTGTGGCGTTTGGGATCTGTCCCGGAGATTCTGAGTCAGTGGGGTCCGGCAAAGTGCATTTTTAAGAGGCTTCCATGGTAAATCAGATTCAGTATGTCAATGAAATGTGACTTCCCTGGTGGCTCAGACGGTAAAGCGTCTGCCTACAATGTGGGAGACCCGGGTTCGATCTCTGGGTCGGGAAGATCTCCTGGAGAAGGAAATGGCAACCCACTCCAGTACTCTTGCCTGGAAAATTCCATGGAAGGAGGAGGCTGGTAGGCTACAGTCCATGGGGTCGCAAAGAGTTGGACACGACTGAGTGACTACAATGTCAATGTATGTCAATGTCCTAAATGTGCTTTTCAAAGCATGGTCTACGTACTGAATCTGATTTACCATGGAAGCCTCTTAAAAATGCACTTGCCGGACCCCACTGACTCAGAATCTCCGGGACAGATCCCAAACGCCACAGGCACACTGAAACTTGAGGATCGTTGATCTAAAGAACATGCCTACCTAATGCAACCACAGAAAATTCAGTGGCAACAAAAGTCAGAGGAGAGACTCGTTTTTCCATGCTGCTGCCCTTATATTTTGAAGACCACTGCTTTCTCTTTGTAGTCTGCTGGATTCTAAGGAGTTGAGTTGAGCACATTTAGGAATTTGCTTGCAATTCAGTAGGCTGACACCAGATGGCAGTAGTGCTTTGTAATGAATTTAAGCAGAGCCTTCTCCCCATCAGCCCCCAACAAGGTTTCTGGAGACACAGTTCTTTATTGCAAGAATGCATTGAAAATAATTGTTTTAGATAATTTCTAAAATATTGGTAATGAAATATGAAATTTCAGAGCTTAAATTTAAATTTACCCTTCAAACATTAGAGTTGAACTGTTGAATAACATGTGTGACTTTTGAGCACCTAAAATGTTAGTCTGAACTCAGATGTGCTGATAGTGTAATAAACACATTGAATTTCAAAGACTAAAAAAGTGAAGGTACCAAAAAAAAGGAATGTAAAATACCTAGTTAATAATCTTTGTCATGATTTCATAATGAAATTATAATATTTTGAATTAAATACAAATTTAATTGTTAAAATTAATTCCCTCATTTCTTTTTACTTTTAAAAGATACTAGAAAGTGTAAAATTACATACATGGCTCATATTTTATTTCTGTTGGACAGCAGTACATAAAAGACCTAAGGAAAGAAGTTTATACGACACCCCCCTCTCTCATGCAACCCAGATATATATACATAGCTCAAGGCTGCACACGAGCTAGCCCCTGCTGTTCCTCTCACCCGTGCTCTCCTCACATTCTGTGATCCAGCTCAAGATCCTCTCCTCCTTCAGACTTTGCAAATGCTGTTCCCTCATCTGGAACAGCAGTTCCCGTCCCCAACCCTCCCACCTCGCCCCCATCTCAATGACAGCTCAGCCCTCCGATTCAGCCTGGCTGCACATCACCACTGAGGAGCCCTCTGGGTTAGATAATCCCCACCTTTCCTCCCAGCTTCCTGCACAGTTACTGTCTGCTATGTCTGACTTCCCCACAGGACTGTTAGTTGTTAGAGGATGAGGATGTGTCTCTCTTCTCTGTTTCTCCACAACTAGGAAAAAAATCTGCCACAAAGCAACATCTAGAACTATTTGCTGAGTACATAAATGTTTTCTAAGGCAACAAGTGGTTAGTCTGATGTTTAAAACAATAACTGTGGTGCGAATGGGGCTTCCCAGGTGGCGCCAGTGGTAAAGAACCCACCTGCCAGTGCAGGGATGTAAGAGGAGATCCAGGGGTCAGGAAGGTCCCTGGAGGAGGGCACGGCAGCCCACTCCTTGCCTGCAGAATCCCAGGGACAGAGGAGCCTAGCAGGCTATAGTCTATAGGGTTGCAAAGAGTCAGACACGACTAAAGCAACTTAGCACACACACAGTGTGTCAGAAGAAACTAACAAGGTGGGCCTCCCTCAGTAAATGTATTTCACGGGCACCTTCTGAAGGCATCGTGGTGATCAGCAATCATGGTGGAACTTGGGGCCTACAGCTAGCTGAGCAGGAGCCTGGGGCGGCGGGGGGGCATGGACGCCCAGGAGTCAGTGAGGCAGGGCGGGGCATGGGGGAAAGGCAGGAACAGAGAACCTGGGAATGTCCTCACCACCTCCCAGGAAGACAGCCATTTCCCCAGAGGACAGAGGCCTGTCACATCTCGCCCAGCTAATCTGACAGAAGCCAGCTGCAGCACTGGCGGGGCCTGCCCCCGGGAAGGCGTGCTCGGGCTGGGAACCACATGCCGTTGTTCTGCCCCCAGGGACAGGGGCATCGAAGGAGGGTAATTGACTTGTCTCCCAAACTTATTTATTAATTCCTAGCTGCACCATTTGATGTGGTTTCCAAGAGGCACGCCGTTGCAATCTGCCCCTCCCTCTGCCTCCCCCCAACCTCCCCCTGAGCCTTAACTACATATCGTCCCCCAGGGAGGCGGGTGGGGCTCAAAGCCAGCCCCACAGGGAAGACTGCATGCAGGAGGGGGCTGGAAAGGGTGCCCACCATGGAGAGGGGCTCACAGCCCCCAGCTCAGGCTTCTGAGCCAGTTCAAGAAGCCAGCGCGACAGCACGCTCAGGAGTCCTGGGTAGGATGAGGCAGGGTACACATGGGGACGTCTCACTTTTCTGCTTCAAATTCCCAGCTACAAAAAGAAGGAGACGGTGACTGCTGATGGCCCTTCACAAAGCTGTGTGACAAGATCGAATGTGACAAACACAGGAAAGTGCTGTTGCAAGTGAAGGGCACCCAGACCAGCAGAAACTCAGACATGCTGGTGTTCACGTGGGCAGAGGTGTGGTTCTCCAAGACCCGGGTCTACACCACTGAGGTGTCCTGCTTTATGCTTTCTCAAGTTCCCATGTTTCCTACAATTAGCATATGAGTTCTATAATCGGGGAAACGCCAGAATAAACAAGAGCTGGTGAGCTTGTGGACCGGAGAGGTCACATGTGCCTAAACTTGCCTCCTGCAGGAGGCAGGCCCTTGTGGCTCAAGCCCAACAAGGAGGGTGGTTACAGCATGGAAGGAGCTCCCACGTGGAGGGGGAGGGTGGAGACTTCAGGGTAAGGTTGCTTTCTTAGGTGAATGTAGCCACAGACCCCAGCCAGAGGGGTGGGAGTCAGGCCCCCACAATTCCCCACTACTGGCCCACCTTCAGCCTTTGTAGGATCATCACAGGCGACCTCTATGTAGCTAGTGTGCTAGGAGCTGGGTGGCTCTCAGTTCCCTGACCCTCTCCAAGGAGAGACTCCACCCCCTTCCAAGATGAAGAAGGGACTAACAGTCCAAGTCGAGGGAGCTGACTGCAGAGGTCAGGCACCCTTGACGCGCTTCACAGCCCTAGGACCCTGGCAGTGTGTATGTGTGTTTGTGTGAGTATGTGCAGCCCAAGCAGAGCTGTGAGCTGAGGATGCAGGCTGGGTCCCGCATACCCTTGTCCCAAGGAGGCAGGAATGGCTTCTCCAGAGCACACATTCCCATCTGAGGCCTCAGGCCAGCTGCCCTGGCCCTTTTACCACAGCCTGTGACTCCTCCGCTCACTCCCGTCGACCCTCTGGAAAAAGAGAAATGTTCAGAGGTCTCAAATCAGGCAGTGAGCCAGGGGCCTGGCAGTCCTCAAACTGACAAGATGTAGATGCTCACGCCAAGGTGCCTGCCCTTGGTAATTCCAGGAGAACAGGCCCAAATCCTGTCATTCACACTTGCCCTACCCTGCTTCACCTCTCAGCGCTGGCTTCTGCTGAACAGTTCAGCGGGCAAAGAGCATCCTGCCCCATAGTCTCAGCCCCACCACTTCTGCATGGACAGGCTCAAACCCTAGAATCCACTCCTTTCCTTCACTGCCCCGCCAAAAACCCACTTGCACAAGGCAAGTGTGTGTGGAGCAAACCCCACTGAACGTGGGGTGAGGGAGGGCTTAATGATCCCCTGTGGCTCTGTAAACGCCTCCCAGCTTTTACGTTTCCCAGTCTCATCCCCTCAAACCTGCCTGCCTTAATAGAAATGAATTCTTTTCACTTTGTTTCACAGATGATTTTTTCCCCCTCCATCCCAACTCTGCTCCCTGCTAATCTTTCCACTACAGAGACCCACCATCCTGCTCAGTGAAACCCTAGGCTGGGTCCCCTCCCCCAGCCCTGCTCCTCAGCACCATGGAAACATTAGCAGAAACTCGGAATCTGTCATCTTTCTCTCCCTTCGTCCCTCACCTCTCCACATACATCCACACTCTCCGGACTTCACAAGCTACTCCTGGAAAGGAAGAGGTCAACTTTCAAACCTAGTACATTCCAGGGCCCAGACCACGGAATCCTGTCTCTTTGCCTTCACCTCAGGTGCCAGATTTTAGGGACACCAAAATACTCAGTAGGCAAGACAACTCATATTTTAATGCAATACTTTTTGTTTATTTATTTGGCTGAACTGGGTCTTCGTTGTAGCATGTGGGATCTAGCTCCCTGACCAGGGATCGAACACAGGCCCCCAGATTGGAAACTCTAGAGTCTTAGCCTCTAGACCACCAGGGAAGTCCCTTAATGCAACACTTTTAAAAACTAAAACTAATGCAAACTATCCATGATGGACGAATGAAATACCAGACTTTTCAGTAAAGACAGATTCGGCATTACTAGTTTTTCCTTTTGCTTCAGACTGCAACATGACAGAGCCCAGCATTGCGTAAACTCTACATCAGGACTAGACCATCACAGGCAGGAAGGCACTCCTCAGTGTGCCAAGAGGATGATGGACCAGGCAGCTCAGAGTGAATTTAAGGAGACTCTACAGCCAGCCAGATGATGAGCTTTGCAGAGGCCCGAGCTGTCTATGTAGCAGCACCCATGAAGCCCCAGAGCAGCTGGAACCTGGAAAAGCCAGCTGGCCAGACGAGGGCTATACACTCCAGCTCCCTGGGGAGGGAGAGGCAGAGGGGCCAGGGATCAGAAATGAGGCTGAAGAGGGGGACGAGGAAAGAGAGAAGCAGGAAGCACGGTGGGCAGCCTCCTCTCTCCTCCCCACAGCACCTCCGGCCTGCTCAGACCTGCCTGCATAACTCGGGTGGGGCTGGGCCTGATAAGACACTAACTGCTCCTGTCAAACACCAGTGCCACCTCCATCTCCCCCAGGGCCAGCAAGACACCTCCAAGAATGAACACCTGCTCCAGAGACCCCTTTACAGATGGGTGGGCACCAAAGGCTGGGCAGGCCAGGGGCCCTGGGGAGCCTGGCCTACGAGCCTCAGAGTCTGGCCCACATGGGCCAGGGCCCGGGAGTCTCGGACCCTGAGGCGCCTACACACACAGGAATCTCATCGCCATACCTGCCAGAAAGGCTCACTTTCCCAGCTTGGAAAAATTCAAACCAGCTCACGACTCTGAAGGCTGAAATCATCTTCATCTCCAGAAGGGAAGCCCGTGTCTGCTCAACCAGACCAGGGAGAGAGTACACTCCTGTCCCCATCGCTCCAGGACCTTCCCAAGGACAGGCATTCCCCCACCTCCAGGCCAGGGTAGTGTCCAGGATGTTCTCGATGCTTTACTTCATAATTTACAGGAAGCACGAGGCTCAGAATGTCTAAAGAAGGCTGTAGTCCTCCTTTAGGGAATAGCGAGGAGGAACAGGGTGGTGTCATGGCCTCAGCCCGACGTACCACCAAGCCTGCCCCGCGTGGGTGGGGGGCGGTTAGGGACACTTGAGCCGGTGTCCACCCACTGAAGAGGCCAGGCAGTCCTACCCTAGTTGATGCAGACCTCTGCTGAGGACAGTTTTAGTTGCTGATTCTGGAATTCTATCTGCCCCAGGGGTCTGCACAGAGCCTACATTCACACTTATTCACTCAACAAACAGAGGCACTGCGAGGCGCTCGACCCCCGGCTCATTCAGGCCTGGCTGTGTGCACTCAGACTGCTGCGCACCTACAAACCTGGGCTGGCTGGCGTCCCACACGCCCCGCAAGACTGGATGGAGCTCACCCTCATGTCCACACCTGGGCTGGGCCACACTGATATTCGCTTGGCCTCGTTCATGCCCAAGGCCTCCCTTGGTCTCCTGCCTCTGTCTGCCCTGGGGGGACACCTGTCCCCCAGTGGCAGATGCCACTCTCGGGTGTAGGTGGTTGAGACACCCAGAGGCCCACTGCAGGGGTCAGGGCCACGATGGGCAGGTGCTGAAGGAGGGGCCGGGCCTGGGCTGGGTCATGGTCTGGCCTCCATCTCCCGGACCCACTGGCCTGTGGCGAGGAGCTGGCCTGTGGAGAGGCACTGTCTCCAGCTGACAGTATTCTCGGGTTAGGGGATCCAAACCCAGGAACAAGATCTGAAGAGTGTCTGAGGCTCAGACAATATGAAGTGGATTCAGTTCTTCCACATCTGACCCCACTCATGACCCCAGGCTTCCTTACTCCAAACACCCCCACCTCTTTTCTCCTCTGCTCACAGCCTCCACCCCCACCTAGCGTGTGGCCTGATCATCCGGCCAGTCTTTCGGCAGGCCACTCCCACCTCAGGAATCTTCACTAGATCCCCATGGCCTAAGGATGAACTCCAGCTGGCACTCAAAGCGCTCTGTGGACAGGAGTAGCAACTCCCTCTTCTCTCTTCCCAAAGTGGAGAGGCACTGTCTCCAGCTGACAGTATTCTCGGGTTAGGGGATCCAAACCCAGGAACAAGATCTGAAGAGTGTCTGAGGCTCAGACAATATGAAGTGGATTCAGTTCTTCCACATCTGACCCCACTCATGACCCCAGGCTTCCTTACTCCAAACACCCCCACCTCTTTTCTCCTCTGCTCACAGCCTCCACCCCCACCTAGCGTGTGGCCTGATCATCCGGCCAGTCTTTCGGCAGGCCACTCCCACCTCAGGAATCTTCACTAGATCCCCATGGCCTAAGGATGAACTCCAGCTGGCACTCAAAGCGCTCTGTGGACAGGAGTAGCAACTCCCTCTTCTCTCTTCCCAACCCCCTTCGGAAACGTCTCAGCTCTGTCGCTCCGTGCAGGCCTTGCCCTTTTCCATCTCTGCCTCTTTCACAAAGCCCTCTCTCCTCCTGAAGGGCCTGTTTCTGAGTTCTCCGCACCCTTCAGGGCCCAGCTAAACCCCCGTCCTGAGAAACCTGCCTGATAACCACCGTCTCCAGGGGCCGCTCCTCTGCCCCTTCTCGGTATCGTCTGCCTTCCCCGCCCCCAGGTTCTGCAAGCCTCTTTCAGCCCTAGTGCACCCCAGCCGCACAAGACCGTGTGACCTTCTGTCCCTGGAAGGTGTGCCCTGGCCTCCTCCAAAGGCAGCCACCGTGGCCCACGCTCCACGCTCCCACTCAGGCCTCGGCCTGCTCTGCTGGGCGGCAACCGCACACATTCCTTCAGAATTAAACAAGGTCTTGCTGGCTCCAGGCTCCACAGCACAACATGGATCCTGTTTGCCTTTGGAAGTAGCTTTTCGCCCTCCCCAGGCAGTGAGGCCTCTGGGTTCCAAAGGCCAAGTTCTCTTGTCTCTAGGGGTAGAGATCTCAACAGCCACAAAGGAGGGAGAAGGGTTCCCACGTGGGGCCATTTGGAAACCCACATCAAGACCTAAGACTCTCTTCTCAGCCGCTGAATGCCTGGTACTTACTGTGCCATTCATCTGGAGAGAACACTCACGTGCAAGCACACACTGACACACACAAATGCACAAGCGTATATAGGCACACGCGTGCATAGACACAAGCATGCAGGTAAACACACATGCACAGACATAAACACGCCACACAAACACACTCATGAGCAAGCACGTGGTCTCAGACATGCACATATGCACAGACAGGAATACACGTGTAAACACAAAGAGATGTGTGCACACAAACACACACTCACATACAGACTCGCATTTGGTGGTGCTGCTGGTGGGCGAGGGGGGCCAGCCACCTCTGAGAGGGCTGAATCTCTGGCAAAAAGCCCATCCCTCCTCACCCCAGAATAAGTCAGAAAGGGCCAAAACACAATCTGAAGTGTGGCCAGATCATTTTTCACTGCTTTCTTCCAAACAACCTCAGCCCCCAGAGATACTTCTCAGCAAAGACAAAATAAAAGTATCCCAGTCACCCTGCCCCCATCTGCGGCCGAGTGTGGGGATCAGGGATGGAGGAAAGTAGTGGACCGGCCAGCTGCCACACATCTCTGGACTCCAGGAAGTCACTGGCTGCAGTGGCCCATGCCTGCCCACTAGAGAGCAACAAGGGGGAGGGTCTCATTGCAACTTAGGACAGATGTGCTCGATACTAGGGTGCCACCTGCCTGCCCATCCTGGAACTGAGAACATGGGGGTCCTGCCTCCTGGAACAGATGGAGGGGGCAGAACCAGAGGAGTGGCTGGGGGAAGCTCTCATCCACGATTCTGAAACCCAGCAGGGCCAGCCAGGGGCCAGGGCACCGGGCAAGTAAACACGGGGCAGCAGTGACGTGTGGTTTAGGCTCTGATGATGCAGAACCAAGCAAACGGCCTCACTGTCAGCAGTGGGCAGCAAGGGGAAGGGTCAGACGGGCCTGGGTCCCGATCTTGCTCTGCTGTCGACTGGCCGTGGCACTTGGGGCTGCCCTTGGCCTGCATTTGCCGTTTTGTGAATCAAGTAGCCGCCTCTCAGAGGGCCTGTGGGGTGGCGCAGAGAGGGGGTGCAGCACAAGCATTGGTTTAAACCTGCATTATATTGAGTTAGATCTTTGGCATTCGGGGAGCTGAAAACTCAGCCTGGAGAGACTGCAGGCGAATGGTGGTCTCTGGGTTGTAGACTGGGTCATGCCCTTCTCCAGCAGAATGTGAAGTGGTTGAGAAACTTCACCCCCTTTACTTTCCCCTCCACAGGTCTAGTTCTCAGAAGCCCCCAAGGGCCCCACAGTGGACCCAGCAGACAGGACAGACAAGCCAGGAGGACACCACTGTGCTCCCGGTTCACGGCACTCCGCCAAGGGCTGCAGGTCAGCTCGGGGAGGAAAGGGAGCACTCTGTTCCCTGAGGGCCAGCCCCCACCGCCCCCACCCCACCAGCCGTCCCAGC
>SJXQ01007414.1:229473-281581 GCA_006408695.1 Aepyceros melampus | reverse complement strand
AACTCAGTATTCAGAAAATGAAGATCATGGCATCTGGTCCCATCACTTCACGGCAAATAAATGGGAAAACAATGGAAACAGTGAGAGACTTTATTTTGGGGGGCTCCAAAATCACTGCAAATGGTGATTGCAGCAATGAAATTAAAAGATGCTTGCTCCTTGGAAGAAAAGCTATGACCAACCTAGACAGCATATTAAAAAACAGAGACATTACTTTGCCAACAAAGGTCCATCTAGTCAAAGCTATGGTTTTTCCAGTAGTCATGTATGGATGTGAGAGTTGGACCATAAAGAAAGCTGAGCACTGAAGAATTGATGCTTTTGAACTGTGGTGTTGGAGAAGATTCTTGAGAGTCCCTTGGACTGCAAGGAGATCCAACCAGTCCATCCTAAAGGAAATCAGCCCTGAATATTCACTGGAAGGACTGATGCTGAAGCTGAAACTCCAATACTTTGGCCGCCTGATAAGAACTGGGTCATTTAAAAAGACTCTGATGCTGGGAAAGATTGAAGGCAGGAGGAGCAGGGGACGACAGAGGATGAGATGGTTGGATGGCATCACCGAGTCATGGATATGAGTTTGAGTAAGCTCTGGGAGTTGGTGATGGACAGGGAGGCCTGGCGCGCTGCAGTCCACGGGGTCACAAAGAGTCAGACATGACTGAGCAACTGAACTGAACTGAAGTAAGGAATTTACAAAGAAAATGCCTCCTGGATGCAACTCTAGTGGGTCCCATCGTAATCAGGGAGAAAGTGAAATGAGGGCAGGGCCACTCTCCATCCAAGGACAAAGTCAGCAGAAGGTGGCACAAACTCGTCTATCCATGAGGATTTCCCTTGGCTCCCATTGGGAATACCCTTGCCCTGGGCCCTGGGGGTCTCTCCTCTGAGTCGAATACCTCAGAGTCACATGGAGCTGATCCCATAAAGAAGGCAAAACAGGCTATCTGAGCTGACATGAGCTGTCATCTCTCCTTCTCCCATGGTTCCTGCCCATCCAACCTGCTACCCTCACATGCCTCACCTGTCCCAAGCAAAATCTGCTCTCTAGAAAGCACCTGGTGTACTTACTTGCCTGGAGGTATGAGTAAGAATTGATGCAAAGAACTGACACCTTGGAAAAGACCCTGATGCTGGGAAAGGTTGAAGGCAGGAAGAGAAGGGGACGAGAGGATGAGATGGTTGGATGGCATCACTGACTCGATGGACATGAGTTTGAGCAAACTCTGGGAGCTGGTGATGGACGGGAAGACTGGCGTGCTACAGTCCATGGGGTCACAGAGTCGGACACAACTGAGCAACTGAACTGAACTGATGAGTAATCGTCAATGGCTGTGTTTCATTCTTACCCCTCATCCTCCACTCTGTCACAAATGCTTAAGGCAAAGGGACAACATATGAAATGTTAGGATTTAAAGCAAATGGCTTATGCTCAACATTTTTGTTAAATTTTTGAATTAGCCAAGAAGGGAGAAGGGTTGGGATCTTTTCAGGAAAGAGGAAGAGAATGCTCATTGGCCCCAAAATCACATCACGATGATTGGCTTCAAAATCAGCTCCATCCACCCACAGCTCAGTAACTTTCCACTGGTCTTCTACTTCCCACCATATAAAAGGCCAACATCCTTGGACTGAGTGGCCTTTTTCTTTATTCATCATATATGATCTACTCTCACCCCACCCTTCAGCCTGATTTCCCTCCCTGGCCCTCAGGCACTTCGGGGTCCAGCCCAGCTGGATTCATTCCTCTCCTCCTCATCCACGTGTTACAATTTTGCACTCTCCCTTACATCAATCCCTCTTCCAAGAAGGCTTTTTCCTTCCAGTTCTCAAGGTGTAGACCCAGCCCATCCTTCCAGCCTCAATTCAAAAGCTGCTTCATCTCTCCCTCCTTTGAACTCTAGGAGAGTTTGTAGGTACCTTATTGTTGACTTTCCTTCTTGTTCTAAGTTAATTGTACACTTGGCCATTCCGCATGGAATTTTTTTTAATATTTATCTATTTATTTGGCTGCCCCAGATCTTAGTTTCGGCACTCGGGATCTTAGTTGCAGCATGTGAGACCTTAGATCCCGGACCAGGGATCAAACCCCAGCCCCCTGCATCGGGAGAGTGGAGTCTTCACTACTGGACTCCCTGGGGAGTCCTTCCCTGGAGATTTCTAAATCTCAGATTTCTGTCATATTAATTTCCCAGGTCTCCCTCTGTCCCAAACCCTAGCCAATGCCTGGGAGATGGTAGGTGTGTTGCACCCATGAAGGATGGCCAGGATGATGCTGTCTGGACTCATGGTCGTAATAGTGGTGGAGATGTGGTGGGGTTGGACGAGGGAGATAGCAGCCCTGATGGAGACTGGCCAGCAAGTCCCCCACCGGGCAGTCCCCCTTTGTGCTTTCGTGATGCCATTCCATAACAAACAGAGCTGTTGTTGCTTCGGAAGAGAAATTAGGATGCCAGGCAGGTATAGACAGCCAAGCACCCTAGCTCTATTGAGTCCATCTCGGCTGTCTAGGCTGTTTCTTCCTGTCAACAAATGGAATACTTTATGAGAAAATACAAAGCACAGCCCTAGATAGAAATATTGAAGGCTCTTCGGCCAGGACATCCCTCAGGAGGGAACACAGTGTAGCCATAATTTATTGTATTCGATATTTTTGCTTCCAATCTTATTTTTATAGACATTATTTCATAGGCTGCAGCTTAAACACAGATGGAAAGATTCTGGCTTTGTAATGAGAGAAGGCTTACGGCACGCCAGCCCCCTGCTCTGTGTTTGTGTGTGGGTAAACGCACATTATTATCATGTCCTTAGGTGGGGCAGGGAGATGCCTTTATTATGTTTTGGACTTTGATCCAACAAATTCTGCCTTCATCTGTCCCCTTGGCCAGGGCCTCCGGATGCTCCCAAGGGGAGGAAGTGACAAACACCACAGCAGGCATGGGAGGAGGGATGGACCAGCCTTTGAAATGCATTTCCAGCTCTGACTCAATCTGCCAAGGCTTAGGGCTTCTAAGGGTCTTGACCCAGGGACAAGGCCTAGACCCTAAAGGACAGATATGACTGTGTTGTGTGACTTGCATTGTCTTTGGTGGGGGGAGGGTTTAGAAAACCAAGTTCATACGGCCTGTAATGCCTTATGAGCACTCCCCACTCCACAATATATCACAGGTAGGTTCATGGCAACTAACATTCTTAAAAACACAATTTGGCTTATGATGTTCGTAGTCTGGATGTACTCTGGTTCGATGGGTGGAGAAGAGAAAGGAAGCACAGGAGAGGAGGGGAGGGAGGGTATGGAGAGATCTAAGGAGGAAAAAGGAGAAAAGAAGAGGGACAGAGAAGAAGGGGGGAAAGACACACCAAAGAGAAGAGCAGGGGGTCAGGAATGTCTTGGCCCGAGGTGCGGCCCCCACAGGTTCCCAGACTCACTGCCGGCAGGCAGCCGGCCTAATGGAGCTTGGGCAGGCAGCCTGGAAGCTGTGCCATCCCATTCCTCCTTTCTCTTCTCCCAGGGTTAGTTTACAGCAGACTCTGAGGAACCTTGGGAGTGTGGGTCAGGAAACACTGGGGGCTTTGGGCTGATGGGGGAGACTGGAGGAAGGGGCAGCGGCTACATTCAGCATGGAGGGTCAGTGGAAAGGGAATGGGGGGCGGGGAGGGCTGGGGAGGGACCCTCTAGAGCCTTAGGAAGAGTAAGGCTTCAGCCAGGCTTCTAGGGGAATCCATGAGAAGGAGCAGCCATGTGAAGTGCTAAGAGCCTTCACATGGCTGCTCCATCCACGGGGCCTCCATCCAGAGAGTCTGTCAGGAGAGCTCTGGGGGTGGGGAATGACCCCCTCATTATCTGGCAGAAATGGTATCTTTCATGTCTATTGTACAGACATTTCTATGGGGCACAAATGCAGTGGCATGCGTCTGGGGGAGCCGTCCTTGGAGGACCCCTGAGTATTCAAATAGGCCAGAGGAAATGGTAACCCCCGCCTAGAAAGCCTTCTGCCTTCACTGGGCTCAGGCATTCCTGCCCTGAGTGACTGTCACACCTGCCCCAGCGGCTTGGCCAGAGATGGAGAGCTTTGAATCAGGAGTGGGTGAAGAATCTGCTTCAGGCAGCCACCGGCTTCCCGAAGATAGTGCCTACTACCTGGGCTGCTTGAGAAATCTGGCCCAGGTGCCCAGCACAATAGACCAAGAAACTGAATTTCGCAAACAGTTATAAGCAGGTGTGGAAGGCATGTTGCCTTCTGGAGGCCTTCCGTCCTTGGCAGGGACCCATGTTCACGTCCCCCACCCCCTAACTCCAGGAGTGACGGGAGCCATCACTCCCAGGGCTCCCCAACCCCCACCTCTAAAAACAACATGGGCGCACCATGTCTCTGCCCTGGGACTCCCCAGCTGTGGGAGCTGACATGTTCTTTTTGCTGAAGCCTGTTTGAACTGGTCTTTGGTCACTTGCAGCTGACAATAGGGGAGGGACCCTCTAGAGCCTTAGGAAGAGTAAGGCTTCAGCCAGGCTTCTAGGGGAATCCATGAGAAGGAGCAGCCATGTGAAGTGCTAAGAGCCTTCACATGGCTGCTCCATCCACGGGGCCTCCATCCAGAGAGTCTGTCAGGAGAGCTCTGGGGGTGGGGAATGACCCCCTCATTATCTGGCAGAAATGGTATCTTTCATGTCTATTGTACAGACATTTCTATGGGGCACAAATGCAGTGGCATGCGTCTGGGGGAGCCGTCCTTGGAGGACCCCTGAGTATTCAAATAGGCCAGAGGAAATGGTAACCCCCGCCTAGAAAGCCTTCTGCCTTCACTGGGCTCAGGCATTCCTGCCCTGAGTGACTGTCACACCTGCCCCAGCGGCTTGGCCAGAGATGGAGAGCTTTGAATCAGGAGTGGGTGAAGAATCTGCTTCAGGCAGCCACCGGCTTCCCGAAGATAGTGCCTACTACCTGGGCTGCTTGAGAAATCTGGCCCAGGTGCCCAGCACAATAGACCAAGAAACTGAATTTCGCAAACAGTTATAAGCAGGTGTGGAAGGCATGTTGCCTTCTGGAGGCCTTCCGTCCTTGGCAGGGACCCATGTTCACGTCCCCCACCCCCTAACTCCAGGAGTGACGGGAGCCATCACTCCCAGGGCTCCCCAACCCCCACCTCTAAAAACAACATGGGCGCACCATGTCTCTGCCCTGGGACTCCCCAGCTGTGGGAGCTGACATGTTCTTTTTGCTGAAGCCTGTTTAACTGGTCTTTGGTCACTTGCAGCTGACAATGTCTCAACTGACACCCCAGGCTAATGACTGACTATGAGACATATTGCAAACTGAAGAACTAAATCGGAGTGAGAATGAGTCTTTCAAGGGACAGAGTTCTGCAGAACTTCAGGAGAGAGGCAGGGCCCTGCCAGACCTGTGCAGGACAGCTGGGAGCAGCAATCACACACACACACACACACACACACACACACAATTACAGAACATGCAGATGCCCTGCCCCTGGGATCCCGCGCTCAGCACTTGCACAGGTGACCTCTAACCCTGGACACCCACTCTCCTGGGTAACACCATTCAGGCCCCACAGAAATGCTTCTCTACATGACTCAGATTAAGTCCTTGAATCAAAGGAGACTGTGTCTAAGTGCTAAACAACATGTGGGTTGTGCTGCTCCTGACATCAGAGATGGACGCTGCTCTGGAGTAGAGAGCGGACTGGATGGTCGAAACACTTAGGTAAGAGAAGAGACACACTGATTTATCAAATCCTTCCTCTCAGAGCAAGGACGCAACAGCAGTGACATATCCCAACAGCAGCAAGCATGCATTTTCTTGCTTCACTTTGTGGTTCCAGAGGCTCGTAAATTAATACACCAGTTGTTACCACTGTAAATGGCCGCTGAGGAACACTTTCCAATATAAATAATTCATATTTCTCCTACATTTGTACATATGCAGGTCAAGAGGTAACATGCATGCAGTGTGATATTGATTCTTTACATTGGCAACTAGACAGACATGGTACAACCCTACAACTGTGAGTGATTATATTTTCATAAAAATATCCACTAGATTTAACTAAAATTTCAAAATCTTTATTAAAATTCAGCTATAAATATTTCATTAAAATTTTTGCACATATTAGATAAAATGTAATAGCTATACTATTAGTTATATTTGCCTTTTAATTTTAATAGATAAATGAATATTAGGAAAAAGTAAAACTTACACAAAAAGGCATTTGAAGTTTTGCTCTCTTTCAAGTTAATTTCCTTTTTTATTAAAATATCTGTAATTTTTCTTTCACATTTGTTATCTGTTACTGTATAACCAATCCTAAAACTTAGTAGCTTAAGATAGATTTTTTTTCTCTCCTGCAGTTCTGTGAACTGGCTGGCTCAGGGGTCACTTGGAAAGGGGGTGTCTCTTGTGTGGGTGCAAACGGTGACAAGGTCTAAAGTCCAGTGCAGCTTCAGCCAGACCCTAAGTCCAAGATGGCAGCATCTTTACTCCCACATCAGCTGGGATGGCTGAACAAGTGGAGTCTGGTTGACTATGTACTTTCTCCTGTCACCTGTCCACATGGCTAGCGTGGCCTCCTTGGAGCACGGCAGTCTCAGAGGAGTCAGACTTCCTACATGATGGCTGGTTTATCCCAGAATGAGCATCCTAAGAGACCCAGGCAGAAGCCCAAAGGCTTCCTGTGACCTGTTCTTAGAAATCACACATCACTGTTACTGCTTTTTACTGGTAAAAAGTGAGTCACAGGGACAGCCTCAATTCAAGCCAGAGGACTGCACAAGGTCATGAAGACTGGAGATGTGGGTCGCTGGGGGCTAGTCTCGAAGACTAGCTACTGCAGTCTGCCCTCTGGCCCCCAGTCAGTCACATCCCTCACACTCACTGCCTAGGACCCCCAAAGTCTCATCCATGAATGAGACTCATGAGGCTTAGGTGTGATTTGAGGATCTGTGAACTAAAGAGACAAGTTATCCATCTCCCCAAACCCAACACACAAAAGGAGGTCAGCACAGGACAATTGCAATAGACACTCTCACTCAAAAAAGGAGGAGAAAGTTACACAGCTGCTGCTGCTGCTGCTAAGTCGCTTCAGTCATGTCCAACTTTGTGCGACCCCATAGACGGCAGCCCACCAGGCTCCGCCGTCCCTGGGATTCTTCAGGCAAGAACCCTGGAGTGGGTTGCCATTTCCTTCTCCAATGCATGAAAAGTGAAAAGTGAAAGTGAAGTCGCTCAGTCGTGTCCGACTCTTTACAACCTCATGGACTGTAGCTACCAGGCTCCTCCATCCATGGGATTTCCCAGGCAAGAGTACTGGAGTGGGGTGCCATTGCCTTCTCCGAAAGTTGCACAGAGCAGTTTGCAAATCAAGCCATTTCATTGATTAGGGCCTGGTCCTGCGCTCTGGGAGTGGTTAGCTTTGACTCTCCACTCTCTGAGTTATCCTTCTTTTTCCAAAAGAAATAGTCGGTGTTTGCAGCTGATTTCTCAGCCTGCATCCTGACCATAAAAGAAGGTCCCTTCAGAACTTCTTTGGTGGACCAGTAGTTAAGGCTCCACTCTTCCAATGTAGGGGATGTGGGTTCAATCTCTGGTGGGGGAACTAAGATTCCACATGCCATGTGGCATGACCAAAAATATTTATTTTAACTTAAAAAAAAATTTTTTTAAGGTCTCTCCACTTGGAATTATCTCTGTCCCTTTTAATCCAAGCTGAAAAAATTCTATTAAACATCTGTGCCTTTATATATATCAAATTATAATCTAATCCTTTAAACAAAAATGTGAAAGTGTTAGTTGCTCAGTCATGTCTGACTCTTTGTAACCCCATGGACTGTAGCCCACCAGACTCCTCTATCCACAGAATTCTCCAGGCAAGAATACTGGAGTGGGTAGCTATTCACTTCTCCAGGGGATCTTCCCAACTCAGGGATAGAACCTCGGTCTCCAGGAATGCAGGCAGGTTCTTTACCACTGAGCCACCAGGGAATCCCCTTTAGACAAAAGGCACACCCCAATAATCTCCAAAAAAGAGCCCTTCCTATCTGAAGTCACCTGTGAATTTGCTGTGGGATTTTTAGTGCTGTTCTTCAACACAGACTTCCCTGGTGGCTCAGATGGTAAAACATCTGCCTACAGTATGGGAGACCTGGGTTCGATCCCTGGGTCAGGAAGATCCTCTGGAGAAGGCAATGGCACCCCACTCCATTACTCTTGCCTGGAAAATCCCATGGACAGAGGAGCGTAGTAGGCTACAGTCCATGGGGTCGCAAAGAGTCGGACACAACTGAGCCCTTCACTTCACTTCTTCTTCAATACAGCAGACCTAAGAGGTAGATTCTTGGCATTCTAAGAAGTCCTTTTGTCTACGCAAAGGGTCTAAAGGCACGCCCTTCCATATTTCTAAAGGGCCTCACAGCCGTAACTATTTCACTGTCAACACTCTGTACGTTCTCTCTGCTCTGAGACTGTTTCTTGCTGTTCTAGCCTTTTGCTGGGTGGAACAATAGACCTGGCTCCTTAGACTTCCTCTGTTCTGCTCCAAAGCTCCTTGAGTTCATCCCTACCTTTTCCCGTTTTCAGAGTCAGCTAGAAGAAGCCAATGGGCATTTTCAACCTTCTGCACTTTCAATCTTCTGCCTGGAAATCACTTCTTAGGTACCCTTTCTTTATTTCCCCATTCTCATGTAAGCCTTCTGAGTGACTATCTTGAAAGTGAAAGTTGCTCAGTTGTGTCCAACTCTTTGCAACCCCATGGACTATACAGTCCATAGAATTCTCCAGGCCAGAATACTGGAGTATGTAGCCTTTCCCTTCTCCAGGGGATCTTCCCAACCCAGAGACCAAACCCAGGTCTCCCACATCGCAGGTGGATTCTTTACCAGCTGAGCCACAAGGGAAGCCCAAAAATACTGGAGCAGGTAGCCTACCCTTTCTCCAGTGAATCTTCCCGACCCAGGAATCAAACTGGGGTCTCCTGCATTGCAGGTGGATTCTTTACCAACTGAGCTATCAGGGAAGCCCGACAGACTATCTTCAGTCCCCTCTTCTCCAGTCTCCAATAACAGTTTCTTTACTGTTCCAAGCTTTTAGAACTCCTCAGCACTCTTCAGCTTCTGCCCTCTGATGGTCTCAAAGTAAACCACAGGCTTTAGGGGTTTTGTTACGTCACTCAGGTACAGCACTGAGGTGCCCAGTCTCCAAAGAAGGCCCCATGAACAAGACCTCTGGTATGGTCCTCCCACACTGAATCTGACCTGTGACCTGTGACTCATGGTAACACGTGGAATGCACTGGACATACATTGTGTAAGTTTGGATGTAGTCTTTAAGGGGACTGGCAGTTTCCTCTTCCTCTTTTTTGAAATATTCCCTTCTGGGAGTCCTCAGCTGCCATCTGGGAAGTCTAACCACCCTACTGGAGAAATCACATGGAGAGAGAGGCTCCGATGGGGATGAGACTCTCAGAACCGTCTAGGGGAGCAGCTCGGGATGAAGGCTGATCCTTCCACTGGAGGTCCAGACTCACAGCTCTGGTGTGGAGGGGGTACTGACTGGGTTTGGGTCCTCATTCTGTCCCTTTCTAGCCTGGAGGCCTCAGGCAAATTGCCTAACCCTTTTGGACCACAGTTTCCTAACGTATAAAAACGGAGATGATGACGACGATGAAAAAGATGAAGATGATGATAGTTGTTGGAGGATTAAGTGAGTAGTGGGTGAAGTGCTAAGAACAGAGCCTGGCTCACAGGAAGTGCCTATGTCAACATGTGCCAACAGAGGAACAAGAGCCAGGCTTGGGCAAACGCAGAGAAAGTGAGACCATCACCCAGGGCCAGTAGCCTACACCCACAAAGGACAGGGGATGGGGAGAGGCCCTGAGATCTCAGGCAAGGCTAAAACTTGATTTAGCTTCTGGAGATGAAGGCAAGTCTGGCCTCCTTCCCAAACCCATGCTAACCACCCCACCCCCACCCCCCACCCCACACACAAATAGCAGGGGCCATGAGCCCGACATTCTCTACAGCAGGTACCAGGATCAGAGCCACATGGAAGTCCATTCCCTGAGAACAAACACCCTCGCATTAGGTCAGTCAGTCAGGAAACTGGACCGTTCTGCAAGGTTCGGCATGCACATGGCGGGGATTCCACGCCTTGTGACGTGTCTTGTGGAAGTACATCTACCTGTGTGTAGGAGGTATCTTCACATCTGTAGGAAAGCCTGTAGTGGGTCCTGGGTGTTTGTGAGAAAAACGACAGAATAGCCAGTGGTTACCTGTGTAGGCTCTGAAGCCAGACTGCCTGGGCTTGAATCCAACCAGTTATTAATATTAGCTTTGTGCCTTGAGCTGTGACTGTATGTGACTCAATTCACTCATCTGTTAATTGGGATAAGTAACAATACCTACTTCATGAAGTTGTTGTCATCCTCTTGTATAGCATTAGAACAACGCCCAGAGTGTAGGAACTTTCTAGCAGTCTATAATTACCATGCATAACTGTATATCACATCTACAGATACAGATTCAAGTACTTCTACAAAAAGGTTTAAGGGTGTCTCTATGTCTTTGGGTATGAGAATATACATATCTAGGTGAATGTGTCTCTTTGTATTTCCTTAGGTGTATGAACGAGACCTTTCTGCATGTCCAGTGATAATAATGGCTGGCATTTATTTCGTGCTTACTGTGTCAGGCATTACCCCCGAGAGTTCTACAGGCATTCACATGGAAACACACGTGAATGTGAACAGCCGAGCACTTTTGCAGACACATGTTGGTAAATACCTGCAAGTGTGGCTTGTTAGCCTTGCCTGGTGAGACCTCCTTCCTGCGTGAGCTCTGTGAGGGATGAAGACTCCCACCAGCGCCTGCCTGCCCACAGCATTTGAGTTGGGGGCAGAAAATCACACTCACCACTCACACTCTTCCCCAGGCTCCTAGTTAGCTTGAATCCTGTTTTCTTTCCTCCAACAGGAGAGGGTGAAGGAGGAATCTGGAGAGAGGCCCACCAATCACAGCCTTCCTCTCATCCTACGCCTGCCGTGGTCTTGCCTTGGCCCCAGGGAGCTCAGAAAGGATTCCCGCTGGGCTGAGCCATCTTTTCACATTGTGTGCTGGTTTTTTGGTTTTTGTTTTTTTTTTTTTGCTGAGTGGCATCTACTTCTGACTCACTGTGTATCCTCCCTAAAAGGACAGTCTAACATGAGCAAGATAGTGAATTATCCCCGTGGAAAAAGCCTTCACATTTTACCTGTTATGTTTCCTTTGGGTCCATTATCCAATGTTGTTAACATTTCAAGCATAAAGGATATTTGAAAATCTATGAATGTGTTTTTCTTTCTTGCCTTTATAAATACATGACTTCATCTTCCTTAGCCCAAGGCATCCTCTCTGCCTGAGGAGAGATGAGGATGGAGTTTTGACACAAAAAGCACGAAAGAAAAATGCTGTAATGTTTGGCATCTGACCTGCAAAATATGATTATGTGGTAAGTCAAAAGTCTTCTAAGCCACGCTATGCTCTTGAGAGCATATTTTCTGGATGCCTTCGTTTCTCTTCTTGGGTGTGATCAAGGCATTTTATGTAAGGGATGCCCGGGCAAGAGGAGGAAGCCCCCATCTGCTTTGCTCAATAGAGGGGCCCTGGTGATGACCCTGCCTGTCTCCCAGGCTGCTCTGAACCTACCTGCCTCTGTCTCCAACACCAAGGCTCCGGGTAAGGCAGAGGAGCCTGGGAAGCTCAGCTTCACAGGCCAGCCTCAGCTTCCATAGGCCCACCTACCAAGCTGTGAGCCTGCAGGTCACCCAGGGTCACGGCCACTCAACAATGAGATGCCACAGGAAGGGAGGGGGCACCACTGGGTCAGTGGGAGGCCCTGTGGGAGGCAGCCAGGGACACCACAGGGGCTCTGGCCAGACAAGCGAGACCAGACCATGAGTTACAAACTCAGCAGGGACAAGCTACCTTGCCTGGAAAGCAAAGGACACCACACCCCAGGATCCTGACACATGGCTGCTGCCAGCTGTCACACAAGCGGCCCCGTCTGTCCACACACCTCCACCTTGTATTGGTGGGAGAAACTCAGGAAGTGTTCAGTTTGAAAACAACACTTTCTCCAAGCAGAATGAAAATCACTTAACAGGACAGGCTAAACTCTCAGGTCCCAGGACGTTTAAATCAAGTGGGACATTTCATGGTTTTTCTCATTGCTTATCAGATAGGAGTTGGGGGAAAGGCCAGATTAGTTATACAATAAATAAAGAAATGACTTTTTACTCTGCACAGATGAATTAAAGTGTGAGTGAAATTTCCAGCCCTACTACACACACACACACACAGACACACACACAGGACCTTCCCCGTTCCCACTGAAGTGTCAGCTGGCTGTGCAACTGCAGGTCATGACCCAGGCAGAGAAGAGGGCCTGGCCTCCTCCAGGTGGGGTGGGACGGGTTGTGGCAGAAGGGGCCCTTCACCCCAAGTGCCCACATTAGCCTCCGTGGGCTCACACACAGCGGAACTCAGGCCCCTGCCCACTCTGTGCTTTTTGGAGAGAAAGAGTAAGGTTTTAATTCTCCTTCCAGGCCCTTCCCATCCAGGGCATTTGGGCTCCTGGCCCTGGCCGCTGTCTCAGAGGCTGTTCCTATCCCTTCCACTTCCTCTGGGAGGTGGGAACGTGGGGTGTGAACTGAGGAAGGCCCAAGCTCCGGCCCACCGGGACAAAGAGCACGCACGAGAGGAGTGATGCTGCCACCTGCTGGAGTCCAGAGAGACAGCACAGGGAGCCATGGTCCGCGGCCCTGGCTGGGCCCCTGCAGAACCCTGCCCTCGGATGATTCTTTCCTTTTTCCAGAACTGTATCTCACTTACTCCTCCATTTGGTCATCGGGTTTGCTGGTTGGAGCAATGCCAGTCATCCCATTTTATGGATGAGGAAACTGATACCCAAGAAAGAGCAGAATGATCTCTGACACCATAAGACTTGAGGATGGGTTGACAATAACATTTGATCTCCAGCTACCCAGCCAAGAGCTGTGTCCCCAGCTCAGTGCTCAGACCAGGCTGTCCTGGAAAACAAGAAGAGCCCCCTTAGGAACAAGGTTGATTGGGCCACCCAACATCCAGGGAGAGGGTTACACCAGGGAGAGGGGAAGGGGGCATGTACATGTCCCTGCTGAGACTAAAGCAGCAGGTAGTAACAACAACCCTGGAGTAGCTCAGTGCCTGAATATGTCTACCGCGATGCATTTCTTAAGGACTCACACACACATGATCACACAAATCGTTTCAGCCACCATTTTCTGAAATGCCACAGGAGCATGCTGGCTACTAGGACCAATGTCTGTCCTGATTGACTGGGCTCCTCCGTATCTCAGAGGGCCTACCCCACCTGCATGGTCCCTGTTAGAGTTCTGTTTCATGGCCTCCCTGATTCCCCAGTCCTCAGGATCTGGAAACCAGTCCTGCATTGCTGCTGGTGGGCAGGACTCCCCAAGTCTCAGAGTGTCCACCAGAATACCCACACTTGGCTCCGCTATGCCTCAGGACACTTGCATCTCAGACTAGCTGACTAGGGTGCCCAGACTGTGGCCAGAGTTGGTGCTGCCATGCCCCAGGTCCTCCCCACGGCAGGGCCAATTCCCCCAGGCCCTCTGCCCCAGCAAGAAGGACGCTGGCCCCTCTCGGTCTTTGTCCTGCTGTGAGTAACTGCCAAGTGGGGAGACTGTTTGGTTCAGAGATAGGGCTGGAGTCTGAACCCAAATAGCCTTGAAAGGCACCACCCTCAGGTAGACACACCAGCCCTCGGCTGCATCTCAAAACCACAGCACTAACTGAAGTTTCTCTGAGGTGGCTGAGAGGGCAAATTATGAAGCCATGAAGACACAATTGAAGAAAAAGAATGGGGAGCGGATATCAGGATGGGCAATGACTTTCCCAGCAAAGAAAAGCTTATACAGGGATAGACGTGACTTAACAAAACGCTGAAACTTCTGTACACCCAAAATCTCAAAATAAAAGGCAAGCAGGACTCAGGAAAAGAGTTTTCCATACACTTAACACATTTTTCCACCTATGTCTTTTAACATCCATGTTGCCTTTTTGTCAGAAACATTAGATTGGGCTTTTATCTATTAAAAAGAAGTTACTTATTTTGAACGCTTTGAATTTTGAAACTTTGAGTATATTACCTAATGACTAAAAAAAAAAGAAAAAGATGGCATCTTAAATATAAATCCAACAAAGTATTTTCATTGAGTCTACACGAGCAGCTGATGAATGAAAATTTAGTATTTAAAACCATTCCTGGTGTTCCAGTAGTTAGGACTCTACACTTTCACTTCCGGGGTCCGGGTTTAATCCCTGGTCAGGTAACTAAGATCCCACAAGCCGAGCAGCCATCCAAAAATGAACATCCTAAGGGAACTTCGCCCCAGCCCCCAGCTCAGACAACAGGGAGTGGCAGAACTGCAAAAGTGATTCAGTGTGTCTCCAGCAGCCCCTCTCTGCTTTCTGCTCCCCTGTCCCACTTCTAAGCACCCCTCTTTCCCAAAGCCCCCCAGTACCTTCCCTCCCTCTTCCCCACCCTCACCATCTGCTCTCAGAGCAGCTTAGCTAAACTGACGCCGGCTGGGGGACTGACAGCCACCCACCTGGGAAAGCATCAAGGAGCAGGAGGAGAGCTGGGCAGACACTGAGCCCAGACACCATTTCCTGTCCTGACACTGGCCCTCCTGCCCAGCCCACTGCCGAGCAGCTGCGCTCGTGCTCATTTGCTCAGTCATGTCCAGTTCTCTGCAAACCTTGGGACTGTACCCGCCAGGCTCTTCTGTCCATGGGATTTTTCAGGCGAGAATACTGGAGTGGGTTGCCATATCCGAAGCAGCTGATGCATAGCAAAACCTGGCTTTCTGGCACTGGTGTGGGCTTTGAAGAAGAATTAAAATTTGTCCCAGTGATGTTGTCTTTTGATGTGAATCTCGAAGGCCTGAGCCCTGGGGCAGAGCCTTGGATGAGTCCTTACATAGGAAACAGGTGGTAACAGCTCAGCTCGCAAGGGCCAGCATCCTCGGAGCCGGTTTCCCAAATGGCAGGGGCAGCCAGAGGGCAGTCGGGATCTTTTGTCAGCAGGGGGCGGACAGGCAGATGACTGGGGGTCATCCCTGTCCCCACCCCAGGCCTTCACTGGACAGAACAGTCTGTAGGATGAGAAAAGTACCTTCTCTCTGCCCAAGCCCTCCCCCCTGCACCCACCATGGCGAGGCAAGTCCACCTTCCCGGTGTGTTCTGTGCACACTGGGAGGTGATTTGGGCCAGTGTCCCATTAGTCCCGGGAGACAGTCCCTGCCCCTCCTCCCGACAGCTGCACCCAACTGACACCCTCACAGCCATGACTCTTCACTGGTCCAAGCCTTCTCTCCAGACCTCCTGACCCTCCCTCCCCTCTCTTCTGGCCTGCCAGAGTCCAGGAAAGGCAGAAAGCTCTGCACAGGACCCAGGTTGCCCAGTAGGCTGCAGACAAAAACAAAGCTCAGTGGCTGGTCCCGCTCGAGTGCCACTACTAGGGGGAGCCCTCTACCACAGGGGAGCCCTCTACCGCAGAGCCACAGCGCCACCTGGTGGTAGAGGGCCCTCAGCGCAGCTAAGTCGGGGCCAGCCCAAAGTCACCTCTTGGGTGCCTCTTCCTTTTTAGTCTAGTCCCTGGGGGTCTTCCCTAGATCCCAGGAGAGCCCCATCCTGAGAGCTGATGAATGACTGTCAAGCTGAGGTCCCAGCCACCTCTCTTTCTCACACACACACACACCCATACACAGAGCAAAACACGAGGAAAGGGCCTGGGCTTCTGCGTCAGGCAACTGAATCACTCCCATCTCCACTGGTTGGAATATGTCTGAGCTCAATCACGTAACTTCACAAGCCTCAGTGTCCTGCCTCTAAAATGGGAGCAATAAAAAGGCTGCTGAGGAATAGATTAGATGATAAAGGCCCTATAGCAGCGGCCAGATTACTACAAGTGTTCAAAAACTAGTGGTTTCCTTTCCTATCTGTTTGGGCTCAGTGCCTAGGAAACCTAGACTTACCCAAAAGTGCGGCCAAGGAGATAGCCAACATTCAAGTCTAAGACGAGAAACGTTTCTATCTCAGCTCCTTCAAGAAGCCATTCCAAGCGACCCCATCGACTGTCATTTGCCTCTCTCTGAACACCTTCAGCTGAGGGTGACTGACCCACCTGGCTTGCCAGGGACTGAGGGATTTTCAGGAAAGAGACCTTGGGTGCTAAAACTAGGGTGTCCCAGACCAGCATGGATGCCCTGGTCACCTCACGCTTGCCTCTTCACACAGTCCAGTTCTAGGGCTCCATGGAATCACGGGCTACCACCCAGGAGTCTGCATTGTAGCATCCCCAAGGTGATTCTCATAAACACCAGGCTGGACTTCTCTGGCGGTCCAGTGGTTAAGACTGTGCTCCCAATCAGGGGGTGTGCGTTTGATCCCTGGTCAGAGAGCTAAGATCCCACACACCCAGCTAGCGGGCAAAAAAGAAAGAAAGGGGTAATGGACTTATAACAGACCAAAGGAGGGAGAAATCCAAGTCCTTGGTTATTCTAAACACAAGTCACTGTCCGCACCCGCTGTGTTTTCTCATCAACTTCTGGTGGGAACACTACTCATCAGCTAGACGGGAAGCCAGCTGAGGCACAGCACACGCTCAGTGACAACACCTTGGAAAGACTCCAGAGAACTGTCTGAAAACCAGGCTCCAGACCCGAATCTGCAAAATAAACTAGCAGCAACAAGAGCATGTTCTCTATGCAACTTTAGAGTTTACACCCATGTATTGCCCCTCTGCTATCTTCCATTCATTCATCCATTCATTCTGTATCGAGCACCTATTAGCTCAGCACAGGGGGAATTAATATCCTAATGGTAGGAAATAAGCAATTGCTACTTCACAAAATAATTTTTTTAAGATTATTTTGATGTGAACCATTTTTAAAGTCTTTATTGAATTTGTTACAATATTGCAGCTGTTTCATGTTTTGGTTTTTTGACTGCAAGGCATGTAGGATCTTTAGCTCCCCAAGCAGGGATTGAACCTGCACGCCTTGCACTGGAAGGCAAAGTCTCAACCACTGGACTGCCAAGGAAGAAAGTCCCAAAATACAGTAATTTTAGATAGTAGTGAATTCAAAGGCACCCCTGAGGAGGCAATATCTGATTGAGCTCTGCAGGTTATAGAGCCAGCTCCCTAAGATTTGGGTGAAGATGTTCCAGTAGAAGGAATAGCTGTTACAAAGGCTCTGAGGCACAAACAAGGGACAGAAAGACTATGGCTGGAGCGTAGTAAGCGGGGTCAGAGTGCTAGGAACTGAGGCTGGAGAAGCAGGCAGGGTCTAATAAAAACAGCTGGGGCCTTTCAGACCACTGTAGGCCTATGCATCTTGTTCTGCAGGCACTGGAAAGCCATCGGTGGTTTTAAGCGAGAAAATGACAGATCTGATTTGTGTAATTAAAGGCCCATTTGGGCTTCAGTGTGGAGAAGAAACGGGAGAAGGCTAAGAAGTAAAAGCAGGGAGTCAGTTTAAGAAGCTACTGCAGAGTCCAAGCAGGAGACGATAGAAACTGTGGATGGAGAGAAAGGCAGGGTCCAGTATACTGAGTAGAGGGAGATTCGGGACTTGCTGATGGATTAGATCTAGAGGGAGCAAAAGGGGATGATGACGGCTATTATGGAAGCTTTTCACTTAGAATCCAGATGAATGGATGAAAGGACCATTTGTGGGATGGGAAAAACTAGGAGAGAAGCAGGTTTGGGAGGGAAAAAAAAACCCAACTGTTGTGCTTTGGATGAGTCACTCAAGTGGAGGCGGCAAGTGTGCTGGTAGCGGGGGCTGGGCTCCGTGCAAAGGCACAGGGGAGTATCTATGAACTCCATCCCGGGGCCAGTTTAAGAGCTTGAATGACTGGATGCTGCCATTTCCTTCAGAAAGGAATTCTTATTAAGAAATTTGAAAAATCAGTCATCAATATAAAAGGATGTTTTGTACATAACATCAATAATAATTGCACAAGTCAAAATCCCTTTTGGTTACAAGTTAGAATTCAGTCTAACTGGCCATTGCAAAGGGGCACTTTTTCAGCTTGAACATTCAAACCACGGAAAGAGAACTGATGAAGCTAGTCTTCAGAATCAGAGACTCAAACAGTAGCAGACCTCTTTTTTTATTATTTATTTATAGTTTTGGCTGCACTGGGTCTTTGTGGCTTCGTGTAGGCTTTGTCTGGTTGTGGCGAGCAGGGGCTACTCTTCACTGTGGTGCCTGGGTTTCTCAGTGTGGTGACCTCTACTGTTGCAGAGCACAGACTCTAGGTGCTCAGGCTTCAGGAGTTGCAGTGTGCAGGCTCGAAGGTGTCTGGGCTCAGTAGCCATGGCTCATGAGCCCTACGGTGCGGGCTCAGGAGTTGTGGCACATGGGCATAGCTGCTCCATGGCATCTGGGATCTTCTCAGACCAGGGTCAAACCCACTTCCTTCATTGGCAGGCAGATTCTTATCCCCTGTTCCTTCCCTGGTCGGGGAACTACAATCCTACATGTTTTGCAGCCAAAAAACCAAAACAGGAAACAGAAGCAATATTAAAACAAACTTAATACAGACTTTTTTAAAAGACTGAATATGTCTACTCCTTTCATGAATATCTGAAAGCAAGTCATATATCCCTCTTCAGCCTGCTCTTCTCTGGGAGCCATATTCCTTGGAGTCTCAATCCTAGTCATCACTGATGGCTTACTGTTATGGGAAATAAGAGGAACATCTAGTTCTTTGGATCATTAAGGTCAGGAGTCATCAAAGGCTCTGTGGGGAAAGGCAGGGAGCCAACAGAGTGGGTAAGATCCTCACCCCACCAGGCTTTCCCTCAGGATGAACCCTACCCCACCCACCCGCCAAGGGGTTCTGTTCCTAAAAGGGCCCACCAACCAACAGGAAACATAGAAACACTTAAAGAGAATTCAGTTTTACAGTTTACACTAAAAAACAAAAAACAGACAGCAGAAGATTAATAAATTTAGAATAAAAAGTTGAAAGAAGGCTAAGCAGAAATGAATGCAAAGACCAGGTACGAAGGGAAGGATGTGTAATGAAAGTTAGAGAAGGAAATCTACTCATTAACCAGAGTATTTAAAAGAATGAAACAGTTAAGACAGAACAAATTTTTAAAGATAAGAATAATTAGGAAATATGAAGATAATAAAATGATAATTGGCTAAATAAAATTATTTTTTTAATGACTGAATATTATAAAACTAAAAGACTCAACAGAAATGGGTTAAGCTGAAGGCAGCAGGGCAGCATCTAAGGTTCAGAAGGTGGAATCTTGTGGACTTTTTCTAAGCCTGGGTTCTCTCCAGGGCAGCCCTGTAAGGTGAGGTCCTCAGCCAGCCATGCCTTATGTCAGGGCCTCCAGTAAATGCCACTTCCTTAAATAACCACTGGGGAGAGCATTAAGTGGTGTCTCCTCTGGAACTGGAACTGGAGGAATGAAAATGCCCCATATAGCATCACTTGGCCCAAGTCCTTCAGCCATTGCTCTTACGATGTGAATTCTAGTGGCCTCATACACATGGACCATCACATCACAAACCCTCTTTAAAGATAATGTTACATATACAATTTTATATACATATTATGCTTGGTTGCTCAGTCGTATCCAATTCTTTGTGACCCTTTGGACTGTAGCCCACCAGGTTCCTATATATGTTATATATAATATATGTTATGATATTACATTTTATACATAATATAAATTACTATATATAAAATTAAATATAATCATACATATTTATATTTTATAGATATCCAGTCCTCAGACCAGCAATCCCACATATAGAAGCTATCTCAAAGATAAAATGGCAAAATATTCAAAACTTTGTGAACTTTATTGCAGCATCATCTACAAAACCAGGAGACTGAAAGCATCCAACTGTTCATGAGTAGAGGACTAGCTGAGTAAACAACGTTACATTCACAGGAATAGAATACTATGCACTGTGATAAGGAGTGAGGAAGAGTCCTATTTACAACTTTGAAATAATCTGAATACACTACCTGTGGAGTCAGCAGTGAATATAAGAGCTTTTTGAAAAAGAAGGAGAGGAAGTGGAATACAAACACAGACGCGTCTTTGCTTATGTTTTTTAAGAATAAATAATGGAAAGATATATCAAGAAAGCAATTTTTAAATTATCACCTATACAAAAAAACAAAGAGGAAAACAGGATTATGGGACAAAGTTTAGACTTCTTGGAATAAACCTTGTTTTATAGTTTTGAGTTTGAAAGTGAAGTCACTCAGTCGTGTCTGACTCTTTGCGACCCCGTGGACTATAACCTACTAGGCTTCTCCGTCCATGGGATTCTCCAGGCAAGAATACTGGAGTGGATTGCCATTTCCTTCTCCAGGGGATCTTCCCGACCCAGGGATCGAACCCGGGTCTCCCACATTGGAGGCAGATGCTTTAACCTCTGAGCCACCAGGGAAGCCCAGTTTTGAGTTTAGAAGCTGTAAATATTTTAGATAAATAAAAAGAAAAAAAAGGGGGAGGACATATGGATACCTATGGCTGATTCATGTTGATGTATGGCAGAAACTAACACAATATTGTAAAGCAATTATCCTCTGATCAAAAATTAAAAAAAAAAAAGATTCCTAAAAATGTAAAACAAACTCAATCAAAAGGTATTTACTGAGTATGAAGTTGACAGCATAGCCACAGAGAAAAATAACTTTAAGCACAATACTTCAAATACTCTATTTTGAACAGGAACTAAGGACAAAAGAAATCACAACGGAATCTTAAACTGTAAGCAATAATCTTATTATGAGAAATAACATATAATATTACTTTTAAACTATTATGTGGTACAATATAGTAAATAAATAATTATGTTAAGTGTTGTAAAGAACTAGTAGTTTTAGAGCAAGAGAAAAGCAATACAAATATAAAATCAAAGTGTATAAATTCTGTAATCTTACATTTGAATTGGAAATATCACTATAAACTCGAGCTTTAGTTTTCTCTTTTTTAAAATATTTATTTATTTATCTAGGCTGCACCAGGTCTCAGTTGGATCTTCACGCAGGATCTTCGATCTTCATTGTGGGATATTTAGTTGTGGCATGCAGGATCTACAGTTGTGGTAAGTGGGATCTAGTTCCCTGTCTAAGGGTCAAACCCAGGCCCCCTGCATTAGGAGTGTGGAATCTTAGCCACTGGACCACCAGGGAAATCCCTACTTTTCTCTTTTTAAAAAAATATGCATGTCCTAGTTTTGTCTATTGGAAAGGCTTGAAAATATGACAACCACAGAGTAGCAGTAAGGAACTCTAGCACACAGATTGTGCTCACCTAAATGACATTTCCCACCAAAAAGAACCAGGCTCTTAGGAGAAATGGCCAATTCCAGGATTGAGAGAAGACAAGTACAAAATGCACTTTGAAATATCTTGTTATGCCAGAAACATATCATATTTCAGATTTAAGATTATGTCACAAAGACCTAGGAGCCAGCTTAACGGGACTGCGCTGCTGCTGCTAAGTTGCTTCAGTCGTGTCCGACTCTGTGCGACCCCACAGACGGCAGCCCACCTGGCTCCCCCATCCCTGGGATTCTCCAGGCAAGAACACTGGAGTGGGTTGCCATTTCCTTCTCCAATGCATCAAAGTGAAAAGTGAAAGTGAAGTCGCTCAGTAGTGTCCAACTCTTAGCGACCCCATGGACTGCAGCCTACCAGGCTCCTCCATCCATGGGATTTTCCAGACAAGAGTACTGGAGTGGGATGCCATTGCCTTCTCCTAACGGGACTTACCCTGGCCAAATATGGGACAAATTAAGCAACAACAATGGTAACAGGGTCAGTTATAGAATACAGGGTCAGGTAACAGAATCAAGAGTACACAACAATTGTAAACATTTATAAGGCCAGTAACAGAGCCTCCAACAACATGAAGAAGGAAAAGATGGAACTAAACGGTGAAACAAGAAAATCTATCATTGCAGTTGGTTATTTTCATGCCCTTCTCTCCATAAGTTAGAACAAGTAGGCAGAAAAATCAAAGATACAGAAGGTTTGCAGAACTCTATAACCAATTTGATATAATTGATATCGACAGAACATGCTACCCAACAGCAGCACAGTCTACATTCTCTTCAAGTGCCCCAGAATCAGATGAAAATCAGGAAAGCAATAGAAAAAAAAAAATCTATTAAACAAAAAACTAGATATGTAAAAAGATAAATAAAAGTGGAAAACATCTTCTGAGTTTGATCAGGACAAAAAAACACACAAATGATCAATATCAGAAGTTAGAGGGGACATCACTACAGATCCTAAAGATAAGAAGTGAATGTTATGAATAACTTTATGCCAATAAATTCAACAAATTTAATGAAATAGATAAAATATTCTAATAGACACAAAATGCCAAAACTCATTTAAGAATAAATAAATAACCTTCATAGCCCGCATATTTATCAAAAAAAACCCCACAAAAAGAAAAACTGAATTTGTAGAGTTTAAAAAATTTTTCCCTACAAAGAAAACTGAGGCCCATAGTACTTTACTAGTGAATTCTGCCAAATATTTAAGGAAGAAATAATACAACATTATAACACTGAAAACTATAAAACATTGTTTAAAGAAAATAAAGGCCTAAATAAGTGAAGATACACATCTTATTTATGGAATCAGAAGGTTCAACATTGTTAAGGAGGCAATTCTCACTCAACAGATTCCTTGTAAAAATCCCAGGATATTTTCATACAAATTGGCACACTAACCCTAATGTGTGTATGTGTATATATAGTGCTCTGTGTTGATTACTATAATCATATAAATAGATATAACTTTATATGTGGTATGTATGTATGTGTATGATTACAGTAACCAATGCGTGACACCACACTGACATATAGCTCAATAAGATAGAATGAAGTCCAGCAAAAGACCAGCACTGCTGCTGCTGCTGTTGCTGCTGCTGCTAAGTCGCTTCAGTCATGTCCAACTCTGTGCGACCCCATAGACGGCAGTCCACCATGCTCCTCCATCCATGGGACTTTCCAGGCAAGAGTACTGGACTGGGTTGCCATTGATCAATTCATTCTTGACAAGCTGTGAAGTCAGTTCAATCAGGAAAGGGTATGCTTTTCAACAAATGGTGCCAGAATTGGATATCCATACCCCAAAAAGGAAAAGTTTAGACCTCTAGTCACATCATACACAAAAGTGAACTCCTAAAGGTAAGAGCTAAAACACAGAATACAATCTTGATGACTTTGGGTTAAGCAAACATTTCTTAGCTATAACACCAAAAGTATCACCCATAATTGGAAAAAATGGATAAACTGAACTTCATCAAAATTTAAAAGTCTGCTTTTCAAGAGACACCATTTAGAAAAACAAAACTCAAATCACAACTGAGAGAAATTATTTACAAAACATATACACAACAAAGGAATTATATCTAGAATATACAAAAAGTCTTATAACTCAATAATAAAAACATGAATAACTCAATAAAAAACAGGCAAAAGATTTTAAAAGATAATTCACCAAAGAAGATATCTGATATTTAACAAGCACTAGAAAAGCTACTCAACATCATTAATGCAGTTCATTGTATGTCAAACATACCTTTTTTAAAAAGCTGTGAAATAAAAAAACTAATTGGTCATCTATGGGAATTGTTAGAGCATCAATAGATTATTCTAAAGATTAGTAGAAAAAGGAAGACTCCAGCAATATTAGCTAACCTTTTCTATGTGAATTGTGCTTTAGGAAAACCAAATATTCTATGGAAAAAAAGGTGTTTTTGTTTTTTTTTAGGTATCACAGTCACAAATACAGAGGGAATAATAGAATTAGAAAACATTATTGAGTAATCCTCAATATAATAATAAATCTAGACAGAGCATCAACAGCTGCTAAAAAATCATTAGGTCAGAGGCTGATGTGGCATTTCGTAATGCATGGACCAGGCTGACCACACCTGAAATCATCAGTAAAAGCAGAACCACCAGCCTTTATGTACCTTCCCTCTTGTGATGCAGTAGTATATAATACCACCTATCATCTTTTTTTTTAATTGAATCTTAATATTACCAAGCTTCTAGATCGAAATGTCAGGGGGACTGAGGAACTTTTGAAATGATGCTTTATTATTCAATTAGCCAAATTCTGTGGGAAATTCTATAGATCAACAAATATCAGGGAATTCCCTGGAGGCCCAGTGGTTAAGACTCCAGGCTTCCACTACAGGGGACACAGATTCAATCCCTGGTGGGACAACTAAGATCCTACATGCTGCGGGGCCAATAATTAAAAATAAAATAAATAAACATCATAAAAGAGAATGGGTAATTCTCTTTTATTTTGAAATATAAATGAAAGTATAAATGAAAGTATAAAGTATATACTTTCATTGAAGTATAAATGAAAAAAGAAAGAAAGATTTAGATCCTTAAGATATATTGATCAAATTTAGTGTGTGGACCTTGCTTGGCTCTTGATTCCAATAGACCAATGGTAAAAATATCTTTCAGAGCTAAGCGCAGACATTTGAACACAGACAAGGTGTTAGATGATGTAGAGCACTATTATTAACCTTGTTTGGTATAATAATGATACTGTGGTTATGCTTTTTTAAAAAGTGGCTACCTGTTGGGTATACATAGTGAGGTATTTACAAGTCAAATTAAACCATAGCTGGGATTTCCTTTAAAATATTTTGGTGACTATGATAGGGGAAAATGTTGTGAGAATGAGATAAATGACAATTCTCGAAAGTAGTGATGGATGGGTATATATTAAATATATATATATATACATTCTCTACTTTTAAATATACTATTTTTTCTACTTTGGATATGTTTGAAATTTTTCATAATAAGTTTGTTGAATTTTAAATAGGTTGTGTTCACACAGGTTATAGCCATCAGGTTGAGTTCAACATGAGTATTCCCTATCTTTACCCACACACTCAATGACTGTCGGTCACAAATGAGAGGAATGAGTCAGTGGTGAAGAAAACAGCAAAGCAAGTGAAGTGGGTAGAACAGTGGCAGCTGGTATCCACCTCTGTGTTTGGCATGAGTGGGGAGTTACAGGACCGTGACAAACGGAAGATCACAAACATGCTCATCCAAAGGGGAGGAAAATGTTGCCATGTGGGAATAAGGGCTCAAGATGGACAAGTCTTCTAATTTTTCATTGAAGACTTGAAATCTAGGCATTGCAGTAAAATCTCCAGATGTATAGGCAAACGATTATAATTTTTTCAACACTTTACAAGTCAGCACTAGAAATCCAAACAAAACCTGTCTGGAGGCTAGATTTGTTCCACAGACTGCTGTTTTATGATCTCTGACACCACACCATGTAATGCATTATGTAGAAACGCATTAATAATGGGATGACATTCTCAGCAGTTGAATCACAGGGCCAGGACGACTGAGGCTGTGCATATCTGATATGCTCAGATTCTTTATATGCAAACAGCTGTCAAGCCAGGCACTGACCACACTGAACTCTGAACTGAACACAGGCTTACAATTATCTCTATCAAACTGCATCTTGTCACTTGTCAGAAACATTTGTCTCTTATTCTACCTTCAATTCTACTGAATTTGCACTCCCTTCCAGCTCTTTCTATCACACACAATTTTAATTAGCCTGTTCAAAGCCACCTACAAAGTTAATGTCAACCTGTGTGTATAGTTCAGTAGAGTTCAATGGGTGGGTCAGGCTTTCCTCCGGCTACACATCTACAGATATTCAGCTATAACTTCACCCTGCCTTCTGAGTTTCAGTTCAGTTCAGTCGTTCAGTCGTGTCTAACTCTTTGTGACCCCATGAATCGCAACTTCACCCTGCCTTCTGAGTTTATCCACCTCATATTTATCCATCTTCCTCCCTGCATACAGGTCTAATCCACTAGTTTTGTGGTGATAGGAATGCCACCTCCTTATACCTGTACATGTAGTACTTTATGGTTTTTATAGCATGTTTCCATAATTTTCTGACTTGATCTTTATCACCCTTCACAACCTTTAAAAGTCCTATCAACCTCACATTAAGACAATGACCTACAAATCTGCCACTGATCTATTTGTTTGTAATCCACTAATAATCTATCTGGTGATTTCTAGCTTAAATAGAGCAAGGACAACTAATTTAGCTTCTTACCTTCCCATTTCACCGCCTCACCAGAAAAAGAGTTCCCCAAACCACCATCATTCCAGCAATAACCTGAAGGGACAGAAACAATATTTAAGAGGAAGAATGTTCTAACCATTAGAGTTGACAGAAAGTGGAACTCATCACCTTGAGAAGAAATGGCATGCTGATACTAAAACTTTTCAAATAGGAGCTGGGTTTTGTAGAAGGGATCCCCAATGTGGACAAGGGGTTGGGCAGAATGATCTTTCTTTCATTTGTTTCTGTCCACGTTGGGGGCCCACTCCATGCTCAACTCTTGGCTGAGCTCTTGGAAATATCTGACCAGTTCTTGCGACGATAAATCACACACTTGGCAAATGTGACTGTTTTTACGCCTTGTACATTTTAACATTAATTTCCTTTTTAAAAATTTTTCAGCAAATGTTTTTAAAATGCCAGCCTTTTCTCTATTCAAAATGGAAAGAATCCATACAATGCAATATTATCCAGCCATAACTTTAAAAAAAAAAAGAAAGTACTGATACAAGGTAGGACAGGATGAATCTTGAAAACATTGAAAGAAGACAGTCACAAAAGACCACACATTATGATTCCATTCATATGAAGGTCCAGAAAGAGGAAATGTAGAGACAGAAATAAATTAGTGATTATTTAGGGGTGGGGTGGGGTCATAGCTGAAGGATACACGATTTCCTACTGAGTTGATAAGAATGTTTTAAAATTGACTGTGGTGATTGATGGTTGCACGTATCTGTGAAAGTACTAAAATCCACTGAACTGCAGACTAAGTGGGTGAATGGTAGGGTATATGAGTTATATCTCGATAAAGCTATTTTTTTTTTTAAGCCAATTTTTTGTGTCGGGGTGGTGGATAGATATTTGTTTCCAGGCTGGCTAGATTTCTAAAGGGGAGCCCTCAACATCGGCAGAGGATGAGCCTGTGAGCGAAAGCGTCTGGTTCAGCCAGGTTAGGTGACGTGGGCGGACTTTCTCACATTTCAGGTGGTGTGGGGCTCTCCTTTCGGAACCAGGGGCCGAGGTTAGTAGTGGAGGAGACAGACAAGAGCTCCGCCCACTTTCTCAAAGCTTTCTAGGTCTTTCTTCTCAGCACGCCTGGTAGGATTTCCATCCCAGGAGTTTCCTAGCACACCCCATAGAAACAGCTGAAACCACGCGTATGGGGAACGCGTCCGGGAGGCCTCTCACCCCAGCTACCCGGGCTCCCCACCTCGCCCCACCTCCCGGGGATGCGGGGCGCCCCCGCCCACCCGTCCGCTGGCAGAGCGGCCCCCGTGCCTCAGGGGCGCTTTCATCCCAAATCCAGCTGGCAGATCTCCTGCTTCGCGGGGGTACTTCGGAACATGGGGTGTGCGGCGGGCAGGAAAGGGTATCCCTAGAAAACGTCTGTTCTCCCGTCTGCCAGCGAATTCCACCCGTCCTGACTGACACCGGGGAGAAGGGGCACAAATGGGGAGGAAACGCCCAGGCGCTTTTCCCAAACTCCGCAGATCCGCCCAGGGAGGCCTGAGGAGGGGAGAAGGGCCCGCCGTCTAGGGGCTCTGCAGATCCGAGGGAAGGGGCGACGACTAGTTAGTAGTAGTTCAAAAGGAGGACAGCGACCGCTCCTGCTCCGGGCTTCGCGGGAGTGGCCGCTCGGCTCCCGCCCCGCCACCCAACGCGCACTCCGCCGCTCCCGGTCCTGGGTGAGGGGCAGCGCCCGGGGAACCGGCTCCGGGCAAGGCCCGTAGAGAGGGCGCCGGAGTTTTCGATGACGAGAGCCAGGTAGGGCCCCATCACCGGTGCAGCGCCCCTGCGGTCCACACCCCCGGTACCGGGATCCGGGACTGGGTGCCGTTAAAGGAAATGCCTAGGGAGAGGGAGCAGCAGGTAAACGTCCGGGCTCGGGCGACTGGATGGCTCGCGGGGGCAACAAGTAGCTTGGAAAGCGAGTAAGAGGAGCGGATACGAGCGGCTTCCTGCCTGCAGCGGAGCAAAACACGCACGCAGAGCAGTCAGAGACAGGAACTGAGGAGTGTAAAGAGAGACCGATTCGTTTCCTTGAGCACGGAGGTAAAAGTGGGGAAACGTGCGGGCATCCAAAAGGGACATGCTCCAGGTGAGGCTCGAACTCACAACCTCGGCATTGCTCTGCATGTACTGCTGTATAAGTACCGCGCGCTAACCGATTGCGCCACTGGAGCTCTGCTTACCCCGCCTTGCGATGGCTCTATCAGGGTTTCCTCGGGCCCCGTGCGGGCCTCTGCGGAGCATGCGCACCTTCGGCTCGGCACGGCGGGAACTCGCCGGGGCCCGAGACCCCGCAGCTTCCGGTCCAGCAGCTCCCGGCCGAGTGAAGGCGGGGAGGCTGCGGAAGTCTCCGTCTGCAATGGCGGGGTCGTGTGGCAGGGCCTTGTAAAGAGCTCAGCCCGCCTCCCTGAGCAGCCCGGGAGGAGGAGCCCTGGCCGCTGCGGTCTTAAAACCACCTCCGAGTCCTCGGTGTGAGCTTCGCCTGCCGGGAGCGGACCCGGCGAGGAGCCGGTCTCATCCAGGAGACGGGCTGCGGCCGGCGGGCGGGCCTCGTTGCGAGGGGTGGGGCGGAGCGGGCGGCCTGGGCTCCGGGACGACTGTCCCTGCCCCTGCTCCAGCCTGCCTGGAGAGCGGGAAGACCCCACCCCCTAGCCTGCGCTCCCTGGAGGTCCGTGGGAGCCGGGAAACCCGCGAACAAGCGAAGCCGGCGACTGCTGGTTGAGGCTCCAGAGGGTGCCGGGGCCGAAGTGGCCTTCGAGCTTCCAACCCCGGACGGGGCGGGGATTTTACCGTCAGACCCTTGTTGTGTCCCGAAGGCTTTCTACTGCCCCTTCCTCTCTCCTGAGTGGGGTGCTCGGGCACTCAGGCTGAAGGAGTGTCCCCGAAATCTTGTCAAGCCTCGGGCGTTCCGGGGACACGCTGATAGCCCGAGTCTTCAAGAGGCTGCAGGCTAGGTTCCACGTCTTTTGTTGGGCCGCACAATGTATGTTTTGTTTAAAGCGAGTTCCTAATATGTAAAATCAAGAGATCTCATACAAATATCTGGCTATCCATTTCTTTTTTAAAAGCGGAAAGTGTAAACCGTACCCAGGACTGAATTATGACTGTCCCGCGCCCTATGCACTTCGTCTTTGTGGGCCCCTTTCTGCATGAAAAAAAAATTTTTTTTTTAATTATGTTTTGCTGCTATAAAACAAATATAATCCAGGCTGGGTTTATTAACATTTATTTTTTCTGATCTCAAAAAAATTTTAATGTAAACATTCTGGAGAGTTCTAGAGACTGTGTCTGTTATCCTTGATTGATAACTCTAGTGGGGACCTCTGGGAGTTTTATCAGCAGCCTCCACCAAGTCCCCCGACCCCTTCCCTGTCAGATTCCCTCCATCCATTGTTTCCGGCGCCTCTGTTGGCATGTTGGTCACCCTGTTGATGACCTCTGCTTTCCTGGGAGAGCCAGAACAAACAAGAGAACACTATGTCAATAAATTTCAGAACATCAGGAGCAAGGGATGGGGGCAGGATAATGATCATGCATAATCACCGTGATGAAGGGAAAGTGTTAAGTTGCTCAGTCATGTCGGACTCTGCGACCCTGTGGACGGGCTCGCCAGGCTCTTCTGTCTTTGGGATTCTTCAGGCAGGAATACTGGAGCCAGTTGCCATTTCCTTATCCAGGAGATCTTCCCAACCCAGAGATTGAACACCCCCAGCCCTGGTCTCCTACATTGCAGACGGGAACCTTTACCGTCTGAGCCACCAGGGAAGCTCAATCACATTGATGGTGATCACTGTCATTAACAGGTTGTGTTTGGGTGATGCAGTCAAGAGTAGGATTGTAAAAAAGCCTTGAAATTGGAGCAGAAGAGACTGGAATGATCAGGCAAAGGCTGAGGTGACAGACACAGGCTCTGTGTAAGGGAGGGGCCTCTGAAGGGAGTGTTTTCAGGAAGGTCAATGCTGTGTGCATACTGTGATGTGCACCCAGGGGAAGGAGATAGGTAAGCCTCTCCAGACGGTGTGCGAACTATGGGAGATGCCGCAGGCCAGCGTGAGGAACTCCACCCATGGCAAAGGTCATGAGGAAGGAGGCTTGGCATACGCAAAGGCATGATCAAGCCTCAGGAAACCCCCTGTTTCTGAGCATCTACCCCCAAAACCAGAGTCTGTTTTACGCTCTCACCTACACCTCTGACTACGGGGAGCTCTCCCCCATAACCATTTCTCTCGGAGAAGGAGTTAACTTGTAGCTCCAGTTAATAAAAATTCCTGAGCGTGACAAGAGTGTTTCAACTTACGAACTCCTCTGAAGGCTATCTAGCCTGCCTGTATAGGTTCGTTGAGCCACATGTGATTGTTTACAGCCTCCCAACCATGAGAGGCACAAGATGCTTCAGACTTACTAAAGGCAGATTCTTTTGGGAAGTTAGAATTTATTAGTATAGTGGGTTGGTTTAAGAATTATATTGGTGAAGGATTTTTCATTTGTTGTGCCAATAATTGCTACTAATTCCCTACCTGGGTGTGACAAGGGTGTCTCAGGTCAAACCTCTCTGCTGACAAACTAGCTTGTGCGATAGGATTATCCATACTCCTGCCAAGCACATGATTGTTTACTACTTCTCAACCATAAACAGCACAGAGTTTGGGGTATTTTGAAGGTCTTAATTAACAAAGGGCTTTTCTCATTGTTGAGTCAATGATTGCCGCCAGGCCTCCATATCCTTAGGCACCTGTGAATATATTAATCAATGTATTTGGAATATAGAAAATGAAATATAGTAGTTTTTGATGTTAGCAATACTAGACTTCTTGAGTTAATGAATTTTCTCTTTTGTTATAAATCACTGTACTTTGTTTAAATACCTGTGTCCTTGCTATGTAAAAATGTAACTTTATCACTATCTTAAGACTAAATAGATCTTAAGGGGAACATTGGTGAAGGGATTTCATTTGTTGGGCTGATGTTTGCTGCTAAATCTCCATATTCCCTGCCCTTATAATGAATATAACTAGCATATAAGAGAAATAAGTATTAACCTTTAAGATTAATCATGTTAACTTTGGGTTAAATATATTCCTTTCTTGATTGTAACTCACTACACCCTCGCCCTATAGGAATGCAACTTTATTTGGAGGGTGGTACCTGGTTTAAGAAAAAACACCCTTGGAAAAATAAGTTTTTTGGTTATCAGAAAGAAAGGGTGGTAAAGTGTCAGCAGGCCTCATGAAGATGATGTAAAACCCCTAAAACCTTTTTTTATACATTTATGTGAAGCACCTGATTTTGACAAAGTTCAGGACTGCTGACCCCCGAGTGACTCTGTATTCATCCCTATGTGTAAAAAAAAGGTATATAAGCAAACTTGAAAATAAAGAAAATGGGATCAGTTTCTGGAAAGACTGATTTCCTAGTGTCGTTCTTTCTTTCCCCTTCTGGTTGAATTCCCATCTAGGGAGTGGGTACTCACCAAGCCTACTAATTATGCCTGGGCTTCAAAGATCTGACCGGGGAAGGCCTCAGTGCCTCCTCTCCTTCGGAGAAGAGAAAGACGCCTGTGGCCTACGTAGGTGGTGATTGGTATTCCACGTAAATCAAGTTATTCAGCCTCTTTTTCTCCACTAATTTTCCTACTACACTATCCGTTTCTAATCTCTCTATATATCTGTATTAAATAAGTTTTTTCCTAGGACGCCGACTCCGTTTCCACCTTCGAATCACCCTGGATCCACAGGGGCTGGACCCCAGCAGGGAGATACGCATCCAGAGCTCAGGAAGGATGGTCAACACCCCTGCAAGATCCTTCAGGTACCAGGCTGATGGTGGATGCAGAGCTGTTTACAAAATGCCAGGATTAGGGCTCCTTGGAGCTCGCATTGCTGGGTCCTTGGTAAATCAAGGACAGCTGAGAGTGAGCCTTTGAAATAAGTCCCTCCTAAAACACGGAACAAACTCTAAAGGCAAAGGCATGATTTGCCCACAGAATTTTTCCCCTAAATTGAAAGGGGTTAATTTCCTGAAAGATAAGAAAATAAGTTATGGACTCAAACACAGCACCTTCTCAGATCCAGTAGCATTTGCAGAGTCTGCTCTTTCTTGCTCCTAGCTCCTCAGGTGGAATATTTCTGGTGAACTATAAGGAGCAAAGATAGCCCCTGGTGGTCCAACTTCCCTTTCCACGCTTCACTTGCAGATCTTGTATTGGTTCAAGCGGATATTGCTTTGTATGAGACCCTTTACAGTTTTGGTTCAGCAGATATTAACTGACCCTGGTTACACAGGAACAGAAGGCAACACCTAATACAGCCTTTTAGAACTAAAATAGTTTAATCCCCAAGGAAATTAGGGCTCTAACGGAGGAATCTGGTGAGGGCAGTGCTGAACCTAGAGAGGGTAGTGTCAGAACCTCTGCTACTGGAGAGATTTTTCAGCAAGAACGAGTATACTGAGACAAACCGCTTAACCTCATACACACTCATCCTGAAGAGCACTGAACAAAGAGTCTGAGTCTGGCTCTCCCTGGCTGTGTGACTTTAAGTAAATCTCTTACCCTTTCTAGGCCGTTTCCTCATTTGTGAACTGAGGTCTAAACCAGTTTCCTATCCTATCTTGACTGGAGAATTCCTTTTACCATGTGTACTCTTGACAACAGCTTGTGCTGATTTAATCATGTAATAATTTGTGTGATGTGGAACAAAGAAATGATTCTTAAAACTTATTTTAGATATATGTATGATATTAAAATAAACTAGTAATATCCATAGTATCATAAGACTAGTTTCAACTTCCCATTTACCATGTAATGCAAAATGTTTGATTTACTTTAATTCTGTAAGGGAAAAGCATGCTTTGTTAACAGTCTTTAAAAGAGCATATACTGGTCTTAGGACAAATGTATATTAAAATGTATGAAATGTAATGACTCACTGTAGCATCGAAAATAGACACAAACTGCTTTCTTAAATGAATGTTTAGAATTTATGCTTTTTGCACTTTAAAAACTGGTTTATTTTTATTACTTTCATGTTTTTTTGTGTCTAAATGATGAGCTAAAACAGAAGGGTTCTGGCTGCTATATGTAAGCACCATTCTGCAAATAACATGAAGCGGGTGTGGCTGGTCTTTATTCCTAATAATGAAAGACCAAATTGGATATAATGATCACCATATTTTGTCTTTTTGGTTTTTACTTCTGACATACAAGATAAACATTTTGATTAGCCAAATGCAATTTGCACATCAAGTAAATGAAGATCATCTTGAACTAGATTTGTAGAATTTTCATTTTATGGTCTTCTTTTACTTTATTTCAGCGAACTTTTTATATTTTATGTTTTTAGCCAGCATTCCATTATGGTTGTATATGAAGCAATATATTATTTTAGATAGGTGCTACAGAGGAGTCAAAACTCACCATTTAGGACCCACGACTGCTGCTGAATCATAAACACACATCTGGTATTCAGGGACCACTGCAGGTGCTGGTCAACAGGCCTCAGATGTTCCCAGAGTGATCTCACATTCATGGGGCAAGAGGTGACTGAAGAATTCATTATTTTTCTAAGTAGAAATAGAGAAGATGCTTATCACCTGTAACAGTGAGAACCATCTTGAATGTCTTTCGGAACTTTTAGGATTTGGCAATATCTAAAATCCCTTCTTATCCTAATAGTCCATGATCCTTACCAGCACCACATGGAGAAATGACCCTTTATTTGCCCTTTGGAGGAGAAAGATGTGTCGGTCTTATGGCCCAAGCTCTAGGGAAGTGTGATACAGATTTGAACCAATTACACACAGGTGAGGAACATGATAATTTGGGAAAGTACAGATTCCCTTGACTCTGGATTGAAGCTGAAGTGACATGGTGAGAACCTGTCAGAGGAGAAAAACATTTAAAGACTGATGGCATTTCAGTGTTAGAAAGAGTATGGGGAAATGGACACTGTTCAGTTTTTTTGTTTTTTTTTTAAGACAAGTAAGCAGAATCTATCAAATAATGTCCTTTGACCCAGCAGTTCCACTTCCAGGAATCTCTGCCATAGAGACATTCAAACATGGGAACAAATATACCATATTTCATCGAATCTAAGTTGCCCTATCCTATAAAATGTACCATGACTTTATGTGATATTAAGAAAAGATGCTGCCATTTTAACAACACTGCTTTCATGTCAGACTTATTTTGTACGTATTAAAAGAGCTCTTTAGACAAACCCAGACGTACATTTAAAAAATCATATATCACTCTTGAGAACTCTCTCTTTTGGCTCAGCTTTTCAGCCTCTTAGTTTCTCCCACCTACAAACCGAACAATGCTTCACGGAGCAAAGCAGCTCAGGCTGCACTTCTTCCTGAATCTGGACCCCTCCACACCTGGGCTGTCTTCAAGCAGATCTGTGTGTCTGTATCTATTGTGTTACTAACTATTACCAGTGGGAACAGTCTGACAGAAAATAGCATGTAAAGAGTTCGTGTGACCACATTTTCATCCTCCAAACAGGGCCATTCCTTAGAGTGACAGGGGATGCTGCAATGACATCAGCGTGGCTGGTGACTGCCGCCGACCGCCAGGAGCACAGGGCCGTCCTGACCATAGGCTGCTAGTACTGCCTGTTGTTTAGTTGCTGATTCGTGTCTGACTCTTGACAACCCCATGGACTGTAGCCCACCAGGCTCCTCTGTCCATGGGATTTCCCAGGCAAGGATACTGGAATGGATTGCCATTTCCTTCTACAGGGAATCTTCCCGACCCAGGGATCAAACCTGCGTCCCTGCTTTGCAGGTAGATTCTTTACCACTGAGCTACCAGGCCATAAACACATAAAACACAAATAGAAAGGATTCCCTATGAAATGTCATTTAATTATGAGAATGTAAACAGGGTGTGTGTCAGTTAACTTAGTGTTTCTCTGCTCGAAACACACCATCTCTACTCCGTGGTCTCGCCAGCCAGTGCCACTGTTGTGCCCCATCAATGGATGGAAGGTGCCAGAAGAACGCTGAAGGTTCTTTTCTTCCTTCTTCTACAGCACAGCTGCCAGTGGGCGGCTTCCAGTCAGATTTTGCCATCCTCCCGGCGCAGCTTCCTGCCTGCCAACCCCAGCCTGCAGCGCCTCAGCAAACTTCTCTGCCATCCAGTGAGCCCCCACCACGCACCCACCAGAGAGTTCCGAGCCTCAGCCTCGGTGGAGGAGAGGGCCCTTTCCAAGTTTATCCTTCCGTGGGTTTTCTCTGTTATCTCTGGAGGTAGAGGCTGTTCCCTCTCTCCATTATTCCTGTATCCTTTAGGATTCCTTTTACCCCGCTTAGTAGTTAACAGCTCTTTATATTGAATTTTCCCTGTTCAAATTACTGCGTCTTGAGTGGATTCTGGCTGTATCCTAATTATTTCTTTCACTTGTCATGTGAGAACAAAATCTTTCAAAGAATATGGAGAACATGGGGGCAGGTCAGTTAAAAAAAATAATAACACACAGTGCTTACCATGTGCCAGGCAGTGTTTAAGAACTTAATAGCTTATCAACCAATTTAATCTTCATGCCAATCCTATGACGTAAGTAGTAGTACTATTTTATTTTACAGATGAGGAAACTGAGGCACAGTGAGGTTACCTTAGTAAGTGGTAAACAGGAATTGTATCACTCAGGCGTCCATACCGTCACAACTCTACCGAGTACAGTGCTCAACTCAGGTGTCCATACCGTCAGTACAGTGCTCACTGTGCCTTGGAGAAAGAGTCCCATGAGGGGGTCACCCTCGAGAGAGGTACCGATCAGGGCTCACAGAATCAAGGCGTGATGGTGGCCAAAGGGTTCCAACTAGAAATATGGGAAAGACCAGGTAAAGCTAGGAGCACTAGAGACGAAAACTGGGATCCAGGTATGCTGGGGCACCCAAATAAATGCCCCCCCAAGCCCTCCTGCCGAGAAGATGAGGGAGTTCCTCTGGCAGTTCTGGCAACAGTTAAACCCAGACCTACTGGACCAGGTACAGGATGTCAGGTCTTAGAAGCTAAGCACAGATAATGATGGGAGGCGAGGCGTCTTCCCTTTGAGAGGAGGAAGGGAGAGTCTTAGCAGAGGCAGCTGTGGAACTCTGGGGTTTCAGAAATATTTAGGGATATCCTTAGGTCAAAATGTTGGAGTTTAAGTAGGAAAATTCACCCTGTGAAGTTGAAAAAAGGTAAGGAACTGGAGTAAAACCACCTTTGTGCATCTCTCTGTTTAGCCACCAATTGATTGAGTGGCGTCAGGAATGTTTCTTTATGTATATACACCACAGTTGGTTAGCCATTCTCCTATTAATGGACCTCTTGGGTTATTTCCTGTTTGGAGCTATTATAAACAAAGCTGCTGGGAACACTCTTTTACAAGTCCTTTTGTTTTCATTTCTTTCCAGTAAATAACAGGAGTGAGATTGCTGGGTTGTAAGATAGGTTTTTTGTTGTGTTATTCGGAAGATAATTGCTTTACAATGTTGTGTTGACTTCTGCCATATAACAACATGAGTCAGCCATAGTATACACATATCCCCTCCCTCCTAAGCCTCCCTCCCACCCCTCGAGCTCTTCACAGAGCACCCGGCTGAACTCCCTGTACTATACAGCAACTTCCCACTAGACACATGGCAGTGTAAACTCTCAACTCACTCACCCTCTCCTTGCCTCCCTGTTCCACAAGTCCGTTCTCTATTCATCTCTATTCCTGCAAATAGGTTCATCAGTATCTTTTTTCTGTAAGATAGATTTCTAAATAGTTTTTTAAAGCATTTTAAAATCATGGTAAAATATAAATAACATAAAATTTGCCATTTTAAACGTTTTAAGTGCACAATTCAGGGAGTTCCCAGGTGGTCCAGTGGTTAGGAGTTGGCGCTTTCACTGCTGTGGTTCAATCCCTCGTCAGAGATCCTGCAGGCCGTGCGGTGCAGACAAAAAGAAAAGTGTACAATTCAGTGGCATTAAGTACATTTATATTGTTGTGCAACTATTACCACTGTCCATCTCCAGAACTTTTTCACCAGCCCAAACTGAAAATTGGTACCAATGAAACAGTAAACTTTCCATCCCCCTTCCCTCAGCTCCTAATAACCCTTATTGTACTGTCTTTACAAGTTTCACTATTCTGATTGCTGCTGCTGCTAAATCGCTTCAGTCGTGTCCAACTCTTTGCAACCCCATGGACTATAGCCTGCCAGGCTCCTCTGTCTATAGGATTCTCCAGGCTATTCTATGTGCCTCATATAAGTGGAGGAGAAGGCAATGGCAATCCACTCCAGTACTCTTAACTGGAAAATCCCATGGGCGGAGGAGCCTGGTAGGCTGCAGTCTATGGGGTCGCGAAGAGTCGGACACAACTGAGCGACTTCACTTTCACTTTTCACTTTCATGCATTGGAGAAGGCAATGGCAACCCACTCCAGTGTTCTTGCCTGGAGAATCCCAGGGATGGGGGAGCCTGGTGGGCTGCCATCTATGGGGTCGCACAGAGTTGGACAAGACTGAAGCGACTTAGCAGCAGCAGCATATAAGTGGACTCATACACCATTTATCCTGTTGTGTCTGGCTTACTTCAGTTAACATAAAGTTTTCAAGGTTTATCCATGTTGTAGCATGTGTTAAAATTTCATTCTTTTTCCATTGTATGTATATACCACATTTTGTTTATCCATCATCAGTCAATAGACAGATTTCCTCCGTCTTTGGGTTATTGTGAATTTTGCTGCTATGAAAGTGGGTACACAAATACCTGCTCAAGGTCCTGCCTTCACTTCTTTTGGATATTATTTACAAATATTTCCTATTTTGTGGTTTGCCTTTTCACTCAATAGTGTCCTTTGATGCACAAAAGTGTTTAATTTTAGGGGGCATTCTAATTGCTGTGCATACTTGTCACCACTTAGTATTGGCGATCTTTTTAATTTTAGCCATTCTATTGGGTGTGTAATAGTATTTCATTAGATTTAATTTGTATATCCCTGATGACTAATGGTATAGAGCCTTTTTGAAATGCTTATTGGATATTGTGAATCTTTATGAAATGTTTGTTCAAATCTTTCATCCATCATTTTGTTGTTTTTATCTTTTTTTTGTTTTGGAGGTTTTGGTTATTTTTTAAATTAAGTTTTAGGAGTGGCTGATATTTCTGTTTCCTCTTCTGTAGGTAGTAAGTATGAATTCCTCCATGACACCTGGGCTACAAGAAATGCCAAGTTCAGCCACTGTCCACAGTGTCCTGGACTCATAAGAGCCCACATATGTTTACTCCTGTCCAAGGCTTGAGATCCATGCTTGGAAGAATGAGGGAGATGCCCCAGGATGTTGGGGAATGGGGGAAGAGGGCAGTGAGAGTGTCTAACACAGAGTGATTTGAAAGGAGGCATTATGTGTGGCTCCTGGCAAGGAGGAAAAAGAAGACCTTGTGAAGAATATCAAATCCACAGGAGGAGGGAGGGAGGAAAGGGAGCAGGGAGAGCTCACTGGCCCTCAGTCAGAAAAAGGAAATGCAGCAACTATATAAGCCAAACTGAAATCTCATAGCAGAGCTGCCCAGTGATTGCCTCCCCGAAGACCCCGTCTTTGAGGTGACAAGGAGACATGAACTTCCTGCTCTGTGTGCAGCCCTGAAAACTAACGGTGACCACCATGCACTGAGGAGGAGGGTTTTCTTCTCAGTTGCCTTGCCCTGCCCTGCCTGTCCAGTGGGGTCTTAGCTGCGGCTGCAGGCTGCATCCCAGGGCCAACAGCCAACTTTGATCACATTAGAGATGCAGTATATTGGAGGGTGAGCCCCTTTAAGATCTGACGCCCCAGTCTTAGAACCTAACCCTCCCCGTGGAGAAGGAAATGGCAACCCACTCCAGTATTCTTGCCTAGAGAATCCTGTGGATGGAGGAGCCTGGTGGGCTGCTGTCCATAGGGTCACACACAGTCGGACAGCACTGAAGCGACTTAGCAGCAGCAGCAACCCTTCCTGAGTTGCAAATTACAACCATAAAGAAGTCTTTTAATATAGAGAATGAGGCTTATTAAAGTATATCAGTCAAGAGACAGAAATCATGCCAGTTATTTAACAAAGAGAATGTAATACAGAGAATTGTTAACTAGGTTTAAACATGCTAACTAGTAACTAAAAAGTAAAACAAAAAATCTGCAGTATCACAGAGGTAGCAACTGTAAGAAGGAGTTTCTATCCCCTAAGGCTGAGGGAACCAAAGAAGTTGAATTACTAAATCTTGGAAGGTGGAGGAAGACTTCCACAGAATTGAAACTCGGACCTCTGAGAAGTCACTCCAGCCTCTGGAATTGGTATCTCTGATGGGGTCACTTTAAAACTGATTCTGTGAAAACTGGAAAAATTGCAAATTGGATTTAGAAACTGCTAAAGGAAGAAGCCAAGGTGATGAGCCCAGGAGCCACAGGCAGACAGGAGACAGACAGGAGGCAGTCAGGAAAGAGCAAGTCCCTTCTCCCTCCTCCATCCCCACAGTCTCCCTCCGTTACTTCCACTTTGCAGTGGAAGTAAAAATAAAACCTAATAAATATCATCTCCACAAGAGGAGGGAGGGAGGAAAGGAAGCAGGGAGAGCTCACTGGCCCTCAATCAGAAGAAGGAAATGTAGCACCTATATAAGCCAAACTGAAATTTCATAGCAGAGCTGGCCAGTGAATGTCTACCCGAAGACTTTCCATGTTTGAGGTAACAAGGAGACATCACTTCCCGCTAATAAAACTTCCTTCCTAATAAAACCAGCTGGCAAAGCATAAATGGAGTTTGCAGAATCCCAGCCCTTGTATTATAATGCTGAGTATAGAAAGTGAATTTGGGGCTGAGAGACAATTAATAACTGGTTAATACATTCAGTTCAGTTCAGTCAGCATGCCAGGTCTGCCTTTCCATCACCAGCTCCCAGAGTTCACTCAAACTCATGTCCATCGAGTCAGTGATGCCATCCAGCCATCTCATCCTCTGCCATCCCCTTCTCCTCCTGCCCCTAATCCCTCCCAGCATCAGGGTCTTTTCCAATGAGTCAATTCTTCGCATGAGGTGGCCAAAGTACTGGAGTTTCAGCTTCAGCATCAGTCCTTCCAATGAACACCCAGGACTGATCTCCTTTAGGATGGAATGGTTGGATCTCCCTGCAGTCCAAGGGAATCTCAAAATCTTCTCCAACACCACAGTTCAAAAGCATCAATTCTTCAGCACTCAGCTTTCTTCACAATCCAACTCTCACATCCATACATGACCACTGGAAAAACCATAGCCTTCACTAGATAGACCTTTGTTGGCAAAGTAATGTCTCTGCTTTTGAATATACTATCTAGGTTGGTCATAACTTTCCTTCCAAGGAGTAAGCGCCTTTTAATTTCATGGCTGCAGTCACCATCTGCAGTGATTTTGGAGCCCAAAGAAATAAAGTCTGACACTGTTTCCACTGTTTCCCCATCTATTTCCCATGAAGTGATGAGACCAAATGCCATGATCTTCGTTTTCTAAATGTTGAGCTTTAAGCCAACTTTTTCACTCTCATCTTTCATCAAGAGGCTTTTTAGTTCCTCTTCACTTTCTGCCATAAGGGTGGTGTCATCTGCATATCTGAGGTTATTGATATTCCTCCCGGCAATCTTGATTCCAGCTTGTGCTTCTTCCAGCCCAGCATTTCTCATGATGTACTCTGCATAAAAGTTAAATAAGCAGGGTGATAATATTCAGTCTTGACGTACTCCTTTTCCTATTTGGAACCAGTCTGTTGTTCCATGCCCAGTTCTAACTGTTGCTTCCTGACCTGCACATAGGTTTCTCAAGAGGTGGGTCAGGTGGTCTGGTATTCCCATCTCTCTCAGAATTTTCCACAGTTTCTTGTGATCCACACAGTCAAAGGCTTTGGCATAGTCAATAAAGCAGAAATTGATGTTTTTCTGGAACTCTTGCTTTTTTGATGATCCAGCAGATGTTGGCAATTTGATCTCTGGTTCCTCTGCCTTTTCTAAAACCAGCTTGAACATCTGGAAGTTCATGGTTCACGTATTGCTGAAGCCTGGCTTGGAGAATTTTGAGCATTACTTTACTAGTGTGTGAGATGAATGCAATTGTGTGGTAGTTTGAGCATTCTTTGGCATTGCCTTCCTTTGGGGTTGGAATGAAAACTGACGTATTCCAGTCCTGTGGCCACTGCTGAGTTTTCCAAATTTGCTGGCATATTGAGTGCAGCACTTTCACAGCATCATCTTTTTAGGATTTGAAATACCTCAACTGGAATTCCATCACCTCCACTAGCTTTGTTTGTAGTGATGCTTTCTAAGGCCCACTTGACTTCACATTCCAGGATGTCTGGCTAGGTGAGTAATCACATCATCATGATTATCTGGGTCATGAAGCTCTTTTTTGTACAGTTCTTCTGTATATTCTTGCTACCTCTTCTTAATATCTTCTGCTTCTGTTAAGTCCATACCATTTCTGTCCCTTATTGAGCCCATCTTTGCATGAAATGTTCCCTTGATGTCTCTAATTTTCTTGAAGAGATCTTTCCCATTCTGTTGTTTTCCTCTATTTCTTTGCACTGATCACTGAGGAAGGCTTTCTTATCTCTCCCTGCTATTCTTTGGAACTCTGCATATCTAACATTGCCTGTATGAAACTTTTAAATAAGAACCTAAAATAGCATAGAAGTTGCCAGTAGGGAATTCCAGCAGGGAGTTGAATCTTGTCCAGATTCCTTTGTTTTTTTCTTGATCTAGGGGTGGATACATGCTTGTTAACAGTACATGTTAGAAATTACAAGTTTACATTCATGCACGTTTAGAGAATAACTACTATGGGACTTTCCTGGCAGTCCAGCAGTTAAGCCTCCTTACTTCCAATGCAGGGGACACAGGTTCGATCCCTGATTGGGGAACTGAGATCCCACATGCCTTGCAGCATGGCCAAAAAAAAAAAGTTTTTTCAACTAAGGATAGATACTAGACACATTGGAATAGAAGGTAGAAGGGGCAATGGGTCAAAGAAAACAGTAAAATTCAAGAGGAGCAGACATGGTTCACTACCTTCAGAGCATCATTTCCTGCCTCTCAGTCATGAGCCAGAGTTTTGTGTGACTACCCCACCCCTCTCATATGGGCACAGACTTTGAGGGAAGCCAACTCTGCTTCCAGCTTCAAGTACAAATTTTAATTTGAATAAATCAATCAGAACATCCCTCCTCTCACTCCAGGAATTGGTTCAGGTTGGGGTATGTGAACCTTTATTGCCAATAAATACACCTGGTTCTCACTTGTGGGCAATTTCCCCCACCCCACGGGGATTTGGCAACGTCTGGAGACATTTTGTTTGTCCTAGCTGGGGAGAAGATACTGGCGTCCAGTTGGGAGACGCCATAAATGTGCTAAACGTCCTGCAATGAAAGGACAGCCCCCCCACAACAACTTTCCACCCAAAATGTCAATGGTGCCAAGGTTGAAAACCCCTTCTTTAAAGGGAAAACTGTGGATAGTTTACATCTCTTGACCCCTTGGGGACAAGCCCTGGGAAGAAGCTATGCTGCAGATAGCAGATCTGAGGAATGGAAAAAGACAAGGTCTATGATGACACCACTAGGTCACAGGCTCATTCTGCCTCTGAGTATCCAGTCACATAAGTTTAACTTTCCATGGTTAAGCCACTGTTTAACTGGGGTACCTATTATTTGCACCCATGAGCACCTTGATAAATTAGGAAAGAGATTATTTGCATAACACAAAAGGTTAGGCTAATAGAAACATTTATAACTACATTCTAAGCAGAGAATACACATTCACAAAAAGTGACCATAGACTAAGCTGCAAAGGAAATTTTAACACATCCCCCATCCCCAAATAATACATAGACCATCTTCAGTTGCCACAATGCAATAAAATTAAAAATTACAAACAAAATGATAACTGAACAAAACACAACAAAAATCCCTCAAACCAATCATGTAACTAAAAAATGTAAACACACTTGTCAATAATACAAGTAAAAGAGACAGCAGGACCAGAATCCAGATTTCCAAATAACTAGTACAATTCATGATCTAGCCCTCATGTTTGTTCTTAAACAGTTGCTGAATTATATTTTTTGGGCTCCAAAATCACTGTAGATGGTGACTGCAACCATGAAATTAAAAGACGCTTACTCCTTGGAAGAAAAGTTATGACCAACCTAGATAGTATATTCAAAAGCAGAGACATTACTTTGCCGACTAAGGTCCGTCTAGTCAAGGCTATGGTTTTTCCTGTGGTCATGTATGGATGTGAGAGTTGGACTGTGAAGAAGGCTGAGCGCAGAAGAATTGATGCTTTTGAACTGTGGTGTTGGAGAAGACTCTTGAGAGTCCCTTGGACTGCAAGGAGATCCAACCAGTCCATTCTGAAGGAGATCAACCCTGGGATTTCTTTGGAAGGAATGATGCTAAAGCTGAAGCTCCAGTACTTTGGCCACCTCATGCAAAGAGTTGACTCATTGGAAAAGACCCTGATGCTGGGAGGGATTGGGGGCAGGAGGAGAAGGAGACGACCGAGGATGAGATGGCTGGATGGCATCACGGACTCAATGGATGTGAGTCTGAGTGAACTCCGGGAGTTGGTGATGGACAGGGAGGCCTGGCGTGCTGCGATTCATGGGGTCGCAAAGAGTCGGACACGACTGAGGACTGAACGGAACGGAATGGAATTATATGAAAGAGAGGGAAAGTGGGAGAAAGACAGAGATAGATCAAGGTAAGCTCAGATAGGATCAGCTGGAGAAAAAACTGTTCATTAAGAGACTGTTAGCAGCAGTCAGATTCAGTAAAGCCTAGAAGCGTCTACTGATTTTAGTGACCTGGGCAGGGAGCTGCCATCCACGGGAGATCAAAGCCAGGTACCAGCAACCAGGAGAGGCTCTCATGAGTTCTGGTCCTAAGGCAGAGATGGCTTCTCACACCATGGTGCAATGAACTTCTGTGTGCAGAGGGAAGAGATGGCTGCTGTGAGCAGGTAAGATCCAGAAACTAGAAGAACTCATGGGTCAATAGCTGGAAGCAGTCCAGATGACCGTGACCAAACAATGCCAGAACATGCAGATAAAATTTGAATTGTTGAAATTCAAATAAAATTTGAATGGTTGAAAATCAATAAAAATTGATTTTCTGAACATTGGATCAAATGGTGCCAAACACCCAAGCTAGGAGGCTTGCCAATTGAATTGACATAGTGTTTTATCTATGCAGCACAAACTAAATGGCATATTTGACAGAAACCATGTGGCAAATTATCTAGCCTATATTTAATGTTCATCTGGATGGTTTAGACCTCAAACAATTGTAGCCTCAATTATCCATGTTGTTTGACTAGTTAGGTTAAAATGAGAGTATGTTTCTGTTTTGTTAATAGGTTCATTTGTATGTCTTTTTTTTAGATTCCACATACAAGTGATATCATATGATATTTCTCTTCATCTGACTTACTTCACTCAGTGTGACAATCTCTAAATTCATATAAGCCCCTGCATTATTTTACTCTTTTAATGGCTGAGGAATATCCCATTGTATGTATGGACCACATCTTCTGTATCCAGTCTTCTGTCGATGAACATTTAGGTTGCTTCCATGTCTTGGGTATTGTAAACAGTGCTGCAATGAACATTGGGGTGCATGTATCCTTGCAAACCATATTTTTCTCCAGACACATGCCAGGAGTAGAACTGCAAGATTGGATGGTAGCTCTATCTTTAGTTTCTTAAAGAACCTCCATACTGTTCTCCTCAGTGGCTGTACCAATTTACATTCCCTCCAACAGTACAGAAGGGTTCCCTTCTCTCCACACCCTCTAGCATTTATTATTTGTGGTGGTGTTGATGATAGCCATTCTGACTAGTGTGAGGTGATATCTCACTGTAGTTTTTATTTGCATTTCTCTAATAATTAGTGATGCTGAACATCTTTTCATGTGCCTCTTGGCCATCTGTATGTCTTCTTTAGAAAAGCGTCTATTTAGGTCTTTTGCCCTTTTTTTTTTATTGGTTTGCTTTTTTGATGATATTAAGCTGTTTGTAAATTTTGTAGATGGTTACCAGGGGCTGGGGAAGAGTGGTGGGGAGGGATAGTTAGGGAGTTTGGGATTGGCAGGTACACAGTGCTATATTTGAAACAGATAACCAAGGCGGACCTACTGCATAGCACATGTAAGTCTGCTCAGTGTTATGTGGCAGCCTGGATGGGAGGGAAGTTTGGAGGAGAATGGATACATGTATATGTATGGCTGAGTGCCTTTGCTGTTTACCTAAAACTATCACATTATTAATTGGCTATACCCCAATACAAAACAAAGAGGTTTTAAAAACTATTATATAACAAATGGGAAAAGAATTTGAAAATGAATAGATGTGTGTATATGTATAAATAATCACTTTGCTGTACACCTGAAACTAATATAACATTGTTTATCGACTGAACTGAACTGATCAACTATACTCCCATATAAAATAAAACGTTTAAAAAATAAGATGCAGGAAAGCTGTCATTGTTTTCCTTGAACTACATATCAGAACATCTGTTGGGCTGAAATCATGGAGTTTTTTGGGTTTTGCTTCCCCTTTTAGTGGGAATTCATTCATGCCTTTATCCACGCACCCACCCACCCTTCCATTTAACAAACATCCAAAGCAAACCTCACACATCCTGGATCCCTGGTGTTTCATGTGTCATTTTTTACACGCCTCTGCTTACTTGTAGATGAGAAAGATAAAGAAGATGGTTTGAGTTATTTTGGTGCCAAACAAGAGTCTAGAAAGAAACACTCAGCAAAAAAAAAAGAAAAAGTTCTAAATAAATAACTAAAAAGAAAAAGGGAGAAACAGAAGAGGGTGCGTGGAGAGGAAACAGGAGGGGCCCAGCGGGGGAGGGCAGGAATCTTGTTTGCTACCTGTCTGGGTTTCCATTTGCACCAGGAGGGCCGCGACTGAGGACGCTGAGAAAACCCGCCCACCCTACGTAGCAGGGAGGGGCCAAGGTGGGAGGCGGGACAGGAGTCGGGGAAGTTTCGAATTTCTTAAATTCTCCAGTCTAAACTCTCGTGTCAGCTCTGTTCCTTTCCCTTTGGCCACCACCACCTCCCCTCCCGGCCCTCTTCCAACACGCGCAATCTAACCAAGAATTCTGAGTCTGGAAGAAAGAGAAGAAAGCAGGTATCCGATTGGCCTTCCCCGCCTCCGCACCCACACAGGCAAGCATCACGTCTCCGCCCGCTCGCGAGGATCCAGGTTAGCGGCTCTCACCCCGGGCTAGAATCATCAGCGCGTTGGGTTTGTCCGCCCTCCCCAGCTCACCTCAGATTCCCGGTCCCAGTGCCCGGGTCTGCATCTGTGAAACTCCTCGTAAACTGTGGTGTGACTTGAGTACGCCCCGAGACACGAAAGGAGCTCAGAACAGCGCCAGGCACCCTGTCTGTGCCCTGCCTGCCACCTGCGAGCGTAGGTGAGCAGCCGACCCCCAAGCCCGGCCTGGCGGGTCCCGTCTAGCATCACGGTCTCCCAGCAGTGCGCCCCCCGCCTCTCCTCCATCCTCTCTCCAACCGGTCACTGACAGAGCCGAGCAAATGGCACCCAACACAGCTGCGCGCCCTGGCCTGATCTCTGTCCTACTGACCGGACAGGGGACTAACATCAATCGCGGCCTACGGTGGCCGCTGTGCAACCCCGGCATTCCCAGTCTACAGATGAGGAAACTGAGGCCACAACCAGTGTCAGCAACCCAGTGATCAGGCGCTTGGGTTTCCAAACCAGCCTTCTCCTTCTTACAGGATTTCTTTGGGGGTCTCCCTGGGTTCCAGGCGGAAAGTCTGGGGACAAGGAAGGTTCTGGATCCCGTGTCCTAAGCCTGGATCGGGCGCTCCACTCTCACGCGGGTTGGCAGGGAGCCCAGGATGTGGCGAGGGGCCCGGCGGGGCGGCACCGAGCGCGAGGTGGGGGGTGGGGGGTTCCCAGACCAAAGTCCGAGAGGGGCCACAGAGAGTCCCGGTTGTTGCCCCGCCCTTTGACCCTCAGGATGCTTATTAACCAGGCGGCCAATAGGTGGCCGGGTGGAGGCGCGCCCCTTCGACAGAGCGGAGACCACCGCTCAGGAGTGCGGCTCCCGGGAGACCATGGAGCGCCCAGTGAGAGTGAAGGCGTGGGTGGAGGAGAACCGGGGCTCCTTCCTGCCCCCGGTCTGCAACAAGCTCCTGTGAGTCCCACGCACGCCCCCACCCTCCTGCCCTCTGTTCTCACCTCCCCGCCATCCTCCAACTGCTCCCCTCAACCTCCGTGTTCCTCCTCCCAGAAGCTTGCAGAAGGGGGATGCCATCCTCGTGGTGATCACAGGAGGGTGAGGACTGACTGTTCCGGGTTTCCCTACCCTCCTCTGTTCCTCTTTCTGGTGACTGCGTGGAGACGACGTGCCTTGTCTCTGAGGAAGCTGGGTGACCTACTGAGACTAGAGAGATGCAGGTGCTAAGTGGTAGCCCTGCCTTCCAGGGCTGAGAAACAGCGCTCCAACCCCCGCTGCCTCTCAGAAATTGGGGGGCGGGGAAGATGATACCCCAGAATTATAGTAGAACCGAGGTCTGGGAACCACCCAGTATTACACCCCTACTGGGTCCAGGAGGCTGCAGGCGGAGGGTGAAGTCAGGGTCAGCTCCTGGGGCAGGCTCTCTGTTTGGTGCTCTTCCTGGCCCCCTCTGCAGCTGGGTGCACACACAGACTCCCACCAGGCCTCCCTAGCACCTCTGCCCCCAGCACCCAACACGGCTGACCCTGGTCCAGCAGCCTTCCTCCAGCTGAGGCCGCAGGCCCTCCCTGTGGCCTCTTCACCTCCTTCCCCTTCAGTCACCTGGGGTGTGGGGCCTTCTGTGCTCCCCAGCTCCAGGCTCACAGTCTTGTGTTTGCTGGGTTCACAGAACATCAACAAGGTAGCTTTTCAAACCACCCAGCTCCAATCACTAACACTTTGACTAGTTGGAGGCTACCAGGCATTTTCACATCATCTCATGTAATTGTCCCAGTAGCCCTATGAGGTGGGATTTTTTTCTTAATATTTATTTATTTGGCTGTGCTGGGTCTTAGTTACAGCACTTGAGATCTGTGGCATGCGAGATCTAGTTCCCTGGCCAGAGGTCCAACTCAGGCCTCTGCTCTGGGAGCATGGAGTCTTAGCCACAAGGGAAGTCCTAGTCCAGGGCAGGGACTCTTAACAAGGAACTTTCCCAATGTCACAAAGCTAGTGTGGGGCACGGTGCAAGCCCATGCCAGGGTTTGACTCCAAAGTCCACCCTCTTGTGACTGCGCAATGCTGCAGTAACAGTCAACATCCCCCACCCCCAAACCTCGTCTCTTCTAGTACTTTTGTCACCCCCAACTCTCTCCTCCACTTCATCTCTATCCTCAGTCCTCCACCTCTCCCCCTCATGGTGACTCACATGCATCCGCTCCTCTCCAGCCCCACGCCGCTGCTGTGGTTCCACCCTCTTCACCCTGGGCACTTCCAGGCTGCAGCAGCCTCCAGGCCCCCACCGCGCTCTCCAGCACTGCCCTGATATTAGTAACCACAAACTGCAGGTCCTCCCTTCACTCATTCAGCAGATGTGCGCATGTGAGCACCAACCACATGCCAGGCACAGGTCTGGACCCCAGAGATACACAGGAAAAAACTGGCGGAAGCCCCTTCCTGGTGGAGCGGATGTTCTGGTGGGAGGAGGCAGCCAATACATAGAAACAAACAAGGGGTGCAGGGAGGCAGGCAGGCAGCGTGGTGAGCCACAGAGCAGAACGAAGGGGAAAGCCCACCAGGGCTGCTGTGTCCCCTCGTGCTGTGAGGGAGACGCTGCTCCAAGCTTCTCCTTGATCCTGGAGGTTTGGCTGCAGTCTTTGCACTCCTTGTCGTTTGCAGCACCACTCTGCTCTCTGCCTTTATCCTCACATGGCATTCTCCTCATAAGTGTGACTGTTCTAAATCTTCCAGTCTTCCAGACACCGGTCATATTAGGTTAGAGCACCCCCCCACCCTCATACCAGTATGATCTCATCATAGCTTAACTAATTACACCTGCAATGACCCTAGTTCCCAATTAGGTCATATTCTGAGGTACTGGGATTAGGATTTCAACATATGAATGAATATAAGGCAGAGAAAACATAGGAAGCTGCTGGAAGGTTGCTTTTATTTATCTGGCTGCAACAGATCTTAGTTGCTGCATGTGGGATCTAGTTCCCTGACTGGGGATCAAACCCAGAGCCCCTGCACTGAGAGTCTTAGCCACTGGATCATCGGGGAAGTCCGAGGCTTGAGGGTTTTGAACAGAGGAAGGACATGGGCACACACACAGTCACAGACACACACACACAGACCCTCCGATGCACACGCAGGTGAAAACAGAGACTCTCAGGGACAGTGACACAGAAATAGCCTTCTCCCTCTCCCAAGTGTGGGCCTCCTCCAGACCCCCACAGGCCCCTGCAACCCTTCTGTTCTCTCCCATGAGCCAGTTCAGGACCTCACCCCCCGCATCCATTGCAGGCACCAGAAGCAGCTCAAAATCATGTTCGTGGGGGGTCCCAACACCAGGAAGGACTACCACATCGAGGAGGGTGAGGAGGTAGGCCTGCGGACTGCCCCGTCCCCTGACCCAGCCCTGAGAGAGGGTCACTTCCCCTGCCGGGACCAGAGCCTGTGGATGGAGGGGAGGGGGGCACAACTGAAACCATGGTGTGAAACTGCTGCCTGGAAGTTGTGGGCACCAGCGACACCCCTGACAGCTCCGTCCTCGAAGAGCCCTGCTGGGGAAGCCACAGGAAAGAGCCCAGGCTTTGCAGGTGTGAGAGGCTCCAGCTGTGGGGCATCAGCCCCCGGACACAGGGGCCATCCATGGTCCAAGGGAATGCCCAAGTCCCCTCACCCCCAAACTTGAATAATGCAAGATTGGCCTCCAAAATGGGACCCAGATGCTGAGAGGGACCTGGGCGCTCCACTCTGGTCCCAGGTGCCAAGTTCTCTGAGAAGGGTTAGGACTGAGAGGCCCCTCTCCTTATCTAGAGGGCACAAGGCACGTCAGTTCCTGGGAGCTGTCTGATGAAGGGGTGGGCAGGTGGGAGGGGGGATTTGTACTGAATACCCTTTTGTACCTTGAATTTTGAGTTGTGTTTCTGAGTGAGTAACCAAAAGTAAATCAAAAGTAAAAAGATGGGTTCCCTTGAGACACAGATGGATTCCCAGTTCTCAGAATCTCTGGTGGCAAAGGACCATCATGGTCGGGGGGCCTGTCTTCTCGGAGCACCTGCTGCTAGGGTTCAAGGTCCAGGGTTCAGCTTGCTCACCAGACTCCACCCCACCCACTCTGGTGGACGAACATCCACCTAGGGGTCCAAACCAAGCCCTGACTGCTGGCTTGCTAGCTGGTGAGGAGGGATGACTTGAGCAGGTCTCTCACTCTGGAGGGACACTCAGGTGGCTGGGAGGAATTTGGCCAGCAGCTGTTTCTGATGGCTTGATTCCGCCTCAGGTGAGGGAGAGGGCCAGCCACACGCCAAACACTGGAACCTCAGGGCTGTCAGTGTGTTTGCTGTCCCTGCCTGTCCTCACCCAGCTGGAACAAAGGAGACTCCAGGGGCCAGGCCTCTTCCCAGTGAAGGAAGGGAAGCCATTGAGCTGAATTTTTCTCCTGGCTGAGCTCAGGCCTCTGCCTTTCAGGTGCCCAGGCTTCAGCCACCACACGCGTTCCCCTTAGCCCATCCCTTCCCTTGAGGTGAAGAGGCGCAGGAGAGCCTGGGCTGGGAGTCAGGTGGGCCTGGAGCCTTGGCTGCGCTTCCTTAATAGCTCAGCTGGTAAAGAACCCACCTGCAATGCAGGAGACCCCGGTTTGATTCCTGGGTTGGGAAGATCCCCTGGAGAAGGGAAAGGCTACCCACTCCAGTATTCTGGCCTGGAGAATCCCATGGACTATATAGACCATGGGGTCACAAAGAGTCAGACATGACTGAGCGGCTTTCACTTTCACTTTCACCTCCCATCACCAGGAGACTTTTCTGGTGGTGGAGGGATAAAGAATCCGCCTGCCAATGCAGGAACTGCAGGAGACTTGGGTTTAACCCCTGGGTCAGGAAGATCCCTGGAGAAGGAAATGGCAACCCACTCCAGTATTCTTGCCTGGGAAATCCCATGGACAGAGGAGCCTGGCGGGCTACAGTCTACAGGGTCACAGAGTCGGGCACGTCTGAGCGCACCTGCGCACCACCTCTCTGAGCCTGCAGGAGTTTCCTTGCAGCTGATGGGGGACCTCAGCCCTGCCTGGCGGAAGGATGCAGTGTGTATAGGGTATGTGCACAGAGCCTGGCACAGGCAGAGGTGCCTGGGTTCTCGATACCCTCAGCCCTTCTCTGGCCCCGCTTGCCTATAAGGCCTTTCCAGGCTGTGCAGGCCAGATTTGATTCAGCAGCTGCTTGAGCCGGTACAGTTAATCTTCTAGTTAGCCCCAGGCCCCAAACATCATTTACTTCCAAATAGAGCATCATTCCTTTTGGATTGCCTGTGGCTGTTTGGGATATTTTGCTGTTCAGGATCTGCACGTCTGCTGATGAGGCCTGTCCCGCATCATAGGTTGTGTTGTTTTCTAGTTGCTCAGTCGTATCTAACCTTTTTGTGAACCCATGGACTATAACCCACCAGGCTCCCTCTGTCCATAGAATTTCCTAGGCAAGAATACTGGAGTGGTTTGCCATTTCCTTCTCCAGGGGATCTTCCCAACCCAAGGATTGAACCCGAGTCTCCTGCATTGACAGGTGGATTCTTTAGTGCTGAGCCACCAGAGAACACTGCCG
>SJXQ01007414.1:218196-228619 GCA_006408695.1 Aepyceros melampus | reverse complement strand
CTAACACCTTGTAGCCTGCCAGAAAGGTCTTGACTTTGCTGCTCCCCCCCCCCAGTTCCTGTTTTCCCTGATATTTGCAGGGCCACCCCATGGACTGTAGCCTGGGAGGAGCCTGGTAGGCTACAGTCCATGGGGTCACAAAGAGTCAGACATGACTGAGTGACTTCACTTCACTTCACTTTTAAGGGCTATGGCCCTCTCCCAGAATTCTCTAGGCCCTTCCTCCTCTCCCTCCAACCATGAAAGGACATCCCCCAACATACATACACATAGAGGTTTTCTCCTAGCTGAAGGGGTTTGGGGGAGTTTGCCAAATTGTTCCCTAAGAGAGACTGATAGGTTTTTTCTTATTCGTTTTAAATAACTTGCATGAATTATATTAAATAATAAGAGTAAAGATTGTTTATTGTAGAAAATGTGCAGAATACAGAAAAGACAAATGTAAATATGTACCTCATTCATAATCCCACCACTCATGGGAGCACCATGAACACAGCCTGGTTTACGCATGTTGTATTACACACTAATTAGAATTCTCAGACATGGTCTAAACAACAACAGTAAATGGAATCCTGCTGGTGTCATTTTGAATCTTGCTTTAACTGGATAACTTTAGCATTTTTCCATTTTACTGACAGTTATGCAAAAACGTAGCTTTTAATGGCTGCATAATGTTCCATATTTTGTCTCTATCATAAAATAATGTGATTTCCCTTATTGCTATTATTAGCATTAGTTTTGCTATTCTTTCCATCGCTAATATTAATAGCTAGAGGTTACTGAGTGCTAACTATGTATTGTCTATTTTTGTATACAGCATCCTGGACAACATTCTGAGTAGATACTGTCATTTTATAGATAAATTAATGGAGGCATAGAAAGACTAACTGAATTGGCCAAAGGCCCATGGTGACTGGCTGAGATGAGGACCAGGTGATGCCTTAAACTACCACACACCGTGATAAAACAGCCAGAAGGCAGGTGCATTTCTGACTCACTGAAGCCAGTTTTCTAGAGATGGAATGACTAGGTCAAGTTCCCAGTTTCAGCATGGAAGGTCTGGCATCCCAGAAACCCTTAAAGAGGCATGAGCTGTGAAGGCTCTTGCTGCCCTTTGCCAAATTGCCCTTCAGGGGTGTTGTGTCAGCTTGCCCGTGTGTCAGACCGTAAAGCCACATTTCTCTAGTTTTCCTGAGCCCACTTGATTTCTCTTAGTAAACTCTGGACAAGAACCTCCTCTAACTCCTTACATGATAATAGTAATTGTTATTATTAATAACAACCCTTCAACTATTTGGCTGGGGTTTTTAACACGCATGCAATGTGTGACTGGTAGAGAGAAAATGTGTCTTCCTCCTCCTCCTCCCAGTGCCATGGGTGGTCTCAGTAAACACATTAATTAGGGGCTTCGGGTGGAAGAGGCAAGTGCAATAGGAGCCCTGCAGCACCACCGTGCTGCACCCCAGGGAGACAGCAGGAAATGAGGGCTTCCATCCTCAAAGCCCCCACCACCCCTATTCGAATATCCCAGCTCCCAGCACTGAGCCCAACATTTCCATGGCCAGCCGATGTCCAGAGGGGTTTGGAGCAGCCCAGCCCCTTCCCAGGGCTCACTGTGGCCAGAGGAGCCAGCCCTGGCTCCAGAGCTACACTCAGGCCCACACGGCTGCTCCAGGACTAACTGTGTAAAACCTGGGGCAAGTCACTTCGCTCTCTGGGCCTCTCGTTTTCTTTTTTACAGAATGAGGCTAACAATATTTTTGGAGGCTGTTATAAAGAGTTCTGATCATGTTTAGGCATGCCTTAGAGATAGTGCAGGCTTGGTTCCAGACCACTGAAAGAGAGCAAATATTTCAATAAAGGGAGCCATGTGAATTTTTTGGTTTCCCAGCGCGTGTAAATATTTATACCATGCTATAGTCTGTTAAGTGTGCAATTGTATTATGTCTAAAAAAACAATATATATACCTTAATTTAGAAATAATACTGTTGGGAAAATGGTATCAATAGATTTGCTCAATGCAGGTTTGTCACAAACCTACAGTTGGTTAAAAAAGGAAAAAGGCAATATCTGGGAAATGCAATAAAGCGCAGCACAATAAAACAAGGTCAGTCAGTCATGTGCTGGCCCAGCCCCTGGGACGCAGTGAAGGGGCGGTTTCTCCTTTCCTGGGTAATAGGTCCCGAAATTACCCAGTGGGCATCTCAGCCAGCCTCCTGCCCCCGAGCCAGACACCACCTGTGGTGCTGGGTCCCTCGGTCATCACTTTAACGTCAGAGTATTACCCTCGTGTGTCCTCAGCACGTTTATCTACGGCCTGTGTCAGGGGGAGCTGGGGCCTCAGGCAGGAGTGACCAAGCTACTCATAAACTCTGAGGCTTTCGGGAAGTTTCTCAGGTTTTCTGGGCAGAACTCAGGCCAAAGACCCGGAAGAGGGAGTGGGGAGGTCAGAGCCTGTCCGCTGTCCTGTCTCACAGGTATTTTACCAGCTGGAGGGGGACATGCTTCTCCGAGTCCTGGAGCGAGGGAGACACCGGGATGTGGTCATTCGGCAGGGAGAGGTGAGGCTGGGCCCTGGAACAGGAGCCCACGGTGCCCACTCTCCTGGATTCAGTGGAGTCTTGTCTTCCCAGCCTTTCCTGCCCTCCTCCCTGCCCGAGCTGCCTCAGCCCCATCCTCAGGCGCTCCCTCATGCCCATCCCAGCCCAGCCTGACATCCTCTCTGGCTCCTGGGGTGGGGCTGGGCCGCACCGTGGTCAGCTGGGGAGACCCGGGGCGCTGTAGCACTGAGCTCTCCCTGGGGACCGTAAACTTGCTGGCACCTTGTTCCCACCCGTGCAGATCTTCCTCCTGCCTGCTGGGGTCCCCCACTCGCCGCAGAGGTTTGCCAACACAGTGGGACTGGTGATTGAGCGGAGGCGGCTGAAAACAGAACTAGATGGGCTCAGGTAAATGGGTCAGATCTGGGGGTCTGGGGCAGAGTTAGAGGGGAAAGGATCCTAGACAGACTCAAGAAAGCCACTCAACCACCACTGAGAGGGTTGGTAGCAATGGAGATCCTGCGTTTGCTGGCAGATGGGGAGGGATTTGGGTAGGTAGCAGGGTGGGTCTGATGCAGGGGAGGGTGTATTCTCTGTGACCCCCTGGGAGCCCATTAACCTGATACCTTATGGCCAGGCCCAGACGAGTGGGATCTTAGCTCCCTGACCAGGGATCAAAGCCGCACCCCCTGCATTGGAAGCACAGGCTTGTAAACACTGGATGCCCAGGAAGTCTCAGAACCCATGCTTTCTGTACTGAGGTCTGCTGGGGAAGGGCCGGGGGCGGGATGCCAAAATCATACTCCAGGGCAGCCTGGAACACTGCTGCTTCTCCCAGCCTCCAGTTCCAGAGTTTAGTCAGTCTCCATTTGTGCAGCATTCTGCTTGTTTCTCTACCCCAGCTCATTCCACACTCAGCACTGACATTTGTATAACATTTGCTAACTGTCGGGCACCACTTTATGTTTATTCCTTTAATCCTCACAACAATCCTATCACCTTATCCGGTGGGTACTGTTATCCTCTGTACTCTACAGATGAAGAAATCGAGCCCAGGGAAGTTGAGTTTGCTAGAAAGTGGCCAAGCTGGAGCTGTAGAGAAATACAGAGTTTGGGCCAGGACAGACAAGATGGCAATGTGAGTCAGCACCTAGGAGGGGACGAACGTGGGTGCAGAGACAGGTGCTCTGTTTCTACAGCTGAGTTCACATCTGGTTCCAGTCAGTTACCTGATTAATATCCTCTGAAAGGAGGACTAAACCTGTGGCTCGTTATTCCAAAAGCTAAGCAATTTTTGAGGTATTTTTTAACTAAGAAAATTAAAATTTCCCAACAAGCTACTGAAATCAGGATACTTTGCCCCACATCTTCTGTTATAAAGGACATTTTTAAAACTGTTTCCCTTTTTATAATTACCAAAGTCTTACATGTTTGCCCTTGAAATCTGGAAAAGTACAAGAAAGCAAAATGAATAAAATTAAAATTACTTGTCAGGAAAAGGGTAAATTTTATAGTATGTGAATGATACCTCAATTAAACAAAAATAAAGAGAAAACACACAGAAAAAAAGTCTTCTCACCAATGCAACCTATCAAAGCACTTTCTATCTCATCTTTTTTCCATGGATATCTGTTGCTTACAACATTGTAGTTTTATCTCAAGTATGGGTTTGAGTTTTGATTTTTTTTTTAACATTAAAAAAAAAATCATGAGTACTTCTCATACTATTAAATGCTTTGCAAAAACCACCTGTTAATGACTGCATGCAAACCTATAGTCTTGCAGAAATAGCTGCCTGGCCTTAAATGTGAAAATAAAATTTTCAGTGGGGCTTTATATAGGGAGTCTTTAGTAATGGAGAAGACAGCATCTTCGGGAACATTTTTACAGCAAAGTCAATAATAGATTTTATCTGCTTTTGACCTTTAATAAAAGCCAGGGGCTCAACATTAAAATGCCACTCTGAAGGCAATTCCTGGAGGGCATTGAGGTCCAGTTACGAGGCTTTCTGGTAGCCAGGTCCATCCCAGGATAGATCTTAGGGTGTCAGGCAGGGTGGATGCACTGTGTGTCTATAAACCGTTGTCTGTAAGCAGAACCACTTCTGTTTTGGGAGGAGCTTAAGAGCAGAGCTGGCCTGGTCCTGGGACCTAAGTCTGGGGTTAGGCATCCAGTCATACTGCACTGCCTACACAGGGCCTTGAGGCCCGGCCCTGGCGCCAGATACTCCTCAGGCGGTGGAGTTGCCCGCCAAGCTGGGCCGGGGCCTGGGTGGGCTTCAGGGAGTCTTGTGTGCATGCTCAAGTCGCTCAGTTGAGTCCGTGGGTTTTGTGGGGTCTTTGTGGCCCTGTGGATTGTAGCCTGCCAGGCTCCTCTGCCCATGGGGTTCTCCAGGCACAGGGAGCCTGCTAGAGACACATGGTCCTTCCTCCGGAGAAGAGACGCAGCACTTTGCTCTAGTTCTCAAAGGCATCCATGACCCCAAAAGGAGAAGGACCCCTCCCATCTGGGGGGCATCTGTGGCATGCTGGATCCTTGAGGTTTTGTGTGCTCTGACCTAGACTACCAGTAGGCCAGTGGGAATCCAGCTTGCAGGGCCAGAATCGGACTCAGCCTCAGCTTCTTCTTTTGGAAAAACACTTGTCACTGATGCTCTCTAGGCTTCTAGGACTGTCTCCAGTCCTGTTTTGGCCACTGACAGGTTGTGTAATCCCTGCCAAGTTGCACAGTTCCCCGTTGAACCTCAGAGCTCTATCTGCTTGGTAAAGGGTCTGCTTGGTGAACCAGAAGAGCTATGGGAGTGGGGTGGCTAACGGGCCTCCAGGGAGAGCCGGGTGTGGGTGGGCGCATCGGCCACTAGGTCGCGCTAACAGGATGCAGCAGGTGGTCAGCTCTGCGGAGCCAGCCGGGCCCTGTCGTCCACAAGCAGAGGCAGGCCTCAGGGACGCTGCCCTGCGACGCCCAGGACGCCCAGGTGAAGAGCTGGGTGCCTGTCCTTTGTTCTGGCAGGTACTACGTAGGAGACACCACGGACGTCCTGTTTGAGAAGTGGTTCTACTGCGAGGACCTCGGCGCGCAGTTGGCCCCCATCATCCAGGAGTGAGCCCCCAGCCCCTGCCCCTTGCTCTCTGGAGGTCCTGTGCTCTGGCTGGGGGCAAGCAGGCCCAGCCCAGCAGGGCTCTGGGGGAGCATCCACCAGCCTGGAGTAATGATGCCCAGGATTTAGGGAGAAAGTCTGCCCCTCCCGGGATGGTAGGGCCCCAGATTGGAAAACCCCTTGCGGAGTGGAGGCAGGGGAAAGGAGAGTGGATATACAACAGAGCATGTGAGGGCGCCGTGAGTGTGTGTGGGCTCCTGCACCTCGGAGTGTATGTGTGTGCGTGTGTGTGTGTGTGTGTGCGTGCACACATATGTCTTTAGCCCCCTCTTCCTCCCACTTTGTCCCTGCAGGTTCTTCAGCTCTGAGCAGTACAGAACAGGAAAGCCCAACCCTGGTGAGGTCCCTGGGAACCATCTTTCTCTCTCTCCCTCCCCCGACCTTTCCCAGGGAAGGGAGGGTCTTGGCCCTGGTACCACAGTTTCCTTTTGAGTACTCTGCCCTGTACTCAAGTCACAGGAAGATGGCATGAAATATACCCCCATGTGGCTGCTTGATGCCTGGGCTGGAGACAGAGCCCATTCCAGTGACTGGGAGCTGGGACCCCTGGGAACCTGGCCTGCTGGGACTGGGTGGGTGGAGCCAGAGGACACTGATCACATCTGTGCTGTGGGTGCAGACCAGCTGCTCAAGGAACACCATTCCCCCTGAGCACACGATCCATCATGGAGCCCGTGAGCCTGGAGGCCTGGCTGGATGGCCACCGCAAGGAGCTGCAGGCGGGCACACCCCTCAGCTTGTTTGGGGACACCTATGAGAGCCAGGTAATGTGCCTCGGGTCACCCAGGGAGCCAGCCCCGCAGCCCTGGGCGATGGGAATAATCAATCACACATGGACACACACAGACACACTCATACACACACAAACTCACACTCTCAGTCCAGTTGTGGACACAAGCATAGGCCTTCTTGTTTCCTCCCTGACTATGAGAATGATGGCTTTGCTGTGAGTAGAAGCCCATGGAGGCTACATGGTCCCCAGCAATCTTTCTTTGCCTTCAGAATAGGGATTAGGGGGTTGCCCCATCCACTGAGGGATTCCTGGGAGTCTGGGGTCATCCCCCTGCCAGGACTTCTGGGCCTTTGGCCAATCATAGCCTTGGGAGCCGGGAGGGGGAGAGATATTTGGGGGGGAAGGTTAGGTGCAGAGTTGCACAGAGACCCAAAGCTGGTCTCCTTTCATTCAACATTTACTGAGTGTCTATTATGTTTTAGGCTTTAGTAGGAAAATAAAATAGAGTCACTCCCTCAGAGTGTGTATGGTCTGATAAATGGACAAGTTCATTAATGATTGCCATGATCATGTGATATATTCTGTGGTAGAGAAGCTATAGGAAGTCATAGGACGATAAAGGAGGAACCAGGCTGTGAGGGAAGACAGCTTCCTGGAGGAGGTGATGTATAAACTGAATTTTAAACCTATTGTAGGAGTTTGCAAAAGGAAGATGGAAAGTGCATTCCAGGTGAAGGAGAAGCCTGAATAAAGGCATGGAGGCTTGAAACAGGTTGGCATTGCAGATAGCTGAGGCTGGGGAACCAGGACAAGGGAGTAGGCAGAAGGCACAATTGCTAGATGGCCAGAGTGGCAGGCAGTGCCCACGTGCTAGCAGCTCTCCTGGGCTGGGCAAGGTGCCAGGACTATGCTAGAGACAAGAGGATTTATCTAAGTGTGGAAGCAGGATGGATGATCGGACTAGAGTGGTGGTTCAGAAAGACCACGGTAGCCTGTGTGAGGACCAGATCAGCAGGGCGAGTGCGGTCGCGAGGGGACCTGCCGGGGGCTCGCGTTTGCTCGTGCGTTACCGTTGGTCACTGCCACATGTCTGGGAGGCTGCATTAGACACCCCTGTGGAGGGACGCTCCCCGGATGCAGACCTGCCCTAAGAGGCTGGCCAGCCCAGCCCGGAGCTCCACAGGGCCATGAGAGCCAGCACGGCCCGCCAAGCCCCTCCCCCCCCGTTCTCTCACCCCCTCCTCCTCCCTGCTTCAATTCACTCCAGCAGATACCTACTGAGGCCCACTCGGGGCTGGTAGGAGCATGGCCCACACAGCGGTTGTGGGCTTCCGAGGTGATAGAGGTCCGAGAGGCTCAGCCTCCCTCTCCCTCTTGCTCGTCCCCTCCCAACTCGCTCCACCTCCTAAGGTCAGACTCCTGGCATCACGCAGAGGAAGGGAGGAGGGCATCCTCTGGGGCTCTGCCCTGTGCCGCCTTCACACACCCGCCTAGTGTGTCCCTGGCAGGCGCGCCTCTGTACGGGTCAGCAGTGGTTGTGTCGAGTGTCAGAGGGGGCAGACGTGCATGCGCGTGTGAAGGGCAGGCACGTGTGACCCCACATAGCAGGTGGCTGGGACGCGACGGGGGTGGGAGCGCCTGTGGCTGGCCTGGGCAGCCTTCCTCTCTAAGACCAGGCCTCTGCTCTGCATACGGAGAGGCTGCGTTGTGGGCCCCACCCCTGGCCCACACAGGGCTGGTGTCTGGGGGCCAGGTTCAAAGCCCTCTCCTGCGTGGGGCAGGATGCACCAGAAAGACCCGTGTCACTTCCCGCCAGGTGATGGTCCATGGACAAGGCAGCAGCAGAGGCCTGAGCCGGGACGTGGACGTGTGGCTGTGGCAGCTGGCAAGTGGGGTCCGGGGAGAGGGTGGCATGCCTCCTGCCTGCACCTGGGGACGGGGCTGCTCTGGGCCTTGAATGCCCACAGTATGGACCAGTTCCCAGGGCCTCCTTGCCAAGGCTGACTCAGGGATGCTCGGACGGGCGTTGTGGCCCAACAGGCTCCATTTACTTCTCCTACTCCTCTTTCCCAGGAGGGCTCCTCAGTGGTGACGATGGAGGGACAGCGCCTGAGCCTGACCCCTGATGACAGCCTCCTGGTGCCAGCTGGGACTCTGTGAGTCCTGGGGGAGGATCTACCCCCTGCCGTGGACCTGGCCTCCTTTCCCTGGGGCCCCAGCCTCATCTGACCCTGCCTACTTGCATCTCCACAGGTATAGCTGGGAGCGAGGGCAAGGCTCCGTGGCCCTGTCTGTGACCCAGGACCCCGCCTGCAAGAAGACTCTGGGATGACTGATCCTCTCACTGGGCCCAGAGCACCCACCCTGGCCAAGTAACTCTCCCAGCCCCACCGTCTCTACGTACACTGCTGCTCAGAGACTCAGCGTCCCCTGGACTGGGCCCTGGACACGATCATCATCCCTTCTCCTCCTGTCCTCTCAGCTAGGCTGCCAGGTTCCTGGGGGCCACAGCTCCCCTTCTCCCCTAACAGCCCTCAGCCCACTGCCCTGCATGGTTCTGCCGGGTGGACTGCTGCTGGGGGCCAGCCCCTCACCGCCCTCCATCCACAGGCTCCACGCAGCTCTTGCCTGCCGCCAGGAAGCCCTCAATAAAGGCTTGCTGGCCGACAGGTGCCTGCGGGTCTGCACACACACGGCCTGTGGTCTCCGTCAGACACTGAGTGCTCCCATGACTGTGTGTGGGGGTCTGGGCACCAGCTGACCATGGGCGTGTGGAAGGTCTGGGGTCGAGCCCCCTGCGTGTTTAGAGAAGTGATCGTGCTGCGTGTGCCCCTTCATGCGTGCTCCTGTGCCTGTCCTGGGGGCACAGCTGAAGTCTCTGCCTCTTTCTCAATTTTTCTTTTTACATAACTTTAAGAAATAACATCTGTTGAGGATTTTTCTCCCCAATAACAGAAATGATTTGTGCTCTTGTAAAAAACGTAGAAATACACAAAAACACAAAATCCCCTGGGTGGAGTTAACCACGGTTGATACAAGAAGGTTGTGACGAGCCTGGCCGCCTGGCCCCACCCCCTGCCCCCCTCCCTGAGTGCAGGCCCCCGTGGGGCCCAGGAGTTTGGGACTTGAGGATGCAGCAGTGGGTCGAGATGAATCATGGAAGCTGCAGCAGGAGACTGGGGTTCAGTATCCTGGGGCTTCAAGGAGAAGTCGATGAGGGGTCGCTTGCTGGGGGAACTGAGGCTGTGTCTGGACGAAACAGGTCCCTGGGTAGAGTCTAGGCTTCCTCTGGAAAACCTGGGTTTGAACCCTGCCTCCCCTATCCCTGCCTGCCAACTCTCTGCTTGGATCCCCTCCACTGACAAATAGGCACAGGAGACCCTGACTTTGCTGAAAGGCCCCGAAGGGTGTCCAGACCTTCACCCACCACCCCTCTAGAGGACTTCCTCTCCTGCCACACTCTAGGGTAGTGACACGCTCCTCTGTACGGGAGCTGGGGAGGGAACATCAGTGTCCCAGGAGGCACCCCCAGACAGTGTGCCCAGATGGCCACAAGAAGGGCCCCCTAGTTCCAAGGATATGTCTAATCCAAGACAGAAAACCTGAAAATTAGGCCCCCTGGTTTTCTGACCACCAACTCTGTGCCAGGGGATTTGCCAGAAGTTTTTACAGAAATGACCTCATTGAATCCTTACAACTGTCCAAGAAGGTAGTGGCACCACATTTTACAGTTGAGGCTTAGACAGCTTTGGAAGGCAGGCAGCTCTGTTTCCAACCCAGGCTTGTCTGCATTCAAAGCTCAGGCTGGTTGTCCCACCACCCTACACCCTTTCTGCTCTCAGCCTTGGCCAGTGGGAGCCCAGGGCAGGGGAGAGGCTTGTTGGGGTGTGTCTGGGGAGAGGGGCTGGCATCCACTGTCTGAAACCCCGACTCAAGACTGAGCTGGCAGCATGGGGCATCCTGCTGACCACAGCCATTTGGCACAGGGGCAG
>SJXQ01007414.1:0-213010 GCA_006408695.1 Aepyceros melampus | reverse complement strand
GGCAATACCCCATATGCTGAGCACTGAATGAGTACTAGAGTTATTATGGGGGTGAAGGGAAAGGGGGTAAGAAGGATGGGGGAGGTGGGGAAGAGAGCAAACTGTTGAAGGGCAGGGTTTCCTACAGATGGGAGGGTAGCCGCCATGGTGGTATAAGGTGGGCTGGAGACAGGCTGAGTCAAGACCCTATTTCCTACATTTGGGTTCTAAGCAGCCTTTTGGCCCTCGGGGTGGACTGCACTTTTCAGTGTACACGTTAGGCAGCACGTCTCTCTCCTCTTTCTCATGTGACCTGCTGACACCTTAAGGGATGAAAAAACGGCCTCCATGACTTTACCCCAGGGACTCGTGCAGGGGGCAGGCAGGCGTGATGCGGCTGACAGCCTGAAGCCGCGAATCAAGCATTTGCTAGGCACACCCCATGGCCCAGACCCTAAGCCACAAAGGCGGATGATACGCCTCTGACCTTGAGTGCCCCCAGGCCAAGCCTGGGAGAGACAGACCTGCAAATGGATCAGAGGCAACCCAAGCCAGTGGGATCTCGAGGAAGTAAGACACCAACGACAGCACGACAGCACAGGGCTGGGGTGGGAGTGCCGGGAGTGAGGGGGTGCATGTGAGCTGAACGAGGAGGATGAGGAAAGGAGCAAAGGGAGCACATCCACGGCAGAGGGAAGGGCGTGAACCAGGGCACGGAGCTGCGAGAAGAGCCGGTGGGCCTGAGGAGGGTGAGGAGAGCAATGAGCCAAGGGAGCAGGAAGCCTAGGGACGGAGTTAGGAGACAGCAGGAGAGGCGGGCTGGGCCCTGCAAGCTCAGGACAATCCAGCAGGAAAGCAAGTGTGTGCGAGGTTTTCAAGAAGTTGACGATGATCAGCCGTGCTGCTTTTCCTTCTTGGCTGGGTCTTCAATGCTACACTCGGGCTTTTCCTAGCTGCAGCGAGCATGGGGCTATCCCCTAGTTGCGGTGCACAGACTTCTTATTGCGGTGGCTTCTCTTGTGGAGCATGGGCTCAGTAGTTATGGCTCATGGGCTTAGTTGCTCGCAGGATTTCAGAATCTTCCTGGACTAGGGATCGAATCTGTGTCTCCTGCACTGGCGGGTGAATTCTTAACCCACTGAACCACCAGGGAAACCCCGGTCTTACATTTTGATCAGTTACTCTGCTGACTGTGTGGACAGCCTGGTGAGGGGTAAGGGAAGACAACCTGAGTAGGAAACGGTCTGTGTTCCAAGCAAGGGCAGCGGCGGACAGGACACAGGGACAGAGGCACAGCCCAGGTCGGGAAGAGGGGTGACTGTGGATGACGGGTGGAGCGTGCACACTGAAGAATCAAGGGCTGCAGCAGGTTCAGAGGAGAAGATACAGTGAAGACAAGTTGGAGGAGCTTGGAGGACCTGCAGGAAATAAGTACAGCAGCACGTTTAGGGCTGGAAACAGCATTTCAGACTCTTCTTACTAATGGGAGCTGACCTCTTACAGGGAATGGATGAGGTCACCTGGGGAAGAGTGACGAGGACCAAGAACCATCCTTTAAAAAAAAAAAAATCCCCACAAGTAAACGACACACAAAGGAAGACCCAGTGAAATGCCCAGAAGAAACCTTTAAATAGGAAGAAAATCAGGAATGCAGCAATTTAAAAAAGAGCATGAAACAAGTTTAAAAAAAAAACAAAAGGAATACCTTAGAGCCATCTTTTATGAGGGTAAAAGCTGAACATAAAATACCCAGACAGGCTGCAAAGTACCTCAGTATTTTCAAAAGTCCTAATTGCATGCTGAAGAAAGCTGATGTGAGAACCAACGTGTGTGTCTGACACTGTCTGGTCAAGCTTCCTGTACTGACACTCTGGATTAACACAGCATGGTCTGTGCTATTAAAAATAGCTTTTCGAGAAGTGATAGGTCATCATCTGCATAAAATTTAATTATATGCAAAATGTTCCATATTGGTTATGGATTCATACATATGTAGTCATTGTATAAAATCATACACTGGGATGAGAAACACCAAATTAAGGAAAGTGCTCTCTTCTAAAACGGAGGAACATGGAAAGGCAGTACACAGGGGACTACTATTCTGAAATTTATCTTTGTAAAAAATCCTGGGAAGTGACTCTAAGTAATATCTGAATGTGGCTCAGTGTTGCTCTGGGTAGAGAATAAAGGAGTGAGTGTAACGAAGAATAACAAAGATAAGTAACATGATGGCAACCACGTCGAGTGCTCAAGAAAGCTCAAAGAGGGTGACCGCAAGACGGGCTGGATGTGGCAATTAGGAGGTCTCTGGTGACCTTTAGATGGCAATCTCAGTGGGTGCCTGGGGTGGGGCAGAATGGAAGCGATAAAGGACTGTACTGTGTTGAGAAATTAATGAGACTTCAAGGAACGGACAAGTCTTTCCTCTTTAAACAAGTTTGCTAGTAAGGGAGATAAGACAAGAGCTTCAGGCAAAGCTGAGAGAGGACCTGTGGTGGTTTGCCTGTTTTGTTCTGTTGACTGGATGGGGAAGTTTAAGTGGCCTGAGAAGGGAGAGAGGGTAAAGATGAGGGCAGCGGGCAGAGGATGATGACAGAGCAATAACAAACACTCTGTCCCAGGCCCCATGCGAAGCACTTCACACACACTAAATTAATTAGTTCTGTGAGGTACATACTATGATCCCATCTTACAGATGAATAAACTGAGGCACAGAGAGGTTGAGTAACTTGCCCAAGGTCATCCAGTAGTAAGCAGCAGTCTGGCCTGAGTCAGGACACTCTACTGCAAGCCTCTAAGGAGGTGGGGGCAGAAAACGATCCAACATGTGGGTACCAGGAGGGTTCTCCAGAGGCCGAAGGGCACCTCCATGGGCTGGTGGACAGTCCTGCAGTGAAGGGGAACATAGGTGAAGGGATTCTTAAAAGACTTGGCCCTCAGTGGGTAAGAGCTTCAGGGATAACCAAGGGTTAGAACAGCTGGTTCTGGGAATAAGAAAACAAGCTCCCAAAGGACATATAAATGGGCTGGCTCAGCAAGCAGCCCAGAGAGGCCTGGTGAGGGGGGCACTCACATCTCTGGGGTGGTCCCTGCAGGCTAAATGGTTTCCTCCAGTGGCCCCCTGCAGTTAGTCCAGGAGCAAGAGCAGAACAAATGGAAACCTCTTGAGAAGTTTGACTATAAAAACCCAGTCCTGGCAATGGATCTTAAGGCTCTTACCCCTTGAAAAGAGAGGGCACATGACACTATCCGTGAGCTTCCAGAAAGAGGGAGACACTCGACTCAGGATTAAATCTTAATAAAAAGACACCAAGAACCAGGGCGTTAGGGATTTCACAGCAACGGGGCTGCCGGCTTGCACTCTGAGGGACCCTCTGCTTCCACAGAGCCCGCCCTGCAGCATCCAGCCTCGCTGAGCCTGCTTCTCTCAGGACTTCTGCAATGGCCGTCAGGGCCCTGCCTCTTCTACACCTTTTCCAGGGTCCTGCAACCTTGCACATGGATGTCTTGCTTCTCTAGTGAAACTCTTGAAGGAATTTAATGTCTTTTTTTTTTTTTTTACCTCTCTCTCAAATCTCAGCAAACAAGGGTTGCAAACAGGCACACTTCACAAACACAGGCTGGAGGCGTCCCAGGGAGCCTACAATGATGGTCCCAGTACAGCCACTGAGGCAGAGTCTACACCGTAGTCAAACCAGTAAAATACTCAACAGAGTAATTTCTACCAAGCTGGTTCCACACTTGGGGGCCTGGGAAACACTGAAGGATGCTGGGCATTCAGATCAGGCTCCCGATGCCTTTCAGGGCAACTCAGACATGTTGGGTTCTAGCTCTCAGAGCTGAGGAGGGAGGGATGTAGAAGAGGGCGCTGGGCTTCACCTGTGTCGCCTGCAGCTCCTGCACCCTACTCACCGGCACGGGAGCCTTCCTATCAACCCCCTGGTTGGCCCGCACTCGTCCCCGCCCCCTGGCTCCAGCACAGCAGTGCAAAAGGGACTGATGGAGAGAGGTCTGCCTGCAGCTTCTTCCACCCCCAGGCCTAGGGACGCAGGGTCAAGGCCAGCCTGGCGCAGCTCAGCCGCATGAAACCGCCATGTCCGCAGGCTGTGGCTTGTGAGAGCGAAGAAAGCGCCAACCTTGGGGAAAGGCCTCTGAGCACCTCCCTCCACGTAGCTGGGGCGGGGATGTCAGACTGATGGGCCTGGCCCCAGAGCCACACGGGGAGGAAGCGCCTAGGGCTGGGGGCTGGGGTAGGGGGCCTGCCCCTGTGCCCAGCCCTACAGCTGAGCCACCGTCCCAGCAAAGGGCAGCATAAAACCAGGCAGAATTTCCAGAAGTTTATTGGAAACAGGATACAAATTGATCAGTAGATGACATCTACTTACAGACAGACCACTCTGTAATAGCACAAGCTGAATGAATTATCCTGGTGAAACACTCATGACCACTGACGCGTGGTCTGGGTGGGTGTTCTCCAGCAGGGAAACCAGAACTGGGGGAAGAGGAATGGGCCGGGATGGACAGAAAACTGGGACACAGCCTCCCTGAGGGGAAAGGCGAGGTGGGGCTGCTAAATGAGTCAATTCCCCCAAAGAACTGGGATAACTGTTATGAATAAAACCCCTCCCCCACCTCCCCAAAGCACTTTCCTCCCAAGCAGAGTGACAGAGAACCTACAGAAACCCACCAGGGCAGATACCTCCACCTCCACTCAACAGGCTCTTAGGACAGCACGGGGAATCCACAGTGGGCTTGGACATGGCAGAGAGCAGGCCAGGGCCACGCGTGTCCTGGGACTGCTTGCCCTCTGACCCACCACTCGCCTTCCCCTGCTCCGCTCTGGGGGCTGACTGCAGGGGCCTGACTGCAGTTGGTCTGTCCCCAGCTCCCAGGTCAGCTGGCTTCCAGCTGCATTTAGCTAACACAGAAATCTGGAAGGCAATGGGGGAAGGCAGAAGCCAGGCTATTTGTGCTCCCACTTTGCCTGGGGTGGGATGTGGGGGGTATGTTTCTAGCAGGGCCCAGGTTTCCTCATGGCTTCAGCTCCCACCACATAGGCTCTCTGCAGACCCAGGTTCCACCCAGTGTCCTGACCCCCAGGATCTGGTCCCACCAGCTCTGTGATTCCCTGTTTCCAGTTACCCCTCGGTGGCATCTCAGGTCTTCTTATTTCTGTTAAACAATTTGCTGGATTAAAACCTCTCTGTTTTAAATATATAGACTTTTCTGGTTTTCTTGGTTGGATGCTGACTGATACAAGGCAGAATCATGAAAGGCAAGCTGAAAGCAGCTGTGTCCTCTCCTGCATCACCTTGGGAGGACGACTCTTGGGCTTCAGTGTCCTTATCCGAGGGTGCACAGCAGCCCTGGGCAAGTGTGCTGGGAAACGTGCAGATGGGCGTTGCATGTCAGCCCACAAGCTCGCTGCTCACAGTGCTGACATGCCACTGACACCCACAACAGCGACACTGTGGCCCCAAGAAGGAGGGGTGGCTGGGAAGGCCTCTCGGCGCAACTGCTCATTCAGCCAAGACAGATCCTAGAGGCTCCTTGGCATCCATCCTCCAGTCCCTGAAGGTTCAGTGCTGGGAGACTTTCCCGAGATGAAGTGGGAGCCTGAGATCTTAGCCAGCAACCTTCCTACAGGAGGGCGGGGCTGCAGAATCGGGAGTTTGCACCACACAGTGAAGGGAGAGCTGTCGGGGTGCACCTGTCCCACAGCAAAGCATGAACTGGAGCCTCCTTGTTCTTCCTGCAGCCCCAGCCTGGCCCCGGTCTCCAAAGCTGGCAGAAGGAGGGCCTCTCCCCAACAAGCTGGCAGAAAAGTCACGGGCAGCTAATGGCTCCTTTAACCACAAGTCATGGTTCCATGTGGGTCAGGAGAGGACAGGGAGAAGGTGAAGGAATCACTCTACGATCTGTATCTATCGCACAGCAAATCCAGGGCAGGGCATGGGGATACATACAGCTTGGTTGCATCTCTTTTTTTAGAAGACGTGGCGCATGGCTGGTGAGGCAAGAGCCGGCTGCCTTCTCTCTCCCTGGGGCTTTATAGAAGGAGCTTCTCTGTGGGACCCTGAGGGCAATGTCTGTCCACTCCCCCCACCCCCCACCCCCCAACGGCTCACTAAGACCCACCCATGGGGCCCCAAGCCAAAACCTGGAACAGCTCCAAGAGTTGGCAGTGGTGAGAATGTCCCCAGGGTCATCCCTCAAACACTAAGACGAGAACCAAGCCCTCCTGGGGAGAGAAGCCACAGTGCCTGCGAGGCTGGAAAAGGAAAAGGCAGCTTGTGCTTTGAGCGTCACCCTCAGTGATCACGCATCACGTCCTCTGCTGAGCTGACCCCAGCCTGTGACGACCAGACATTTGAAGTGGCATGGTCATTTTAGGGAAACCTCACTCTGCCTGGGTGGCGGGGGGCACTCAGCTCATTCAGAGCCACTCTGTCCTGCAAGCAGCTGGCCGTTTGAGGCACCTGCTGTCAGCCACCCAGCTGTCTCCCGGCCGCCCGCTCCAGGGACCACAGGGAGGCACGCTCCCACTGTCTTTCCCTGTGCCCTGCAGCCTGTCCCTGCAAACAAAGGCAGGGAAGCAGCAGACTCACATCTGCTTGGGGAGCAAACGGGGCATTAAGGTTTTCCTGTCCCCGCAGCTGTGTACACACAGTGGCAGAGTGGCCCACCTGTGCAGGGCCTGTACCAGGGCAGACAGCAGAAACAGGATCACAGACAGGTCTCCTGGGGTCCAGGCACAGGTGCTCACAGAAGCGGCTGGGTTGCCAGGGTGGCAGAGGCAGGGCTTCCACAGACTCACCTGCAAACACAGCTCTCACTTCACCCTTATAGGCCACAAAGACTCCACCTGCTTAAAATTAACCTGGATGAATGAGTCCTAGAAGGACCAACCTGGCTGCAGCAGCTGGTTTGGCTGTGAAAGAACAGGGCAGGACATGACGGCTGGTCACCATGATACACACGCTCAGCTCACGTTAATATCTGCTCTCGCTGGACTGCCTGGGACTAAGCAGAACCAAGAGAACGCCAGCCTCTTTCCAACAACAAAGCACGGATGATATAAAGAGTCCACAGGCTTCCCAAAGACGATTTCCTTATCTTTTGTCAGAACCGCAGGTAATTCTGTACCTGGGGGGGATGAAGGCAGGGGGACTAATACAGGAGGCAGGGGATGGAGAACAAAATTTCCCCACTAAAAAAATGGGGAATGAAGCCTACGAGAAAAAGCCGAGGGACAGTGACAGCTGGGATGGGGGGGACATCCTGAACTACATCAACACTGGCACATTTCTTAAGAAAAATCCACTTAGAAACATGCCGTATCCCTCGAGTCCACACCGACACAGCCGGCAACAGAGCGAAGCTGGCACATGCAGGGCGGCAGCGGCTCTGAGCCTGCAGCAGGCCCACTGCCCTGGAGCCGCGGTGCCCGGGGTTCAGAGTGCCGGAAAAGAAGGTCTCAGAGTAGCTCCCCCAGCCCCTCAATTCCCCAGGCAGGTCCCGTTCTGGGGCAGCGAGGTCTCTAGAGGAAAGCAACGGACACTGATTCACAAGAGGAGACGCAGCTTCAGGGACAGGTGCTCCTGCAGTCTCTTCCCGGTCTGGTCAAGGCTCCGTGGGGTGTACGCGGAGGTCTCCCCTGGGATACGCTGGGAATGGGGCTGCCTCCTTCCTGGGCATGGCTATGGACATCAGCAGGACAGTGTAGCAAGTCTTGGATTATAGGATTAAACAGCAATAGCTCAGTCTGACACGCAGCACGTGAGTTCTGGAAAAGGAAAGAAACAGGGTCAAAGTTAGACAGGTGCTGACGGCAGAGGGGAGGGGAGAAGGATGGGTCAGCCCTCCCACCACCATCACCACAGCCTTCAAAGAAAGGAGGCTGGGCACTGATTCAAATAACGCTCACAATGTCGTTGAAGGGTGAACCAAAGGAGTTTAACTGAGGCCACGAAAATCTGTGAGTGACACTGAGGTATCTTGAAAGCTGGAGTTGGGAACGGCAGGTGCAGTGGTCACCAGCCAGGCAGGCAAGTGCTGACACGCATACCAAAGCAATGTCGTGGAACCTCTCTGACCAGAAGTTAGGGAATGGGGAGCGCAACAGGCCTACAGTAGGCATGCCCTGATCTCAGGTAACCATAATTAATCATACGATGCAGGCACTCGGAAGCCAGGGACATATCTTTCCGTAGGAGGTGAGTGACCCCAAACACCCACTGTGTCACAATGTCCCTCCTTCCCAATACCTCCACTTCCCCCTCAAACCTTCAACTCTCCTGTTCCAGAGCTGCGCATCTAGAGACTCTCAAGAGAAACAGGGGAATGAGAAGCAGAAGAGCCGGCCAACTAGACTGTCACCATCAGGTATCACACAGTAGCTTGTGAAAACTTTTGCTTGTTTACTAGCTAAGTGGCTAGGAGGGAACTGGGGGGTGTCTGCTGAGACGGGATCAGGGCCTCGGGCCAAGGCAGGGCCTGGATACTCTCTCCGGTCACACGCTCTGCAATCGGGAGAGGACATGGGGTTAGGGGACAGGGACATTCACCTTCACAGCCTCCTCCATCCTGAGGAAGGGCAGCTGGATAGAGCAGAGCTGCACCTTTACTTCATGAGACTTTCTAGAATGGGGAGATATACGCACACAGCCTGGTACTGGAGAGGGCTCAGCAAGTATGTGTCCAATTAAAACCCAGCCAGTTTGTTCAGGACTGGGATAAGCGACTTTGTTCCATAGGTTATGGAACAAGCTTTCACCAGAACCCTGTGAGGGCAAGCAAGGTTAGGAGCTTGCTCAAGGCCGCATGGCGAAGTAAGTTGAGGAGTCAGGATGTGAACTCAGATCTTCTTAATTCAGGTAGAGTTTTTCCTGCTACTCTAAGCTGCCCCATTCTCCATCCATCCCAGTGAGAGCACACTGCTCTTCAGTGTCTAAATTACGGGTTTTGAGTGTGTCAGTATCTCCAGTATTTCTCAGAAGCCTCTCTCCGTTTGTGTGTGTGTGGGGGACCACTCTGCCATTTATTTATCCCCCCACCTATGGAATTAAGCCATCTGCCAGAAGAGTCACTTATAAATAGTTCCCAAAGTTTCTGGCCTACCATGGTAAATTGTGCTTTCTTCTCTTTGAGCTAAACTTACCTGCTCCAGGTTTGAGAGCAAGCCTCTCTTCTTACCAACTCAGGATCTGGCATCCAGGTTCACACCTGCTTTCTCCACATTGGCCATGGTTTTAAGCTGAGATATGTCACCTCTTGCATTCTGGGCTGAAGAATCCCAGTGCTTACCACCTGTGTTTGTAACACCAACATGTCTCCCTGATCAAAGCTTCCTCAGCCCCACTGCATTTCCTCGAAGCAGGGAACCAGAGCCACATGAAGGATCCCAGATACACAGGGCCCCAGAAAGAGATCTATGCCTGTTCTCAGGTCTCCTTCCTAGATGATGTAGCCCAGATCATTTCGGTTTACACTTATAAATAAATTATCATATGCATCAATCTANTGGTCACCATGATACACACGCTCAGCTCACGTTAATATCTGCTCTCGCTGGACTGCCTGGGACTAAGCAGAACCAAGAGAACGCCAGCCTCTTTCCAACAACAAAGCACGGATGATATAAAGAGTCCACAGGCTTCCCAAAGACGATTTCCTTATCTTTTGTCAGAACCGCAGGTAATTCTGTACCTGGGGGGGATGAAGGCAGGGGGACTAATACAGGAGGCAGGGGATGGAGAACAAAATTTCCCCACTAAAAAAATGGGGAATGAAGCCTACGAGAAAAAGCCGAGGGACAGTGACAGCTGGGATGGGGGGGACATCCTGAACTACATCAACACTGGCACATTTCTTAAGAAAAATCCACTTAGAAACATGCCGTATCCCTCGAGTCCACACCGACACAGCCGGCAACAGAGCGAAGCTGGCACATGCAGGGCGGCAGCGGCTCTGAGCCTGCAGCAGGCCCACTGCCCTGGAGCCGCGGTGCCCGGGGTTCAGAGTGCCGGAAAAGAAGGTCTCAGAGTAGCTCCCCCAGCCCCTCAATTCCCCAGGCAGGTCCCGTTCTGGGGCAGCGAGGTCTCTAGAGGAAAGCAACGGGACACTGATTCACAAGAGGAGACGCAGCTTCAGGGACAGGTGCTCCTGCAGTCTCTTCCCGGTCTGGTCAAGGCTCCGTGGGGTGTACGCGGAGGTCTCCCCTGGGATACGCTGGGAATGGGGCTGCCTCCTTCCTGGGCATGGCTATGGACATCAGCAGGACAGTGTAGCAAGTCTTGGATTATAGGATTAAACAGCAATAGCTCAGTCTGACACGCAGCACGTGAGTTCTGGAAAAGGAAAGAAACAGGGTCAAAGTTAGACAGGTGCTGACGGCAGAGGGGAGGGGAGAAGGATGGGTCAGCCCTCCCACCACCATCACCACAGCCTTCAAAGAAAGGAGGCTGGGCACTGATTCAAATAACGCTCACAATGTCGTTGAAGGGTGAACCAAAGGAGTTTAACTGAGGCCACGAAAATCTGTGAGTGACACTGAGGTATCTTGAAAGCTGGAGTTGGGAACGGCAGGTGCAGTGGTCACCAGCCAGGCAGGCAAGTGCTGACACGCATACCAAAGCAATGTCGTGGAACCTCTCTGACCAGAAGTTAGGGAATGGGGAGCGCAACAGGCCTACAGTAGGCATGCCCTGATCTCAGGTAACCATAATTAATCATACGATGCAGGCACTCGGAAGCCAGGGACATATCTTTCCGTAGGAGGTGAGTGACCCCAAACACCCACTGTGTCACAATGTCCCTCCTTCCCAATACCTCCACTTCCCCCTCAAACCTTCAACTCTCCTGTTCCAGAGCTGCGCATCTAGAGACTCTCAAGAGAAACAGGGGAATGAGAAGCAGAAGAGCCGGCCAACTAGACTGTCACCATCAGGTATCACACAGTAGCTTGTGAAAACTTTTGCTTGTTTACTAGCTAAGTGGCTAGGAGGGAACTGGGGGGTGTTGCTGAGACGGGATCAGGGCCTCGGGCCAAGGCAGGGCCTGGATACTCTCTCCGGTCACACGCTCTGCAATCGGGAGAGGACATGGGGTTAGGGGACAGGGACATTCACCTTCACAGCCTCCCTCCATCCTGAGGAAGGGCAGCTGGATAGAGCAGAGCTGCACCTTTACTTCATGAGACTTTCTAGAATGGGGAGATATACGCACACAGCCTGGTACTGGAGAGGGCTCAGCAAGTATGTGTCCAATTAAAACCCAGCCAGTTTGTTCAGGACTGGGATAAGCGACTTTGTTCCATAGGTTATGGAACAAGCTTTCACCAGAACCCTGTGAGGGCAAGCAAGGTTAGGAGCTTGCTCAAGGCCGCATGGCGAAGTAAGTTGAGGAGTCAGGATGTGAACTCAGATCTTCTTAATTCAGGTAGAGTTTTTCCTGCTACTCTAAGCTGCCCCATTCTCCATCCATCCCAGTGAGAGCACACTGCTCTTCAGTGTCTAAATTACGGGTTTTGAGTGTGTCAGTATCTCCAGTATTTCTCAGAAGCCTCTCTCCGTTTGTGTGTGTGTGGGGGACCACTCTGCCATTTATTTATCCCCCCACCTATGGAATTAAGCCATCTGCCAGAAGAGTCACTTATAAATAGTTCCCAAAGTTTCTGGCCTACCATGGTAAATTGTGCTTTCTTCTCTTTGAGCTAAACTTACCTGCTCCAGGTTTGAGAGCAAGCCTCTCTTCTTACCAACTCAGGATCTGGCATCCAGGTTCACACCTGCTTTCTCCACATTGGCCATGGTTTTAAGCTGAGATATGTCACCTCTTGCATTCTGGGCTGAAGAATCCCAGTGCTTACCACCTGTGTTTGTAACACCAACATGTCTCCCTGATCAAAGCTTCCTCAGCCCCACTGCATTTCCTCGAAGCAGGGAACCAGAGCCACATGAAGGATCCCAGATACACAGGGCCCCAGAAAGAGATCTATGCCTGTTCTCAGGTCTCCTTCCTAGATGATGTAGCCCAGATCATTCGGTTTACACTTATAAATAAATTATCATATGCATCAATCTACATTTGCTACTTTTGTCTATACTAACTCCAATTTATAAGCACTTATTATTTTACAAAATTTTCCCTTTTGTTTTTGACTATTCAGTTCAGTCACTCAGTCATGTCCGACTCTTTGCGACCCCATGAATTGCAGCACACCAGGCCTCCCTGTCCATCACCATCTCCCAGAGTTCACTCAGACTCATGTTCATCGAGTCCATGATGCCATCCAGCCATCTCATCCTCGGTCATCCCCTTCTCCTCCTGCCCCTAATCCTTCCCAGCATCAGTCTTTTCCAATGAGTCAACTCTTCGCATGAGGTGGCCAAAGTACTGGAGTTTCAGTTTTAGCATCATTCCTTCCAAAGAAATCCCAGGGCTGATCTCCTTCAGAATGGACTGGTTGGATCTCCTTGCAGTCCAAGGGACTCTCAAGAGTCTTCTCCAACACCACAGCTCAAAAGCATCAATTCTTTGGCGCTCAGCCTTCTTCATAGTCCAACTCTCACATCCATACATGACCACTGGAAAAACCATAGCCTTGACTAGACAGACCTTAGTCAGCAAAGTAATGTCTCTGCTTTTGAATATACTATCTAGGTTGGTCATAACTTTTCTTCCAAGGAGTAAGTGTCTTTTAATTTCATGGCTGCAGTCACCATCTGCAGTGATCTTGGAGCCCCAAAAATAAAGTCTGACACTGTTTCCACTGTTTCCCCATCTATTTCCCATGAAGTGATGGGACTGGATGCCAGATCTTCGTTTTCTGAATATAAGTACTTAAAGGGCTTCCCTGGTGACTCAAATGGTAAAGAATCTACCTGCAAAGCAGCCGGGTTCGATCCGTTCGTTGGGAAGATCTGCTGGAGAAGGGAATGGCAACCACTCCAGTATTCTTGCCTGGTAAATTCCATGGACAGAGGGACCTAGTGGACGGCAGTCTATAGAGTCGCAAAGAGTTAGACACAACTGAGCAATTAACACACACACACACACAAAGTCTTCAAGTCCCTGGACTTGGAGGTTCTTTAACCAACTGCTGCAACAGAAACAATCTTTTTTTTTTTTTTTTTTAAACGGTTTCCAGCTACCAGTATCTGAGTTAATTTCTTCCCCTTCTGAAACCCAGAGGAGAAACCACCATCAGGATTCTGGAGTCTGGAAAACAGATAAACAAGCGATAACAGCCCATGCATTCAAGAAAGCCAAACCTGAAGCTGGAAGTGTGAAAAGCTGCGAGCCCAGTGTGCACAAATTCGATAGCTCGGGAATGGATACCAGACACCTCGAGGGGGGCGGGGAAGGGGAGACTGCAGCAGAGACCAGTTGAAGGCTGAGGTTGCTGGACTCCTAGAAGCCTCCTGACTCCACACTCCTCAGCAGCTGCCCACCTCCCACAGGTCTGGTTAGTTATTCTCTAAAGAGGAGCAAATAGGGGGCTGCAGGCCTAGGGAGCACAAGGCGCCAAGCAGGGCTGCCAGTCCCCAAACTGAGGGATCATGTGAGCGTATATCCACTGAATGGTAAGACCTCCAGCCTTCTTCCCCTTGAGCTCCCAGAAAGCAGGTAGCCAAAACTTTATACTCTGAAAAAGAGACTATGCTGTGGTCTGAATGTTTGTGTCCCCACAAAAGTCTTATGTTGAAGTCCTAATGCCCAGTATGACGGCATTACAATTCAGAACCTTTGGGAAGTGCTTAGGTCATGAGGGCATAACCCTTATGAATGGGACTGCTGTGCTGTGCTCAGTCGTGTCCAACTCTTTGCAACCCCCATGGACTGTAGCCTGCCAGGCTCCTCTGCTCATGGAACTTTCCAGGCAAGAATACTGTAATAGGGAGACTTCCGTGGTGGTCCAGTGGTTAAGACTTTGCCTTCCAATGGAGGGGGTACAGGTTCCATCCCTGGTTAGGGAGCCAAGATCCCACAGGCCTTGTAGCCAAAAAAACAAACAGAAGCAATATTGTAACAAATTCAATAAAGACTTAAAAAAAAAAAAAGAATGCTGTAATAGGGTGCCATTCCTACTCAAGGGGATCTTCCCAACCCGGGGTAAAACCTGTCTGTGTCTCCTACATTGGCAGATGAATTCTTTGCCACTAGCAGCTCCTAGGAAGCTCTTGAGTGGGATTAATGTTCTTATAAAAGAGACCCCATATGCTCCCTAGTTCCTTTCATCATGTGATGACACAGCAAGACAGCAGTCTGCAACCCAGAATAGGCCCTTCATCAGGAGCCAGTTATGCTGGCATCCTGGTCATGGGCTTCCCTGCCTTTCGAACTGTAACAAATTTCTGTTGTTTACAGTACCCATCTGTACTATTTTGTCACAGGAGCCTGAATGGACTAAGATAGATGGAAAGCATCTTCTCTGGGAAATCTGCCCAGCCCACAGAAAGGACCTGAGGATACTGACCCTCAGGCCACTCAACAAGCAGCCTGGTCTGATAGCCTTTCTGCAAGGTGCACTGCAGGCTGAAGCACAGAGCTTTCATCTGATTTTAGTTTCCTACTCTTAAACACTATTACACAACCAAAGGCCATCAGGAAGAAACCTCTAACACAAACGTTAGAGGCCAAAACAGAAAAATGAAAATTGGAAGAAATGGATTATTCATGGAAAAGAAAACTCAAGAAACAGAAACCACTATCATTAATATCCTCAGACAGGTAAGGGAAGATACAGTGTCCAAAAGACACAAACAGTATATTATTTCAAAATAAATTGAGAGAACCAACAGAGTTGGCAGGGAGCCTGGAGAAGGACTGAAGAGCTCTGCTTCCTACTGCTGCTGTTCAGTAATTCAATTGGGTCCAACACTTTGCGACCCCTTGGACTGCAGCACGCCAGGCTTCCCTGTCTGTCCTTCACCATCTCCCAGAGCTTGCTCAAATTCATGTCCGCTGAATCAGTGATGCCATCCAGCCATCTCATCCTCTGTTGTCCCCTTCTCCTCCTGCCCTCAATCTTTCCCAGCATCAGGGTCTTTTCCAGGAAGTCAGTTCTTCACATCCAAGGAGTGTGCGCCAAAGTAGTGGAGTTGACAAAGCAGTGGAGCTTCAGCTTCAGCATCGGTCCTTCCAATGAATATTCAAGGTTGATTTCCTTTAAGATTGACTGGTTTGATCTCCTTGCTGTCTAGGAGACTCTCAAGAGTCATCTCCAGCACCACAGTTCAAAAGCTCAATTCTTCTGCTTCCTATAATGGTGGGCTAATTTATATTGGGTTAACCCTCCAGCCAAAAACAGTGATAAATTCTATATAAAATATAAAAGCAAGTGTTTGAAGATAGTGGAGAGCAACCAAAATCAAGCATAAACTGGAAGACAGATGACTTGAAAAAAGGCGAGACTAGGTGAGATTCACTGTTAACAGTACCCCTGTGAGCAGTTCCATGCCGTACAAGAGGGATATGGTTCCAGCAGAAAGCTGCAGTCTGACTGAACTAAGGAATCAGGGACAGATCACAGTTCAAGGCTGCCAATACAGCTGGAAATTGAGGGAAGAGATCCTAAAAGGAAGGACACAGGTCAGGGGTAGTCCCCAGATCAACATACACACTCCTCTCAAATCACTGGCCGATTTCAGAACTGCTCACACACAAAATGAGACTCCACTGGAAAGGTTGAAAAAATGAGAGCCCACTGGAAAGGTTGAAAAAGGCTAAGCAACAACCTCAGCAGCTGTCCAGTGCTGGGAAGACAAAATTCAGAATCCAAATTCTACCAAGTTAGAAGGACAGGGCAAACAACTTGGTCTTTCCACTGAAATCTCATGGAACTAGGAGCATAACTGAAATAGACAAGCCCTAATGAAGCCAGGCGGTGCTTTAAAGAGCCCTCCTACCAATGCAGGAGACTTAAGAGGTGATCATCAAATTTAATTGCTTGTTAGAAGGATATCTTAATATTCTACAGAAAAAAAACCCAAAAAACTCCATTGAGGAAAATAACAGAATCCTGAGTCTCCACAACTTATCATCCACACTGACCTATATTCATTAAACACTGCTAGACCTGGGAAACAGGAAAATGCAACCCATAATCAAAAGAAAAAAACAGTCAGAGAAGATGATTAATGGATGATTCAGTTGTTAGAATTAGCAGATATGGACTTAAAATATTTACTATGTTTTAAAAATACATTGGAAAAGATGGATGTGTGGGGGACAATATGGTATATTTTAGGAGAAATATCAAAGACCTAAATGGGAATTCTAAAACTGAAAAATACAAAATATGAAATGAATAATTCATTGGCTGGATTAACAGAAGATTCAATACTGCTGAAAAAATAATCAGTGAACTTGTAGACCTCCAAACACTATTCAAACTGACAAATGAAGAGTAAATACTGCATGACTCCATTTAATAAAATTCTAGAAAATGTAACTTAATCTATGGTGCTACAAAGCAGATCAGCAGCTGCCTGGAATGATGTGGGGGTGATAGGGAGGACAAGAGGGCCAATTATAAAGGAGCAAGAAAATTTTTGAGGGTGACATGCAAGTTTATTATCTTGATTATGGTGATGGCTCCTGGTGTGTGTGTGTGTGTTTGTGTGTGTGTGTGTGTGTGTGTGTATGTTAAACTTATCAAGTTGAACATTTTAAATATGTATAATTTGCTGAATGTCAATCATGCCTCAGTAAAGCTGTTTTTAAATTAAATGATAACGGAAAATAGCTTTATAAGGTATTTAAAATATGTGTTAGAACAACCTGTGCTGACTTTAGAGGTGCATTAAGAATCATTATATACTGAGTTTACTAAAACTAGAAAAACTTTCTAGTTTTAGTTTTTTAATTCATTTAAAAAATGAATTTTAACATCATTCATTTTAACATCAGACAAAATAGAGGAATATTAACAGAAGTAAAAAGGATCATTTCCTAGTGATAAAAAGGTCAAAAAGACATTAAAAAGTCCAAAAACATATATATCCAATAACAATTTCAAAATTACATGAAGTAAAAATTGGCAACTTTTAGGGAGAAATTAGACAAGCCTGGTTGGAATATAAAGTCAAGGGTAAAGTAGTACTCTGCAGAAAGTAAAGTAAAAAGACACAGGGGAAGAAAACTGGACAAAACAAGAAACTCAGAAAGCAATGTAGGAGGTCCAGTATCTTGATCCTTTTTCCTGCTGTCTGGTCCCACATACCTTAAATGTAACCGCCCTGTTTCCCTAGGACTCACTCACGGCCTTGCTCAACAACTGCCCCCAAAGAGCTCCTGTAGGCACTCAGTGAAGCTGCAATCGGACCATCGTGGGAGGGTCTTTGCACACATCTTCTTAGGGAGCTCATCTAACAAAGCTGCCTCCAAGCTTGTTCCTCAGTTTTACATTAATGACTTTTCATATTCATGTATATGTAAATAGTTGCAGATAAAACTAAATATTTGGTTGAGGGAGGAAAATGCTATACATTATAACTCAGATGTTTTCTGAGCTTAGAGAGTGCTCAGTCATCTGGAAGGGAAAACAAGAAACACTGAACTAAAATAGTGAGCAAGGCTAGGAAGCTTAACAAGAACCCAGTGGGAGTCTCCCAATCAAGGAGGCTGTGACTAACCTTCTGGAGTCATTGCCCTGGGGACTCTGCAAATTCGGAAGACCTCTTCTCACTTCTTCACCAGAATCTGAAGAGACTGGGCAGCGGGATGCCTAAATCAGCTGGCTTCTGGGTTGGGCTTCACTTTCCTGGGGCATCAAGATCTAATGCTGACGTCCCGCTGGCTTTCACAAAACCAGCATCAAGGAGCCGTGGACTGCTCCTCGGGTGAATGAGTCCACTCTGCTGAGGAAGATTCGCTTCTCAGGGACGAAGCTCCCTCCCTCTGCTGACTTCTTCCCTCTCCTTTCCCAAGCATCTACCATTACCCCTCAAAATAGGGACTCAGTTTTTCAGTCAGAGGTTTACTTTCTTAGAGGTTCCCCCTCTACGTCACTGAGGATGGGAGCTCACAGGGATAGGCTGGTTACAAAGGTTTCCTTGCATGACCCCTGAAGGTAAACAGACTTACTGAGGGAGCCAGAGGTGGTTCTCACAGCCGTTGACCTCTGAGTAACTACCAATGACTTGGGTTTCTCTTCTAAAATCTCTATATGCTGGTGGTGGTTTATGCTAAGTCATGTCTGACTCTTGTGACCCCATGGGCTGTAGCCTGCCAAGCTCCTCCGTCCATGAGATTCTCCAGGCAAGAATACTGCAGTGGGTTGCCATTTCCTTCTCCAGGGGATCTTGCCAACCCAGGAATTGAACCAGGGTCTCCTGCATTGCAGGCAGATTTTTTACTGACTGAGCTACGAGGGAAGCCCTCCATATTGCTGAAAGGGTCTTAAACCTAGACCACTTATAGGCTCATGCGCTAGCATTTTCCTCAGGGGCAGGATAGAAGAGTATTCTCTGGGAGAAACTGTGATATTTACTAGTAAACCCAGTAATGGACCCTGAGGTGGCCAGTTTGCCATCCTTCCAGAATATGCCAAAACACCAAGGTACTGACTACTCACACCTAAGGTACTTGGGCCGGTCTCCCTTCAGAACCCCTACTCCTGTGTGAGAGAACATCCACTACCCTCACATAATGGTTCAACCGTCCTGAAACTCTCCAGATACATTAGATAATCGTCTATAACTGCTTCACGTTCAATAAACTGGGACCATCATAATCCATTATAAAAACTGAAGAAAAAAAGAAACTCGAAGGTCCTTTAATATATTTAATCAGGTTTTAACATTATAGCTTGAGAACAGAAGACCAGAGGTGAGGCCAGGAGCACTCAACGTTCTTCCATTAAAAAAAAAAAAAAAATTCTCAGAAGATTCGAAAAAAATCATAGTCTTTTGAAATGACATAAAAATGTTTGACAGAAGGCAACCCAGGCCTAAGCATGCCTAGGAGTGCCATCAGCTGCTCCTGGCAGTCTATTTTTATTGGGATTTATGAAGACAGCAGATGCATTTCCAGAGCTCTCTCACTGGTACAATGGCCTCACCTCCACCCATTTCCCAGGGTGGGAAGCAAACAATTGGAACTCTTCAATCACTGATTTCAGAAATAAGTCATCAAAAGGACAGTCTTCACATACCAGATCATAGTATTATACTTATAGGCATCCGCACCAGCACCCCCTTCATTGCATAAAGACACTGAGAAATGATATTATTCAACGCAGCAAACAAATAAGAAAGACAATAATCTGCAGTATACTCACAAACCTCAAGGGAAATAAGCGAGAAGAAAGCAGATTAAAAAGAAGTTTATTGTACAATTCATCAATTTCCTTGGCTCATATGCCTTGACTCTGTCCCACTGAAAACTCACCTTTCTTCTGAGCCTGCTGCTTTGGTTTCACTGACACACTGAATCCTGTTTCCGTAGTACCCCTGGGACAAAAGCCATGCCATCTCAGAAGAAGGTTAAGAGCACCTCCAGCTGATGCTCCCTTGGTCTGCATGACTGTACAGCAGAAGCTGTTCTCAAAGCTCCCCATGAGATAAAGATGGAGGCACAGCAGGAAGTCCCTGTGTGCCTGTGCAGTGCAGTGGGAGATCTGCTGATACCCCAAAACACAAACATCTGACACCAGGCAGGGAGGGGTCCCGGGGCATCTCTTGAAATACCTGTACAGTCCTTCTGGAGTCTTTTCTGACTCAGCCCTCACTCTGAAAAAGATTTCACTGTCTCAGGATGATGCTGTTCTAGCCCCTTTGCTGTAGGGTCTCTAATCACAAGAACCTACAGGAAGCTAAAGAGCCCTCTTTATAAACTTAATTTTATCTTTAATACTTTTCTAAATACTTAAACAAGGGCAGTTTTTCTTTATAAATACTGGCCCTGTCTATGTGCAAATATACACTGGAACATATCCATTTACCTTTAAGCAAATCCAAGAGTCATCGTTTTGAGAATCATACCTTTAGGTAAGAAATGAATGTAGTTATAAGAAAAGCATTGACATTATTCATATACAATTCATATATGACTATAAAAACTTTGATTGGTAACTTAACAGTTTTCAAAATAAAATAATGGCTCTTCTTTAAAGGAGGAGATGAAATCTTCATGTTATGTGTGCATGCTCAGTCGTGCCCAACTCTTTTGCCACCCCATGGTCTGTAACGCACCAGGCTCCCCTGTCCAGGAGTTTCCCAGGTGGGATACTATTTCCTACTCCAGGGTAACACTTAATGCTCACTCACTAAGTGTCAGAGTCGATACTGGAAATGAAACACATCTCACCTTTAGGTGATTGTGGGTTTTCTCTTTTTTCTCCCCTCTCTCTGACACTAATATAGCTCCTATCCCCTAAGTTCCAGAAAAAGGAGGGAACAGCATACAGGCAGAGGAGCTGTGCAGAGGGAAGAGACAGAGCTGACGGCTTTGCTTATAGTTCACAGTCTGAGCAAAGAAAAATGCCCTCTATGTTCCTCTCTGTGTTTACAAATACAAACCCAGCTTTGATACACACACAAAAAAACAGCAACGTCTCCCAGGTACGTGCTGTACTCAACACACAGATCAGGGATCCTTATTCACCCAGTGGAAACAACCTTAGATTTGGGGTTTAAAATCTCATCTCTGCTAATTGCTAGCAGGGTGACTTTAGGCAAATCCCTTCACCTCTTTCAACTTGGGGTTTTTTATTATTAAAATGAGGGTTATAACATCTACCTCATAAAGTATTTGGAAGACCAAGTGGTATAAAGCAGGTGAAATTTTTTAATCATTATAACAACTCGGTTAAGGCAAATGAAATCTGTATTTTACAGAAGAGAATTAAAAAATGGTTATGGAAACCAAATGATTTACCCAAAGCCACACAGGAAATTATCAGAGAAGTTAGCAATTCATCCCATCTCACTCCAGTCAGATGTTCTTTTTTCCACGGCAGAGACAAATCCCATTTCCCCTGCTGCCCTCCCTTTGGGGCTCCCAGACATGGAAAGTAATGCCTCTTCTATCCCCACTGGTCTTAGGGCCTTCTGTCCTCACAGCCACTGGAGTTCCCCAAGTCAGCTGAATGTGGGAGGCGTTTGACTTGCTGGCAGTAAGACTGTCATCTCTAAGTCAGAAAAGGGGGCAGGATTTGGAAAGCACTCTGATGGCATGTGGCCACCACTGGAACTACAGCCTGACGACAAAGACTAAAATAAAGGGACATTGATAGGATCTGGGTAGGTCTGTACTGACTCCAAAATATGAGGTTTTTTATGCGTGCAGGTTTTGTTTTTACTCTTAGAATCTAAGTTCCATTAGGACAGTCACAGAGGTCTGTGGGTGGCTGGGTACCATGGGTTAAGAAGATACAGAATGCTGACTCCCAGGCCCTAGTCACACCAGGGCCTTTAAGGGGCCAAGGCCAGGTGAAAGGCAGTGACTTTCAGAAGATAAGAAGCTGCCCACTCTTTTTTTTTTTTTTTTTAATGTCAGGTAAAAAACTGCCATGAGTTTGAGCAAGCTCTGGAAATTGGTGATGGACAGGGAAGCCTGGTGTGCTGCAGTCCATGGGGTCGCAAAAAGTTGGACACGACTGAGTGACTGAACTGAAAAAACTGTCTACCAGCAGGAATTCAGAGACTCTTCCCACCATGAAGAACCTCCAGCTGAAGGTGGAGGCTGAGCAAAGGGAGCAAGCAGCAGAAGGAAGCAGCAGACGGGAAGCCCCAGAGCTAAGAGACCTGGCTGGGTATTTCAGTACAATCAGGTTTTGCTCCTAGTTGGACTAGTTCTGTCCACCAACATCCTGTCTGGTGTGCTCATCTGTCTGACATGCTGATTATTACATAGCAGTGCTAACTGATTTTATGATTGAATCACACAGGGTAAGACTCTTCTATGTATTTGTGCCTATCAATTCCAGTGTATAATGGTATTAACTCTCCCATGAAAATTCACTATTAGCCTAAGATTTTTTTTTAGTACTTTGAGTTCACCTTGGAAACTCAGGTTAGTCAGTGTCTTATATCCTAAGGAAGTAAGAAACAGACCCATTATCCCAAGGGAAATATCCACTGGGAATACAAAAATGGGACATTTTCTAACGTATGTATTTCTGTTACCCTCTTGCCTCTCAGCTACACATCCACCTACTTAAACTCGGCTTTGTGATGCGGGGTGGAGTTGGGACTCTGCAAATGCTTTTCTCCTGTGACATTCAGATCCCTGTTACACCAGTGGGGGCGGGGTGGGGTGGGCTAGAGGGCATCTGCCAGGCTGGGCAGGAGACCTGCTTCTTTTTGTTCCTATGGGCAGCAGTGCGTTTCAGTTCCCAGTTTCACTTCACACGCCCAGAAGCAGCCTCATCATGCTTGCTGAGAGATGCCGGCACCAGCAGAGCAGTGCTCTTTCCTCGAGGGTCTGGGTCCCAGCTCCTTGGGCTTCTAGCTGTGATGACCCCAACTTCTCCACTTTGTTCCCTCAGCTCTAGTGATGGTGGCTGCTTCCTCTCCCCGCCCCACTGTCCAACAGTGTTCCCTGTTTACCCATTCTGTCCTTCAACATCTATCCTATTGATTTCTCATAGTAAGTGAGCTGTTAAAATAACTTATGTCATCTCTACTTTGCTAATACAGCACATTTGAGAGCCACAACTTCATTTATAACAGTGGGTAAAAGAGCAGACTCTGAAATCAGTCACACCTAAATAGGAGCCCCAGCCCATTTATGCAACTTTGGTAACTTTGGAAAATTTAATTCACCTCTCCAGGTCTGATTTTCCTCAATCACTTTTATTTATTCAACTAACATTAATTGATCACCTGCTAAGTTCCAGGCACTATGCCAGGCAGCAGAGATACCATGGTATGCAAAACAGTCAAGGCCCCTGACCTGGAACCTTCTGTCAACTGAATCAGATGAGATAATGCAGTTAAGGCACAGGTAGTCAGCCTTCCTCTCTGTACCATGAAAGGGAAGCAGAGACAGATGGGTCTTGAGAAAAGTGCAACTGCTACATTTCCTCTGAAACTGAGACAAGTGTCTTATCCTTAACAAGGTTGAAGGTCTCGAGCAACATAACCCCGGGGATTCACTGGGTGCTCTTGTCTGTGCCTCCTGTTCAGAGCAGAGAATCAATGCCCTCACAACAGTATCCATTCAGACCCTAAACAGGGAACACTTCACGGTGGCACTTTCTAGAAATTCCAAAGAGACAAGGTCCTGTGATACAAGGGAAGAACAAAAGGAGCTACAATGCAGGGGTAGGACTGGGCCCGGAATGACCATCACCAGGGGGTGTGAGTGGAGAAAGACACTAAAAAGCCACCGTTCCAGCATCAGCCACAGCAAGACTCTTTTTACCATACAGAATATATAACTGTAAAATAAACAAGAACTTACTTTCTGCAGTAGAACTACATACCTACACTGTCCAGGGAGGTAGTAAGATGGAAAAGAAAGATTCTTGATTCCATTTAAGGTTGAATCTAAAGGTCCCATGCTGCAGGCAAGGAAAAGTTGGAATGGAATCCCGTCTCCATATTTTGACACAATCCCTCCTTGGACCTCTGCTGACTAGACATCAGGCATATTGAGGCAAAGATGGCTGATGTTCTCATTAACAAGGGAGTATTTCTGCAAGACTATTATGCAGCTAAATTCCTGAAAGCCGTATCTGCAGCACATTGATACCCTATAAATGCAAACTAAACTCTTCACCCTCAATTTTTTATTCATCTTGACATCACTATGACCATCAAAAGTCATACAGAAGGAAAACAACCATGGGAAATTATTACTAGAAGGTCTCTTCCACATCCTTGCTCTAGGGCCTCATTATAAATAACTTACTGCCACTGATGGAATTTAGAGTCCCACAAGGCATGAAAAGCCTGGAGTTTTATTCATAAATAAATGCCAACATTTAAACAATCAAGACAGCTTCAAACTCTAGGACTATTGAAATGAACAATATGTACTGCCCAGATGATTTATAATGCTTGTGTTTATAGTCCGAATGGGAAGATAATTCAATTCCACCTGGAAAGTCATTTTATGGCCAAGCCCAGGAGAAGTACTTTGGAATAAAAGGTGATATTTCTCAGTTTTCCCATTTCAAACAAATTATTATTTCTGTATTTAGGACATCACCTAGGTAATTCTTTTCATGACTTATAGTACTCTTGAGCAATTAAGAAAATTTATAAGGTGAACGAAGTCAGGGACAAATGCCAAATTCAAAATGATCCGCAGAACACCAAAGAACCCCCCGGAGAGCACTGCTGTCTCAGACACAGGCAAAATAATCCCTTCTGCTCAAGAAAACAGAGGTGAGCAGTGAGTGTGCATCACAGCGAGAGCATTTTTATCCAGCAGAGGCAACCTGCTAAATACAGACTTCATTTCCAAACCAGCCTCCTAACAGGAAATGGGAGCAAAAAGACCCTCTTGAGAAGATGGAGAAATAGCAGTGAGCAAAATGTCTTCACTGTGGTACACGGCAGCCTTCCCTTATAGCCCCCTTTCCACATAGTCCAATCAGAGGGAAGAAGAACCTGTCTGTTATACATTCCTGCACATGGCACCCGACACTCCAGAGCAGTCAAGGGCAGAGAGGCCCTGGCCTATGGGATCAGCCCCCAGAATTCCTGGGCTTACATACCATCCAGGCCATTGTGATGACTGTAGTTTCTTTTCCCCAAAATGCTCAGAGACGTGTGATTCGGGGTGGCTAGCATCCGCTTGGTGGTTGGGGTTTGCAGGCTTGGTGTAGATCGAATTACATTAGGTTTCTTCGAAGGGTGGATCTCTGACAGGGGGAAGAAAGGTTTCTCAACTCAGAACATGGTATTAAAAATCTGTGTGCACTTACCACCAGCTAACAGGCACACATCTTATTTCTTAATGAGCTGAGAGCCAGTTCCTTACGAACCAGCCTGTTTTCCCAAGGACCTGCATAATGAATCAACTTCAAGTGCTGTTACCAAGGCTTTGTTTATCAAAAGGGAGCTGGTTCTGCCCCTGCTAGCTGAAGCTCTGAGCTTCATGTTGTGAGCACAAGAAGGGGAAAAAAAAAAAAGCCACTTCAGAAGGTCACTTAAACACAAGATTTACTAAGGGAATAAGGCATCTGACTCTTGAAGGAATTAGAAATTCAAAGTCTATCTGGAGAGGCAGCCTCAAAGAAAACTACCTCTGCACACCATCACACAAGGCGTGCAGCACATCTGGTGTGTGGCAGCTTTCTGAGAAAACAGGATTCCTCCTCTGGCTCTGCAACCAGAATACAGGACCAGGGTCGGTCACGCCCGGCCAAAACAGTTTGATGCAGATGAAATCTGACACCGAACTTCAAACACTAGTGTTAAGAAGTAGCAGAAGAGAAGCTTCGACAGAGGATATGTCACAAAACTGTAAGATGTGTGTGGCGTGTGTGTGTTTCTGTGAAGAATGCTGCTGTCAGCCACAGCCCTGCACTACTTAGTACTTTTTGGATCAAGCAGACGGACATAAATTGCAACACTGCAGAAACTGGATTTCAGGACCTCCGTCTACCACTAAAACCAGGCAACCTCTTCTCTAAAGCTGAACCTGCTCACTGACCCTGTGTTACCACCCAGCATGCCAACCAGGCACAAGCCACCCTGTCTTCCCAGGCGAGGGCCAGGATATCAGCCTTGTGTACTGAAATTTAGGAAGAGCTCCACTGTCTTTACCTGTATGCCTTCCTCACTAGTGGAGGATTTTTGAGGGAAAGGCCGTATTCAAAGGCCATATTCATCTTAGTGTTCCCTAAATAACTTAGTGAAGTGTCCTGCACACAGTAAATACTCAGAAATGTGTTCTGTGGGGAAGTTGTTCAGGTAGTAAGGACACCCCCGCTTTGGGTTTGTCTGATAGAGACACCAGTTTGCCCATAGGAAGAACATATAATTACCTATGGAAATGCTAATATGCAATGTCATATTCTATTTCTTATGATCATCTTATGATCAGATACTTTCCTTTGCAAGGTGGGAGAGGCTTCTGGGATTAGGCCCTGCAAGGGAACATAGTTAGAAAACTTCACGGCCTAGATCACCACGAGTCAGGTCGCACCTGTGATAACCATGTGATGTTTTAGGGGATCTCAAAGCCAGTCTTTAGGCCCTGAGGGAATAAAGCAGGAAATAAGGCGGCCAAGTAACTTCAGAGGGGACGCCGTGCACCCTGACGCTCAGGATGACCTGATAAGGACCAGATAACATGCTAAGTTTAAGGCCGCACTTTGATTTTTCAGAGACTGGACCTCTTACGTCTGGACATTTCATAAGTATAAATCTTTCCGAGCACACACCTGGTTTTACTGAGAAGATGAAAAAGCAAGATGAGAAGCATAAAAACATGCCATTGTAGCTCCTAGGTAGAATAGGAACCATTTTAGAAACCACTATTTCACAAATTATTTATCTTAAAACTCTGCCAAAAAAATTATTTCTTGGTAATGTTGCATTATTCTTAATTATTATATTTCAAGATATAAATGGAACCACCATATTTGGTGATTTTCAAGTTAAATAACAGGATAAAAACCAGAAAGCAATACTAATGCTCCCCTCTCAAGTAACCTTAATTGGCACATCAAAACTATAAATATTGTTTAAAGGTGGTTTAAATACCAGTTTTCTCTCTTTTTATTTAAAAAAAAGTACATGAATCTTTCTCTATTTAAAAAATAGGGAAGGGGTGAGGTGGGTTTAAAAATAGTGGAAGATTTATATAAAAATATTAAAAATATTCATCTTTGGGACTTCCCTGGTGGTCCAGTGGCTAAGATTTCACCTTCCAATGCAGGGGATCAGGTTCAGTCCCTGGTTGAGGAGCTAAGATGTCACATGCCTCGGAGACAAAAAACCAAAACATGAAACAGAATGTATTATAACAAATTCAATAAAGACTTTAAAAATGGTCCCCATCAAAAAATCTTTAAAAAAAAATTCACCCTTAACAATTCCCTGACATTCCAGTAGTTAGGACTCAGCACTTGGCCCGGATTTAATCCCTGGTCAGTAAAAAAAAAGACCCTGCAAGCCATGTGACGCAGCCAAAAACAAAAAGAATATTCATCCTTAATTTTATAACAACTCGGGATGGTGACAGATGGTAATTAGAATTATCATGGCGACCATCCTATAATGTGTATGAATGCCAAATCATTCGTGTGGCACACCCGAAACTAATAAACATTGTAAGTCAATTACATTTCAATTAAAAAAAAAAGAATATTCCTCCTCTAATAATTTAGTGATTCTCATTTTCCTCTTCTTGCTTAATCTGTATTTATATACACAAATACACACTACATTTTTATTCAATTCTATTTTAGGAAAAGTAAACCCATCTCTAACTCTGTATTATGTTCTCTTGTGTGTTTTGGTAATCAAACATTTCTCACATAAAATAAATGGACTATTCATATGAAGGTATCCAATTTCAGCTACTTCAAAGGCTTACATTTAACATAGGTATGTCAATTTTGAGTAGGCGGTGATAAGATACAGATACTATTCTCCAAGCTTTTCTTCTATTAAAAAATACCCACCTAAGTACCCAATGATACATGCCAAAGGTTTCCTAGTGCTTTTGCTTTTCAGTGGACTTCCAGATAGATCCGCATGTCTGTCTGCATCTGAGGAGAAAGAAACACGGAGACAACCAGTGAGGCTGATTTCTCTGCCTATGCTACACACACCACAGAAATAAAAGGTGCAAGTGGAAAACAGTACCAAAAAAATCCACCAGTTTCCTTCATAATTTTCTTTGGGGTTTAAGAATAAACTGGTTCCAGTTCTGGTTCCAAATTACTGAATGGGGTTTTACCTGGGGAACACTCACTTTAAAGCCCCTTACGAAACAGCTAACACATCTTACACGCACATGCTTTCTTTCCGTGTTCATACATCTGTAAATAGTGGAAATATGCTTCCTGTCTAGCCACGCCATTTCTACATTATAGTAGAAAAACTTCCATACAATATGAGGTGTTATCAGTCCTAATGTAAGATAAATCTGGCATGGAAGGCAAAAATGATGGCTGACAAAGGCAACAGACGTGAGCAGTCCTGACCTCAAGGGGATGGATCCCTACGGAGGAGTCTTCATCCATCTCGATTAGCTTTCAGTTCCCTTAGATGAGCCTCCCCAAGGAAAAACGGGCCACCTGATTTTATCACTAGCTTCCTGTCCTTCATATCCTACTATGATGTCATTAGCACTGAGACTGACAAGGTTTCCTGTATGCAGACGGGCATTTCCTCCAAGTCAGAGTAGTAAAATACTGTAATGGGTAATTGTTCATAAAGTTCCCATCACAGTCATTTCAGAGAAAAATAAAGCACACAACAAAACACTCTGTTTTAATTAGCTGTCATTAGGATGAAGAATAGATGTGAAAGATGGCTGCATCTCATACAAGAGTTAAGTTACACAGTTTGAAGTGATCAAAAAACGTGTACTGAAACGTTTTTTAAATTTGCAGCTATTGTCATAAAGCTTAACAGTTGCTTTAGCAGATATGATTCTGCCATGTTTATGCCTTTTGTCAAAAATGTCCCTATAGATTTTCTGTGATTGAGACCACATTTCTAAGCCTATACTCAGGAAGTTTTCTTTGACATCCACAGGGATTCTCTGCACAATTACTGTTAAAATGTATAATTCAATCTGGAACTTTAAATAATTTAGAATTAAAAATTAACTTTTTCATAAGCTCTAACCCTCTCATCAAGGAAATTCTTCTCCAATAACTACTAAACAGAAAAAAGTGGGAAAGTAGCAGTTAAAAATATTGAAATAGACAAAGCACATAACACAGAGCCTGAAATCTGAATATGTATCCCAAGCACTGGCTAATTACTCTGCAACCACTGACAATTATAAATGGTCCAATTTCTTCTCCTCCTACTCAGTTGATTTCCTTTGAGGAAAAATAAAATAAAATTACTAAGCTATCAAGCTTTTCACCTGTTGTTGAATAATAGTGACGTTACAGGCAGAAATATAATAAGCATATTTTGGAGGAATAATCTAAACAAACATTAACATGCAGCCTAAACTCTGCCAAGGATTGAACACCTATCACATCACTATGAATTAATAGTAATAATTCTTTCCTAGTATTACTAATTCATCAAAAATTCAAGTTCTACTTAGGAAGAGGACAAGAGAAAAATATTCTATTAATAAAATAAAGTTTCAATGAAGCATCTTAGTATTTCCTCAATGTTTTGGACAAAAACCATTACTGTATTGTTAGTAATAAGATTAACTTTGCTCTTTACTCCAGTTTCTAAGGCCCAGAGGAAAACTGCCAAAGTGGCTCCAAGCGATAAACTCCCACATGACTGTCACCTTGACAATAATCAAAAAACCCATCAAGAGTCACCAACACAATACCCAAAGACCATTTCACTTTATATTAATCTGCTTTTAATTTCTCACTAAATTAGTAGGATTAATTATGCAGTGTTCTAAGTGGCAATTTACAGAGCATTTGAGTGGGAGATCAAAGCTCTTTAGAAGGATCCACCTTTCATCAATCATCATTATAACGGAAGTAGTTGGTGGCAAGAAAATCAGTCTCAACCATGAATAAATCAAGATGAAAGGTGGGCGCTAAGACTATTTAACATAGAAACTGCAACCATTAAGCGATTATACTGGAAACCAACAGAAAAGAGAAAAAGCTTCTGTCTGGAGGGAGTGATCATGAACATAGACAATCAGGGCCACACTTGAGCTGGTTATAAAAAACTGTCATTTGTACTCAAGATCAGGCCAGTGGAACCTTGTTCTCAAGTTATTCACCTAACTCTATCTAAAGAGGAGTAATTAGTATGTATTAAAAGCACACAGGGAAAGAATGCAAACTGAGAAATGCCCAAAGAAACCAGAAAGAATCAAAATCCAGCCAGAGCGAGAACATCCTCATCTCACTTGAAACACTTGACCAAGCATGAGGCATATTTTCGTGGCTTCTGGAAGGCCGAGCTCTACTTCCTTGAGGTAAACTTGGAAAAAAGTTACCCATTTTTGGGCAACGCATGGCTATCTTTCTAAGATGCTGTGGAAATATTAGAGGGGAAAATAGAAAGCTTGCAAAAAGTACATACTGAATTAAAATTCACAAAACTATCTCACATGAACGTGAAACTTGCTCACACTGAGCGACCGCATGGGCTGTACAGTCCATGGAATTCTCCAGGCCAGAATACTGGAGCGGGTAGCCTTTCTCTTCTCCAGGGGATCTTCCCAACCCAGGGACTGAACCCAGGGCTCCCGCATGGGCCTTTAAAATTGCTATCATAGGAAAACCAGTCATAGAATTTTCCTATAAGAAAATTTTCTTATAAAGGCATTTCAAACAAGACACAAAACAGATGTGCCATAAAAAAAAAAAAAAGATTCAACGACTTACTTAAAAAGATACAAAACAAAACCTGCTTGGCCAACACAGCATCAACAAAATCAAGGAGAAAATATTGGGGAGGCCAAAAAGTTTGTTTGGGTTCTGCCATATTCTTATGGGGAAACTTGAACAAAGTTTTTGGCCAACCCAATATTTGAATTGCAGATCAAGAGCTAACTACCTTAAAATACAATAAGTTCCCACAAGCTGGTATGATTTTTAACAGAAAACAGGCCAGGGCAAAAACAGTTGACGAAAAAGGAAATACAAATGGTTTTCAAACATATGCAAAATGTTTTACCTTATTCAAAATGAGAAATGCAAGCTGATATAACTTACATGTCACTTACCAACTAGTTAAGGGTTTCAGAGATCAATAACACTGCTGGCAAGGTTCTAGAGAAACAGGCACTCTGTAGACACTGTGGTGGGAGAGTAAATCATAGTTTTTCTAAGGGCAACTGGGCAGTTACTATCAAAATTCAAAATGAAAGTTGCTTGATCCAGATGTTTTACTGTTAGGGATCATATGGGATTGCAAAGAGCTGGACATGACTGAGCGCCTGAGCACGCATGCACACACACACCTGTAAGGTACATATACCAGTCTTAAAAGGTATCTATATAAGAATATTTGTTCCAACATTACTTGTAATAGTGACTGGAAACAACCTACAATGTTTTAAAATAGGGGAACTGGCTCAAGTACAAAATATAGACTATTGTGCAGCTGATTAAAAGAAGAGGCAGCTCTCAATGAATTGGTATGAAATGGCCTCCAAGATCCATCAAGTAAAAAAGGCAAGGTACAGAGCAACGTAGACATTAACATCTGTGCAAAACAAAGACGACACCTAGTTTTGTTAGAGATACACATGCCATCTCTGGATACTTTATAGACACTGATGACAGCGGTTAGCTCCAAAAAAGGTGTGTACGGGAATGGTGCTGATTTGGCCTAAGACTTGTAGCCATTTTTGTTCCTTTAGAAAGATTTCAAAACTCCATTTGAAGATAAGTTTTTACTAAAATAACAGACTATCAAAATAAATAAGCCAGAACTGTTCTCTCCTAAAGTTAGAAGTTAAAATTTCAAAAATTTTATATAATTATTAATAGTAAGTTTTGCTGAGAAACCTCTAGAAAACTCAAAATATATATAAACTAGTTTCTTCTGAATATGGGCCCCTGGGATACTTCTGAAGTTGAATTAGCATGTTCAGAGAAAAAGGGCTCCAGGTTCCCTTTTGAAGACATTCATTCTGGGGAATGGTGCTATCATTAAAAGTCCAGTGTGTTATCAACTCAAAAACTACTTAATTATTCATGTAAGCTACAGAAGGGGCACCTAAGTCATTTGGATCCACTTCTCTAGGAACTTCTGCTTCATCTATTGAATGCTGCTAACATATTGCTCATATTTAACCCCAGTCTCTGTATCCTAAGTCTCAGGTAGAAATCATGTGCTCATGAGGTGTTGGGTGATTTTAAAGATTTTTAACAAGTTATCCAGTAAACTCAGTGGTGATGTCTGATAACAGTAACAAAGGAGGAACACCATCATTATTACATCATGGCACTTTTTTAATGAGGGGAGGGGTGTCCAGAGGGAGAAGAGACAGGCTATCTGAAACCTGATGCTGTGTTACAACCATGTAGTCGGTCTGTGAATCTTGTCCAGGACATCATACTTTTCTTTCTGAAGTGTTTTGGTTTTTGGTCCCGCAATCCACTTGTATTAAGCACTATTTACATGGTAGAACTGGTTCAGGCTCTGTACTTATATTAGTAATTTTCAGCATGGACTTACATAATCACATATAAAGGTATATTATTAACATAAATGGGTATTTTTGGGGTTTGGAATTATAAATCATTTTATATCTATATCTATAAAACACATGTTGGTTATACTGTATGTTTATTTCAGGTTAAAAAAATTTTTAAATAGGAAATATATTCCCATGACTCAAAATTGAAAACGTTTAGAAAGATGAACAGTAGTAAGTTTCCTTCCCACCCCTTCCCTCAGCCTCCCAGTTTCCCTTTCTGAGGACATTACTCTTATATTTTCCTTGAGATACTTTATGGACATGCAAACAAAGATTCGCCTACTCACTCTACTGTAGTCTTTGACACCTGTTTCTTAATGAAAATAAAGGTCAGAGAGTGCTGCTGTTAACAACAAAAATTCCTCTACACAAGAATTAACTTGTGAAAACTCAAAGGTATGACTATGCTCTCTCTCATGTAATTGAGAATTTATCTATTCAGCTCCCTACTTCTTCACTCTTACACCATCTGTCACCCATAAACTCTGGCTATGATATTGCTGTAGTGGTGCTGCCAAGGCCAGAAGCCACAGGCATCAACTTCTGCAGTTCTTACAAGAGGAAGAATCTCAAGTTCACAGGGAAAACTATTTTCCTTTTCCAACATTATGAAGAATTATACTAAACATATAAATTGGAGCTCCTGATCCATCAATACCTTTAGAATTATAAACTTTCACCTGATTTGAAAGTGCATTCATACTGCATCATACAGACTTAACTTTTACGAGGAGGGACAGGGTCACCACTACCTTTGAGAAACCAAGGAAAGCTTATATAAAAAAATAGTAATAATATAGCTTTACTCTCCCACTGGACCACAAACATGGTTGTGTACAGACATCAGGTTATTAACACCTAATCTTACTAACAAGCCAAGATCAAAGAAATCTGCTAAACAGGTTGTAACAAGGTACACATATGAGAAGATGATGCAAGAAGCAATTAGATGCTAGGAAGAATTCATTAGCTGCTTGCTGGTTGCGGGGACCAGGACTGAGTACACGGCTGGTGAAACTTTTACATTTTAAGTTGCAAGATAAAATTATTCTGAGAATCTGATTCTATAAACTCGCTCAATGAAGCTAAATACAAAATAAAATATGCCCCTTGAATCTCATCACAACAAACGCCTCTTTTATTATGATCATCATTATGATAGCTATGTTTGTAGAAATATAAATACAGGTAATTTAATCTTGACCCTTTTTAGTGCACGGCCTTTCAACTGCAACAAATTAAAATGAGGTGACAGAAAAAAACATACTTCACTGAAGAATCATCAAAATAAAGACAATTTGCAAATTAACTGAGAAATTAACAGACGCTTAATGAGAAACAGCTTCCTCAGAAGTCAATTAAGTTGGAGATGGTTTCTTTTCCATTCATAGAAACAAAGATGATCCTGGAGCCTGGCCAATTTTAATGGGAGAATTCCATTCATTTTCTTTCCCATAATATTTTTTATTCCTTATATTTAAGAAATTATTTATGAAAATATGTCTTTTAAATCAGCTAAGCAGTTTAGGTAGATATAAATATTTTCTAGTTCCTTAAAATGGTAAGAAAATGATAATGTAAATCCATGAACTCAGAAACACTAGCACAAAAATAGCACGAAACGTCAGTATATATGCCTAAGTTCTCAAACATTAGGTTTGCCCTCTGTGGGACGCAGAGATTACTTCCAATTTCTACTCCCTTTGCAAAGTGCTCTTCTTCTTTTAAAGCTTTTTTTACCTGTTATGTTTTAAAGCCTTTCAACTGTTCTGCTGAAAATTATCTTCAGGAACAAAAACCACTTTTCAATCATCACTCCTTTTACAGATACCTTCTTTAAATCAAAATGGAATGTCTCATAATAATAAATTTCTCACGATATAAGGTATCTACAGAATTTCTTTAAGATTTCCCATCTATTAAGCAACACAGCAAGTTTTCTTATCCCATAGGGGAAAAAACTTGCATGGCTCTAACATGCTAACCAGGAATGTAACTAAAAGTAACAAGGCTAGAATCAGAGCTCACAGACAAATTATGGACACATTTAGGGGTACATGGCAATATGAGAACAACCTGCAATTCGTTGGAACATATGACATTTGTTCTAACAACAACAAACATAAGCAAGACTGAATGTGTTGAAAGTGTGAGTAATAAAATGATGTGTTATGTACTAATACATATGGTATATAATTATGAAATGGAAGCCAAATTGGACAAATAGAATGCTCAACACAAATTCAGACACTAGCTTGTAAAAATTAAATGTTTTTCAGAAAATTCACCCAAAAGACTTTAAAATTCATTTATAGCTTGTTAAATCTTCTAATTTGTTATGAAACACTGAATTTCCAGAATATTATATAACTGTAAAGGGTTTGTGGGAAACTGAGAAGTTTACAAAGATGTACAATTTGTCATTAGTGCAAATTGGCAGGCTTTATTCTACCCTTAGGGGTAAAGGTGCTTCCCCAATAAGGGCTTTTATGCAACTCCATCACAAAACCCCATTGGGTGGGATCACCTCCCACCTATCTTTTGCTGAGCACTACTTTCTCACAAAGATTGCAGAAGTTTCAATGTTTCCTTTTCAGGTTGGCGTGATACAAATGGCAGCAGACAAAACAATGTTAAAAAAGAAAAAAAAAAACCAAATAAAAGGCTGCACACAAGAACTTATGTTTATTGCAAACAAAAATAAAAACAGAGAGAGGGAAGAGAGAAGATGGTCAGAAGCACAACATATAAGGTTAAGAATTTAAAAGCATCTTACATTCTGCCCTAATGGCAGCATAATTAATGGGAACAAACGGCCGTCTTGCTGCCTGCCGCAGCCGGAGGGTATTTTTGCAGACCTGCCGAGCAAATTTTGTGAAATATGTAGTGTGAAGGAAGAAAGCTTGACGGGTCTTCACTGCAGACTTTGGGCTCCCAGTGTTTCGGACTGGCATCCCCTGCATGGCCTGGCGAGACATATGACTTCTAACTCGTGGGTCCTGTAAATCAGACACCAACAGATGTGTGAAGACCAGAATGTGTCATATACATACTGCTTGCACTCTGCTCAAAGAAAAGGGCAAGTTTTACGTCTTTCACTGAAGGATATATGACTTAATACAGGGGGAGAGCATTTTAAAGTGTGTACTTTGGAGTAGGAGGTGGGGACTAGAGAAGGAAACTGGGTGGAAGTGGGTGTCTGTGATCCTGTACCTTTTCCTCCTAAACTGACCTTAGCAATCCCAAATCATATTCACAAAGTGAAAAACTGGAATAACATTATTATTATTTTAATACTGAAGTGTGTTAGTCACTCAGTTGTGTCCAACTCCTTGTCACCCCATGGACTAGCCTACCAGGCTCCTCTGGCCACAGAATGCTCTAGGCAAGAATATTGCAGTGGGTAGCCATTCCCTTCTCCAGGGGATCTTCTTGACCCAGGAACTGAACCCAGGTCTCCTGCATTACAGTGGATTCTTTACCATCAGGGAAGTCCCAAATATTGAAGTGAGGGTCCTTAAATCTTGTTAGCTCTCAATAGGTAAATACCTATTATTTGCCATCTATGAGAATTTCACCAAATAATATTTAAACTGTTGTTCACCAAAAGATTGAGTCCATGCTTTCCTGTTTACCTATGATAGCTCAGGAACAGGAAGAATGCTCAATTTGTATTTATTACTTTATGCAATAAAGCATATTTTCAACATGCTAAAGGTCGCAAACTGTTTCCAAACAAGCCATTAAAACCAATATTTAACTTGTAGGCTCTCTTTGCATGCTAACACCTCCCACATACATTGTTCTTCTTCTTTCTGAGTAATCTCTCAAGATCAATATTTTGAATACCTGAAAAAACTGGGTTTGTCCCTGCCCCTCTCTCCACACCTACCCTGAACATTTCAGTACTACGCTTAGCTTTAATAGCTTTGCTTAAGTTTGCCTGAGGTTAAAGCGTCTGCCTCCAATGCGGGAGACCCGGGTTCGATCCCTGGGTCGGGAAGATCCCCTGGAGAAGGAAATGGCAACCCACTCCAGTATTCTTGCTTGGAGAATCTCATGGACTGAGGAGCCTGGTGGGCTGCAGTCCATGGGGTCACAAAGTGTCGGACATGACTGAGTGACTTTACTTACTACTTCTGTTTGTGAGGAGTGATTCAGGCACTGAAAAACATGACATTTCTCAGCACTAAAAAGACCATTGCTTGTGTACCTCGGTAGCGGGGCTAGGAGGTAATTTCTCCTCTTCCGACTGGGTGGGCATCTTCAGGCCTCCGTATTTTTCCAATAGAGCCAACAGGTTGCACATAACCTACACTGCATATTAGGTGGGCCCCAAGAATACCACTGATGAGACTGTGTAGCTAAAGATGGAGGGAAAAATAAGTAAAATAAGAATGTGATATAACTTCTAACAGCAATACATATACAGACAAACATTTGAAAAACAGTCCAAAGCCATCTTTAGTTTACAATCTTATTTTTCTTCTCCCTCCCAGCAAATAGGAACGTCTGATACATGCATGTATTTTTCAAGTCAGAATTCATTCATTTATTTCTCTATATATCAAATGCCCTTATTAAGTGCCCTCTATTACACGTTATACTGCTGAAGGAATAATTGTTGGTTCATTTAAAACATCCTCTACTGTGTACATTTCTGGAGGTAAGTTATCAGGAAGGTATTAAACTAAATCCTGGTTTCCAAACCTATGGTTCCGAAACTAGCTCAGGGTTTAAGGTGCGTAGAAGGACTCCCACCGATAAAGGTAAAAGTTGGACAGAAATAGGTTATCTGTTTTTCATTCCTTTATTTTAATCAATAGATAAAACAATTATTTCACTTTTTCTCTCTTTAAAAATGGAATCCGTTTCAAGACTGTAGGTCCCTATCAAGTGAGCACGTGCAGCAGAGATCACAGCACGCTTACGCCCTGAGAGCTCAGCTGATTTATTCCTGAGCCAAACACTACAGACCTGTGTTACTTTGCTCTGAAGTTTAAATTACTGCCATATAACAATTTAAGTATTCCCACAACGGATCTGAAGTTTAATACAGAAAACACTGAATATTCTGCCCTTGACCTGCAATGTTGCCCTCATCAGGTTGCTGCTGCTGCTGCTAAGTCACTTCAGTCATGTCCGACTCTGTGCGATCCCATAGAGTTCAAATAGCACATCAGGGTTATCAACTAACACTTCATAAAACAATGTCAAAAAGGGAAGATATAGTGATCACTATAGTCATACTACTTCTTATGAATCCCATCATGTGTTATTCTGGGGGGACTCCTGGCAAACAGAACCTAAAAATGTTCCCTCTTGTAATTTAAAACCAAACAGTCAAATAAGTCAAGCTGAGTTTTTTTAAACACAAAGTTTAAGAATCCTAAATATTAGGCATGGACTTATTTCGGATTCTGAATATAAAATTTCACTTGTATTTAAATATGTATTTTTATCCAAATTAATCATGACATGTCATTTTAATATGCCAACAAATGCCTTTATTAACTCAAATTCAATTAAAGACTGACAAATAGAAAACATCAAATTCTTTCTGTAAAGATAAATTTGGTATGTATATTATATTGAAATATAATTATAAGTAATTTAATACATGGACCTCAAAGATTATAAAATTAAAACTGCTTTTTTGTCATGCACATATAAACATGGTGGAATAATTATTTAAAGGGATATGTGAGACTACATATAAGATGAAAGGGGGTTTGTAAAGCAAAAATAAGACACATTAAGCTACTAGCATTTCTTTTGGAGTCTTTCTACTTTCATTTAAATATAAATGAAGTTCAAAATCTAAGATTTTCCCCAATGCAAAAACAGCTATGCAATCCATGTAAAATTTTGACCAAAACTATCTAATTTTCCACAAAGTGTTTCCCTTTGCGCTCTCATGGTACAGAAAATGGTTAGGCATGTGCTATTTCTATGAAGACAGCAATCTGTCTGGCTCACACCTTCCTTGGTTGTAGGCAAGATAATTACATGATTTGGCTTTAAAAGCCTTTCCTAATGCTGGAGCCTGGTATGGGGCATGGAAGAGAGTCAAAAACGGGGCACCAAGTAGATGTTTTTAGTCAACATTGGTGTCCTTCCCTCTTCCACACCAGGCTGCGCTGACTGGAAGGACATATGGATGATTTTTAGTCAATATTGTGTCCTTCCTTCTTCCACACCAGGCTGCTCTGACTGGAAGGACGTATGGATGATTGTGTCACCACAGCCCCGTTTAAGAGACTGTATTGTTGTTCGAGGTTTTAAAAGAAATATAAAAAATGTATCTGGGACCTCCACGGCAGTCAGTGGTTAAGACGCAGCATCACCACTGCAGAGGATGTGGCTTCAACCCCTGGTCAGGGAACTTAAGATTCCACATGCAGAGAGGTGCAGCCAAAAGAAAGAGAGAAAAAGTATCGACTACTTAACAGTTCATCTCACCACCTCAATTTAACATTCAAGGCAAATATAATGCTGCCGGCATCAGGTAGTAGCAGCCCACCAGGCTCCTCTGTCCACGGGATTCTCCAGGCAAGAATACTGGAGTGGGTTGCCATTACCTTCTCCATTAACAAGGATAAATACTGATAAATACAAGAGTGCCATAAAACAGCACCTCCCAAGCCAGTGCTCTAAGGGAACTGGTCTGAGGACTATAAATAGCAGTTTCTAGCACTAAGTCCTTCCTACAAAGTTATGTGGAGCCTTTAATTAGTCAAAATATACCAAGAAACACCAAAAGGTATACTGGTATATGTCGTGGGACCATGGTTTGCACAAAGCTAGTAACAGCTCTGAATGCAGCTTGGCACGCACAGCTCTGAATGCAGCTGTGGAATACTCAACAAACCCAGGACACCACAGAAGCAAATCAAAGGAACCTAACACCTAAATTGAGAGTCCAAGCGGAAAGTAAGGATGGGCATCTATTCACTCTGAGGCTACCTTATCCTGCTTTCCACGCAGGGCTGACTCCCACACTTCCCACCGGATACTGCCAGCACAGTCCCTGGGGGAGTAGGGGCTGGAGTGGGGAATAAGCCCTGCTGGAGAAAACTCACCGTAGCAGCTCTCGCAGGCTCGCCCGAGGAGAGGATTTTGTGGCTGGAATGTGGTTCCCACGGCTCCATTCACAGCACCAGGTTTGCCATTGCTGGTGGATATTTGGTTGGGATTTGGTTTGCTGCTTTCAATGAAATATAAAGTGAAGTGATAAAAATGACTTGTGTAACAAGGTAAAAGGCTCTACATTTCGTTACTGATTTAACCACACATAGACATTTGAATGTTTGATGAAGAAGAAATAAAAATAAGGTGTTTAAATGACCCAAACCATTTATCTTTACAAACCGAGGCTATGTAAAAACCAACCTCATAAGCGTGACACTCACAAAATAAGTAGAGTCATATCTCTTCCTCACCCAGATACAATTTCCTTAGGATACTGTCTAAAATTTTGGAAGATGCAAGTTATTAAATTTTATTACTTATCATGACAAAATAATTTCTGGATTAAATAAATTAAGCAGTGTGCAGTGTTTAGGGAAAACCACTGCCCATTCCTGCTGCTAGAGTGACAGCTGCTGACCCTACACATTGGCTCTCAAGGGAACTGCACAAAAGCTGGATGTCATCAGTGACACTGTGGGTATCAGCTGGGCTTACTGTGAGAGGTAAAGGCATTTCAGGAGACTGTGACCACTCATCATTTCTATTATGCTTGAATTTTTATGAAGATGATTACAGAGCACTTGAAATTAGAAAAACCAATAAATGTATCCAAGGCATTTCTTTTTAAGAGGAAAAAGGTAGTATCTATCAGATTTCCAGAAGTCATAATTCCTCAGAATCATGTGGCCTGGACTGTTTTGGTATTTACTGTGCCAACACGGTTCACTTTCTCCGATCTGGGGTAGCCTAACTGCCCTGCTTATCAGCCACACCCAAGAACACTGCCCACCCAAGTGTACACAGGATGTCCTCAAGGGCACTCTTAATTCACCTAACACATATTTACTCAGGGTCCAGTAAAGACAAGTGCTGACGTCAAGCAACTTTCACTCTAGAGGAGCTTTCATGTCTATATGCTGGGCAGAAAATAGACAAAATAAATTAGCAAATTATTTGTTAGTAATGAATGCTGAATGACTACATGCAGACTATATATATTCCTATGTCCAGTGAGGTAGAGAGAGTTCACAGCTATTAAGAAAGACATTTGAAGTTTCAGCAGAGAGTAGACTCATGAGTTTCCTTTTTGCTCTTTCTCATTCCCACACTTACATTTACCAGTGAAAGCTTAATATGTAAACTTGACCTGATGACAAATTAAGATTTCTGTCTGCCAGGATACTGTAACTCTTAAGTGAAACCATCTAACCTGTCTGTGCACTGAAAGCCCTATTCTATAAACAGGGCTATTATTTATACTTCTTATCTGTGCCAGCAATGTATTTTGAAGACAAATTGGTTTTAAAAACACATTTTAAAACAGACAAAAACTATTTCTCCTCTACAGATTTCAGCTGGAAACACAAAATTAAAAGTGGTGATTAACAATGACTAAGATTTCCAAGGGTATGTAAAAATCTACTATACATAGTCAGAAATGATACCCCTTGAAGTCAAATGGCTGATAATGTCAATTTCAGAAGATTTTCTCTAAATATGAAAATATCTGACATTTAACACAGGGCCAAATATATTTGTGTTAAAAGAGAGCTAATACAAATTTACAGTCGAGCAGCCTGAAAAAAGCAAGAGAGTAAACACAACTTCAGTTGTTCAAATTAATCTAGAATGTTATATGGCTGAATAAACCACTGAGTTTAATTATAATAATCACAAAAGGAAAATGAGTATGCAAAGGTGGAATATAGACAGGTCAACCACTACACATATGCTTTCCAAAACAAAGAACCTATGGATTAATTCTCAGGGGACAAATGCTTGATGCTAATGTGACGATTTTAATAAAAATTTAAAAGCTGCATTATATGAAGCTGCCCTTCCTTTTAGCTAATGCCCAAATCCTTCCTCCCCTCCTCTGTGTTCCAGACTCCAGCCCTCCTGCCCTCTTGAGAACTTTGTACACTTGATTCTCTTTCCTGGATCCAAATTTACCATGGAAACACATCTCTATTAAAAAAAAAAAAACAAAAACTCCACTCTACCCATACTCAACCCTCAACACCAAGAATTTGCCTTTTCAGCCAATTTTCTTGAGAGCTGCCAATCTTCACTGTTACCAACCACCTCCATCTTGCTACATTCCCTGGCTATTTTTCACTAGCATTTGACACTGTTAACCTCTTTCCCTCCTTGAAAGATACTCCTCTCTTTGGCTGTGTGATAATGCACTCACCTGGCTTTCTTTTTTCGGCTATCAATCTCTATCTGATACAGAAATATTAGATTTCCTCGAGTTTGGTCCAAGGCTCTAATTTCTTATTACTCTAAGGAATCTGTAGTTTCAAGAACAATATTCTATGCAAATGAAGCTCAAATTTGGACCTCTAGCCCAGAACTTTCTTCTGAGTTTAAGAACAATATATCTGACAACATATTCAACACCTCTTTTTGAAGAAAGCAAACTCAAAATGACCCAACCTGGTTCTCTGCTGCAGCTTCTCATCATGGTGAACAGCACCGCAATCCACCTAATTAAGCTAGCCAGAAACTTGGGATTCAACATCTCCCCTCCACCCCTCCATACAAGTCAATCACCTCCAAGCAGCAGGTACTGTCCAGGCCACAGGTCTAGGTCGTTTGTTATCATCTTTCTTCTCCAAGAACTTCATAATTGGTGTCCTTACAGCCACTCCCCTGACTCCCCAAATCATTTTCCAAAATACAGCCAGTCATCTTACTTAAAGCGCATACAAATCTGATCATGACACTTCCTTGTTTCAAATCCAACTCCAGTGTTCATCAGAGGGCTAACCCCTGGGCCCTGCCCACCACAATGGCCTCTCACAGTTCACCACTCTCTTCATATCAGCCACACTGCCTTTTTCTCTGCTCCTTAACTATGTTCTGCCCCTTCCCATCTCATGATTCCATCAGCCTAGAAAGCCCTCATCACCCAATTAATCCCTTGCCTAGAGTTCACTCAAACTCACCTCCACAAGGAATCTTCCCTGACAGCATCACCTGAGTGTGGTCCCCAGGATAAACTCTCACACAAGCTCTTCCTCTCCACCACAGTACTCGTCACACTGGGTGACTAGCTGTTTGGCCTGTCTCCCCCACACTAGAATGCAGGCTCCAGAAGACCACCTGTCTTCCTAACTGATCGACTTCTAGTACTGAACAGAGTGCTTCGCATATAGGAGACTGTCAGGTTCAAACAAGTAAGAGTAAAACATAACTCTTGGTCCTGTGGTTAGGACTAGTGCTTTCACTACTGCGGGTGTGGACTCATGTTCGACCCCTGGGGTGTGACAAGCCATGTAGTATGGTCAAAAAACCAACTTAATCTACAATCTGCTTTAAAATAATATTTCAGAGTTAATTGGGAAATTGTTCAAAGAACTCAGCTTCTTATCCAATTCAACAATACAGATTCATAACTTCTATTTACATATATGATTTACAGAACATGGCTGTTCTGTAAACACTTTATTTACCAAAACTGGTGGCAGGTGAGATTTGACCCACAGACTAGTCTTCGACTTAGATCAAGACTCCAAAGTCAAAGCAAAACTGAACAGAAACAATTATCTGTGGTATCTGGTGAATACTAGCCACTTGTCCTGTAATCTGACAGCATTGGAAAGTATAGGAATGCTGGTATGCTTGCTTTTGAAAATCTAAGACACATGAACCACAACACTGTTTTCTTTGGGGAGTTGCTCTTTTATAGATTAGTCTAATAAAACACATAATTTTCTAAAATATGAGAAACCACTCTGCAGAAAGGACATGATAGCTCTGAATAAAAATTATGGACCTTATAAATTACATGTTATCTACCTTGAGAAAAAAGACTAACAAGAAATATAACAATTCATTGTCTATGAGGCCTCCTGTGTATTAAAATATGTATTAATGTACTTAAATTCAGTAAAGAAAAGTCTAGGTATACGATAACTGTACTGAACTCAAAAGAGTGAAAAGGTTTGAATCAGTACATAGAATTCTGTAGTGAATTTCATTCTAATCCCCAAAGAACCTAGGATAGCACTATATACATGGTGCTCAATAAACTAAATCTGCTTGAACAAATAAACTGTCAAACTTATGACCTCAAAAAAAAAAATTCATTTAAAATGTAGCAAATGAAAACTGGTATTTACTTTAATATACAATAATTCCTGAACCCAGAGGATAATGATAGAATGTTAGGCATCTGAAACAATCAAGACCTATTTATTATTTATCCAGTATTTACAAAGTTTGGTTCTAATTACATTCCTAACTTTCCCCAAACAAACAATGTAAAATCCTCCATAAAATAAAAACAATCCTCAAAAGGGTAATGCACATTACCCAAATAAAATACATTATACAATACAGAAGTCTCAAAAGTTGCTAGCTCTCTGAAACACATTTGCTTCAAATAATATTTTCAAAGGTTAGTTTTCTAATACTTTCCCTGAAGCTTTGATGGCATTTTTGTTCTGGTCCTTTTGTTAGTCAACCTGGGGATTCCCCCACGAGCCATTTTTCTTCCTAAAATAAAATCACTGCAGTGGCATTAAAATGGAAAGCAAATTATGCTTTGTAGTGGAAGAAAATAAGATACACAAAGAAATTCAAATCTGGCTGAAGATGACAAAAATGTAAATATTTTGTTTTGGATAGAATTAATACCATGGCAATATTTTACAAGATTTCCATTACTTACTAAGTTGGGATATATACTTGTTTCAGTTTACTCTCAGCTTCTGCTGCCTTTAGACGTTTCTAATTGAAAAGATAGATGAAATATTTTACACATACAATGTCAAAATAATTATTACCACTTCATCTGCCTTAAAAAAATTCACAAGAAAATAAAACATTAAAACATAATTCAAAAACTGTCTTTTAAGATGAGTTTTTCTTTCATGCACATGTTCTTAAACTGCAGAAATTTGTAAGAAAAATCACTAGATTCTGAGATACAGAACAGGTATTAAAAACATTTTAGATACAAGTTTTAAAAATAATGCAATGAGCAACTCCATTTCCCATTCCTCTAGGAGCAGATAAATCAAACTTATAAGTAATCATTTTTACTTTTCACATTTAGTTTCTATTTTATTTCTTTTTTGCCTTTCTGGGAAGGATAAAAAACAAACAATGATCTTTGCTTTTAGAAAATTACTCAGAGACGATTAGTTTCCAAAGTCTATGAGAAAGAAAGAGACAGTAACTAAGTCCAATTAAATAAGCATTTACCCTCAAAATCTTGGGAGGTATGCAGTAAACTTTAAAGCTTGATTGAACTCCTTCAGATTTTTAGGAACCAATTAGGAGCCAAATGTAGGGACAGGCATGGTGAAAAGATTACATAATCAAAGCCAGAGGCTGACCAACGCAACAGGAAATGCAAATAGAGAAAGAAAACAATGTATAGTGGACATTCAAAACTATGACACATCAAAACACAAGGGAAGAAAACAATGTATAGTGGACATTCAAAACTATGACACATCAAAACACAAGGGAAGAAAACAACGCATGGTGGACATTCAAAACTACGACAAATCAGAATACAAGGGAAGCCTCCATTTTCTCAATGAGAAGGAAATTAAAAAATTTAAGGAGACAACTTAAAACTTTTAAATAACGAGTTGAAATTTTTGGAAATAATTTAATTCAAACACATTTCAACCATCCTTGATGCCATCATTGCCACCATCTCTAGAAACTCTTTTCACTTTGAATAACACAGATTTCCAGAGCACATGGTCTTCACATCTACCTAAGTAGATCCAGGCGGTGGGGTGGGGGTGAGGGGGCACGCATGCAAACTTTATTTGGAAAGTCAACAACAGATGAGAAGATGGCAGACAAATGTTCTAAAGATCCATCTTACTTGGTTTTGGATGCTAGTTTGAAATAAGCACTTTCTGGATTATATATGATGATAACACTGGACATTTTTCAACAAGCCATGGGTATCTATTCACTACTCACAACCTCAACAACTCACTAGGGTAATTTTTTTAGTGATCCTTTAAACTGTATTTTTACAGTGTGTAACACTTGGCATTGGGTGATCATATACGGAAAAAAATGCCTGTGAAATCTATTTGCCCCTTTGTCTCTACCAGTTCTGACATGGATCTAGAAGAATATAATAAACTAGGTTAACTGAGGAAAATATACTTTTCCTCCAAAAGTAGTAATTGAGAGAATTACCTCAATTTGGGACATTTGGGGAAGATTTAAAAAATAAGTTTATCTCTGCTTTTAGAGGTAATTTTGGGGGGAAAGTTCTGTATTTATGTACAGTAAACTTTAAATAGTAAGACATTAAACTAGCAAAGTCTAACTACTACACTTATGGTCAAACACTTGATATAATCACACAAATGTCCAGGAGGTTTCAGAAGAACTCTTACACATCTGAAGTCATTTCTGTCAACTATACCAACAAAGAGAGGAAGCACCAGGCACATATAAGGAAAATAATACCTCTCTGGTGGATCTTTCCCTGCTATCTTTTCAAAATATTTATCATAATGGAATCTGAAGTAAAGAAAATATTGAGACCAAAATCTTGAAATGATATGCTAAAGATATGAAATTACATAGTTTATAGTGGTCTAGAAAAGATAAAGCAAACCAAATTTAAAACTAAGTATACTGCTAAGAAATATTAATGTGTAAATAGCTCATTTTAATGCAACTATATTGGTAGCAACATGAAAAATTACCTGTTGCACATATCTGTCAGTAGTTTTCCACATGTAATAATATTCAATGATGCTAGTCAGTGATTTCCAAGGGAGCTGAAAAAATATGTAACACGATAATGAAAACAAGCTACTGTAGGAACTATTTTCGTTTAAAACCACTTCTTAAAAATAATGAGGCAATAACCTACATGGGAGACGCATTCTAGTAGAAATGTTTGAGAAAACTGGAATTACTTCTGAGCAAATGGTCCCCAAACAAGTTCTATTCAGCTAGAGGTGATGACACAGCACATTTCTCAGCCCCCATTTTGTTTACAATTATAAACCTTACGACTGATAACACTTCATGACTTAATCAGCTTTTCTCCGGCTATGGGTGGGGTTGAAGTATAATTTTTAGAAATAGTATTTTGAAGTCTCAGAGTTCTTTAACTTCCAAAGATGACATCCACAGCTAGGGGTCATTGGTCTGTAGCATAGTACCTCTCACCTTTTCAAAAACTGCTCTACTTTAATCTATTTTGTTGTAAATAAAATGAAAACCCAAGTCTCCGAAAAACAGCCAAGTGTGGTACATATCAGAAAAGTAGTAAGCTTGTCTGCTATTTTCCATAATTATTCAAAAATGGCAAATGAGCTTCTACTTATGATACTCAAGATGGAAGAAAATATTTAGTATGTCCCTCTGTAAAGGGAGATCTGTTATTCATTCAAGAAGCCAATCAGGGCACTTCAAACAGAATGATAACATTCAATTGTTAGCTGTTGAGGCAGATTTACTGACAGGTGAGTCAGCACCCTCTGACCCTCATCGAGCTTGCTCTAATGTACCACTGGCTTTAAATAGTGCTTCTCAGACTCCAGTGCAGCTAGGGGTCTGTTTGTGACCTACATGAACACCATTCAAGACATTCCTATCACCTCCATATTTAACTCACCTGTTTGGCCTAAAGAGAAAAATAAATGGAGTTTAGAAAAATGAAATTATTTTTAAGTTTAATTGGGTGCCACCTTCAACAAATGTGGTCTCCTTACAGGAACAGATCGGCACAGCTGCCATCTCAATTGCAGTTTAAGCAAATATAATTTTCTCCAATTTAACATAAAGCAATCTAATGGAGTGGAAAGGGTCTGAGGAGCAGTGTTAAGGAGCTGACTGCAGCAAAACCCTAGGCATAGTCTCCTAGGGTTTTAAGCAAAGCAAGACTTCTTATATTCCTAGTTATTCTTTTAGGAAACAGTCCCTGACATGCAGTTTACCTGGTAGTCTGAAAAAAGAAAACCAAGTAACCATGTAACCCAAGCTTCCTCATGAGCCAGATTTTATCTAAGTCATAAAGTCCTAATCAGCTGTGCTCAGCACCACCAGGCTCTCATCAAGAAGTGTAGGTCATGTCTGTGTCTACTCCTGATGAAGTATAATCTCTCCCTCAACCCTCACTCTGGCTTCATGGGAGTTCCCTACGATATGCCAACTGAAGAGGAAAAAATCCAAATGCAACAGATGGCTCCGCACGATGCTGGCACCAAACAGAATTAGAGTCTGCAGCATTTCAGCCCCAAGCAGGAGTGCCTGAAGCACAGTGAAGAGGGGAGACCCTCGTGGAGGCAGACCACTAGATTGGACATCTGATGTTTTACTTTGAATTGCAGAGAGAAGGCCAGAGGTACTAATCTACATCCACCTGTGGACAATGGTCATTTCTTTGACACAATGATCAGAGACTTGAAAGGAATCAGATTAGAGGACTGGTTGTGATGAGGCTTAGAAAAGAGATCTGTGGGACAGACACCTGGAGGGGTCTGGCTGTGAGGATATTTGAGTCTCTGTGCTCACAAAGGTCTTCTGCACAGGAGGCTTCTCATTCATCTGCTGGCCAAGATGATCCCCTCTGTGGCTGCCAGCCGGCCTCTCTCCCTAGACACCCAATGACTGCTCAAAGGACACAAACAAAATAGACACACACGTGGAAGCCCCCACAGGGATCTCTTTTACCGATTCTGATCTGATTCCTCCAAGTATTAGAGTAACCTGCAAGGAACAAAGTATACAGGGCCTCCAGCATGGGACCATTCCTAGTAAAACATCAGCTAGATTAGACTCACAGCATCCTAGAATAGCAGTTATCGGTGTTTATTGAATGGACAATTATTCTAGATATGATTTCCCTTTTTTGCCTGAAATGCATTGGCTAGTAATACCATACAGACTTATGAATGACTTATTTCCACAGAATACTGCCTTTAACCTGGGACTCAGAACCTGCAAGAGTGAAGGTTCGGGTCACCCCACCAGACCAGATGAACTCTGATCATCTAAGACACTGTGTTGGCCTTTGTTTCAAATAGCAGAGGGCGTGGGCAGCATCCAAATCTAGGTCTCTAGTCTTCCCAGAGATTTTATGAGAACTTAATATCCTATATGCCTTTTGGCTTAAATCAGACGTAGTGAATTGTGTACTCAGCAACTAAGAAACCTAATATAACCAAAGTATCTATCTTTTCTTCTAAACTAGGTGAGGTTGAGTTTTCCTCACTTATAATCAAAAGTACTCTGATACAAAACTCGGTCAGGGGAGGCAGAGGGGGAGGTGTTCTATTTCGAATGACACCTAAGGCATCAGAAAGCATTTCACAAAGGGAGAAAGGAAGACTAGAGAAACATCTATATTTTTTCCTTGCTCAGTGTAATTATTTTCCTTCTGCACCGACTTCCCTTTCTATTTTTATATAAGGTCTGTTGTTGGTGGTGTGTTTTTACCTTTATAGTTTAATGCAGAAGTTACAAGTTATAAAGACAGGCCTGTGGCTAAAACCAGAAGAGGAATAAACATCAGAGATGGATGCTGTGACATTAAATTTAAGCCTCCTCATTTAAGGAAACAGTACCATATTTTCTAATAATTCAGGGATAATTGGTGTTATTTGGTCGCTAAGTTGTGTTTGACTCTTTTGTGACCTCCTGGACAGCCAGCATCTGTGCTGACCTTTCTTTCAAACAGCAGAGGGCATGGGCAGCATCAAACCTAGGTCTCTAGTCTTCCCAGAGACTTTATGAGAATTTAATATTCTATATGCCTTTCAGCTTAAATTAGATGTAGTGAATTGTGTACTTAGTAACTAAGAATCCTAATATAACCAAAATACCCATCTTTTATTCTAAACTAGATGAGGTTGAGTTTCCCTCACTTATAATCAAAAATACTGTAATAAAAAACTCGATAAAAAGTAGAGTGTTCTAAGAATAGAGCCAAGATATATGGCACTTACTGACAGAGTCAGGGTAGAAGAGAATCAAGCAAGATGGGTGGGCAGAGGCAGTAGACATGATGGGGGGCTGGGGGGATTCCTGCTGGAGGGTCACCATTGTGGGGTCAGGTAGGTTTGTTGGCTTCAGAAGTCCTGGCTATGAAGCATCGAAACATGGATCCCTGGCCCTTCTGGAGGTCTGTTAGCTTTCTGACACCCTTTAATAAATTTCTTCCTCCTCAAACAAGCTCACTCAAATGGAATTCTACTGGCTCTAATTTTGACTTGCTCGGTATCCTTTCCAACTTCCTGCTAGTTAACTTTCTTATGCTACCAAGGCTAGAAATCCAAACACGGTATTTCTAAGACTCCCCTGTGATTCATTTCTGCCAGTCAGAGGTATATGTATAAGACAATTTCAGAAGTAAATTAAGCAGGGACAGTCTGATGGTGCACAGCGAAAGATCCATCTTGCTGCAGCAAAAGTAAGAGGCACAGAATTGTTCTAGACCCCGTGAGTCTGCCAGAGGTTTCATGATCTCAAGATCGTGGCTACAGCAGTGTGAACCTGGCTCAGACGTTAACCCAGTAGCTTCTCAATTCCCATAGTGAGCAGAGGTAACAAACAGCTCACTTCGGGATCGTTTCTGTGGGATTATTCTGAGATCCAGCTTGAGCCTTCTCCTCCAACCTAAATCCTAAATCCAATTAGGTATCTAATTTCTAAAATTAAACACCATTCAGTTTAAAACAACTCTTATAATTTTGTTATCTGCAACTGAAGTTTAAATGATACAATAGTCAGGAAATACCCTTCAATGAAAAGAGTTTCTATGGCAAAGGACTCCATTGTATGAAGGGGGACAGATTTTGCTGTTTTGCACTTTAGATTTTTCAGGTTCCTCTGCATATTTCAGGTCCTGTTTAGGATGTAGAAATCCACAAGAAAATATCATCCCCACTCTAAAGATGAGGGGGAAAACAAAAAAATTTTTTCAAAACCATATCAACTCTAGACCATCAGAGAGCTAAGATTACAAGACAATCAACTGAACTAAGTTAAATCCCCAAGCCACTGTGAAGAGAGATAGGATTCATTAAATATTTTTACCTTGGCAGCGCATAAAAGAAACAAATGATGAGCAAAAATAAAGGTAACAACAACAAAAAACTTACCAAACTACTAAAGGTCAATAGAGGGCTAGAACAACCATTTAGCATCTGTGGAAGGGGAATTCAGACACACTTGCCACAGATCTTCATAAGCTGTTCATGAGAAAGAACTAGCCAGAGCAGGAAACCTGAGAAGCCCCCCACTGGGGGCGGTGGAAATTTGGATCACACAAAGAAACCAGGAGGGGCAGAAAAGGTAAATTTTTTAAAAATAAGTAACAATAAGTCAATAAATATTGCGGAGATTAATCTCTTTTAAAAAAATCACTGATTGCCTAAAGAAACAAACAGCAATATTCACTGTGGAACTTAGAACATGGAATAAACTGCATGACAACAAAAGCACAAGAATGGGAAAGAGGAACTGGACGCGTGCTGTTTCGTGGTTCTTCCAGCCTGTGTAATCTAAGTAGTATTTATTTGAAGGTAAACTGTGGTACATTAAAGATATATATTGTAAACCACTAAACAAAAGTTTAGTTAGTAAGCCACTAGTAGAGATAAAATGGGAGTCATAAAAAATTATTAAAAAAAGGAAAAGAACAATGGGACAAATGGAAAACTCACATTAAAATGATGGATTTAAACGGTTAATTATATTGTTAACAATTATATTAAAGGCAAGTGGTCTAAACACTTGAAGTAAAAGGCAGAAATTGTTAGACTGGTTGGGGGGAAAAAAAAATTCAACTTATTATGTGTACAAAAAGCCCACTTTGGACATAAACAAAAGCAAAACGGATGGAAACAAAATATATCATGTAAACAACAAAGCTGGAATGGTTATATTAATAGGAGAAAAATCAGATTTTGCCACAAGGAATATTATCCCAGGGATAAAGAAGCATAATGTAAACAGTAAAAGGTCGATTCATCCCGAGAACATAACAATCCTAAAAGTGTATGTGCGTAACAAGAGAGTCAACATATTTAAAGCAAAGACCTACTACAATTCATGTCAATGCATGGCAAAAACCACTACAATACTGTAAAGTAATTAGCCTCCAATTAAAATAAATAATTTAAAAAAAAAAGAAAATTAGAAAAATCTACAACTCGATCTACAGACTTTTAATACTACTCTCAACAAGTAATAGAACTCTCCAGAAGATTTGAACACTATTAATAAGCCTGACCCAAGTAACATTTATAGAATATTATACCTAACAGCAAAATACCTATTCTTTTCAACAGCACATGGTGCAGTCACCATATACTATACATACTACACCATATACTACTGCTACAAACCAACCATATACTAAGGCAGAGTTAATCAAAGCTTCAAAATGTAAAATGTGTGTGTGTGTGTTTAACAAGTATGCTTTCTGAAAACAACAGAATCAAACTGGAACTCATAACCAAAAATATACATGGGGGGAAAAACCCTACAAGTATGTGGAACTTACTTCTAAATAACCCATGGATCAAAAAGGAAAGCATAAGGGAAAATGAAGAAATGAAACTGAACATACAATTTATCAAACTTTCTAAGATGAAGCTAAATATAACAGCGCAGAGGGAACTGACACACCCCTTTCTCCATCAGCTATTCGGCAGAAAGGACCGGGACCGGGCAAGCCAGCTGCCCAGGGGTGGTGGTGCGGGTGTGCACAGTGGCAACCTGCTGCCGCTGGCCAAGAGGGCCCCTTGCTTCCCAGACCCTTCACTCACACAAAGCACAGCATCTGCCACAGGAGATGCACTAGACCCACCCCCAGTCCCAGGCAACATGCAGTGGCCAGTGGAGGGGGACTGGAAATGTGCTCACATCCAAGGGCCCCTGCTAACAAAAGGCTGCCCAAGGCAGAGACTGGGCTCCACGAGGGAGCTGAGAAAGAGCACAACTGCTGTGGGAGCACCGCCGCTGACACACGGGCACAGGGCTGGGCAGGAGCAGGGCAGCGAAGAGACCCCGAGCTCTTACCATGGACCACCACCCCTCCCACCACAGGGGGAGGGCAAAAAGGCTCCACAGCGCAAGGCCTGCTGAGGATGCGACAGGCACACTGAAAAACAGAAACCTCTCTGCTTTCCAGGTCCCATAGTACTAAGCTGCCTCGGTCGTGTGCAACTCTTTATGACCCTACGGACTGTAGCCCGCCAGACTCCTCAGTTCCTGGGATTCTTCAGGCAAGAGTACGGGCGTGGGTTGCCATTTCTTCCTCCAGGGGATCCTCCTGACCCAGGCATCAAGCCCACGTCTCTTGTGTCTCCTGCACTGGCAGGCGGGTTCTTTACCTCTAGCGCCACCTGGGAAGCCCAGGCCCCACATGAAGCACAGGTAAGACTTTGAAGTCTGTGGGTGTTCAGTTCACCCCTATTCACCCTTCCAGTGAGGAGAGACCTAACCTTCAAACAGTGGAAGGTGGCCAGACATACAAACGTGACACCAGAGACCAATGAGGCTGACAGCAGTCACTTACACTCACAGCCCAGGGGAAGAGGACACTGTACGAGACGAAGGGGGGCAACTGGGACTGCAGAGTCCGGCAGGGGCTGTGGAGCGTGGTGCCATGTAACAAGAGGGTGAGACACGCCTGGTTCCGGAAGAAGGCTCCCACAGGAGGATGTGATTGGCTTGTGTCAATAATTCTGCCTGCTGGCAGGGAAAGGAAGCCCATCAGGTTGAAGGCTGGGGGTGGGGTGCTAGGTGCATTAGCCATATGGCCCTCACCCTTTCCTGCTGGGTGGGGGACATATCTGGCAAGAAACGGGAAATCCAGTTAAGCTTTTGGGGTCCTGTGGAGTTCAAAGACGGTACATGAAATATTAGGCCTTGCACGACAGCAGTACACTGAGGGCAGCCAAATAGTAAGGAAATCCAAGCCTAGCCAACAAGAGACTATATTAATGTACTAAAGGATCTGGTTGAAAAGGTAGACAATACACAAATAGACAGGGAATTTATGCAAAGACAAAGAGCATAAAAATAAAATGTGAATGTTAGGAATATATGGCACCATATGTGAGGAATTCCTTTAACAAGTTTATCGGTATCCTGGACATAGCCAAGAAAAGAATTAGTGTACTAGAAGACAGATCAATACAAACTAACACAGAGACAGCAAAGCTCAGCTCTAGGAAACTCAATGAACTACAAGGACAGAAAGTATACAGAAAAGCCTGCCAAGGGCACAGTGCAGCAGCGAAACCTGCTACGGACCCGAAGTGAAGAGACAGTCTTCCACACAAGGAAAAAGAAACATTTACATACATAGGAACTTCTCATCAGATGCTATGTAAGCCAGATAGAGAGACATCTTCAGAACACTCTAAGAGAAAAAAAATTTAATATCTTTTCAAAAGGGACAGTAAAGTTTATCAAACAAAGCGGAAGTTAATTCTCAGTCAAACCTGAATCACTGTCAGCCTAAAGTATACTACTACATAAATGATTACATTAGAAGAAAAGTTTCAAAGTAATGATCTAAACTCCAAGCTTACAAAAAAAAAACACACAAAAACTAGGAAAACACAAAGAACATAAGCCCAGAGCAAGCTGAAGGAAAGAAATGATAAACAGAAAAGCAGAGATCAATGGAACAGAAAACAGAAAAATCAATCAAATCAAAAACTGGTTCTTTGTAAAGATCAATAAAATTGATAACCTCCCTGGCCAAACTAAAGATGAACAAAGAAGAGCTAAATTACCAGTATCAGCAATCTGAGAGGGGACATCATTACAAATCTATCCCACAGAACTTAAAAGTATAACAAAATTATGAACAACTTTATGACAACAAACTAGACAAAATGGACAGGGAGAGAGAGATGCTGGCAAGAGAGAGGAGGATGTACCAGTCTTGGTACAATAATTAGACAGCAACAGGTGAACCTTGCCCTAGGAGAATACAAGAGTCAAATAAGAACCCGCAACAACACAGTGTAGCCAAAAGTGGAGAATAACTGCACAGGAAGGATCACTGAGGAGATGGACTTCAGCTGAGACATCTGGAAATGGCTAAGAACAACGAAGGGTGGAGGGCGTCGGCGTAAGCCACACGGCGGATACCACTGCGGTCACCAGCAGTCTGCTCTGCAGAGAAGACTGACAGCCCTGGTCACTGAGGACTCAGCTGCCCCTCAGCAGTGTGGAATACGGGCAGCTTGCACACTAAAGAATTCTGTAGTGTTTGCTGGAGTGAACCTCAGCAGCCTCCTCTGCAGAGAAAGCTGGCAGCTTCTGCCACCAAGGTAATAACCAAGAGCACTGCTGCTGCTAGCCTCCTAAAGGAGACGTTACTGCACCCCTCCCAGGAGACATGCGCACCCCAGGCCCCCGGGCTCCTCCACATGAGCTCACATCCCACGCACCAGAACACATGCTTCAGTCACTTTGTGAGCACACACACTTCACCCCCAGCTTCAGTGATCCAAGCATCCCCCACTTCAGGCCTCACTGCCACCACGGAGGCACTCCAAAGACAGACTCAGCACCAAGAGGGAGCCTCTTGCCCATGACATGCACTGTGGGAGAAAGAGGGATCAGGAGGTCCCCAACAGCCCTCTCTGCTGCTGCAGACACCTTCACTCTTGGCTGCTGCAATCTTTACTGACATTGACACCTGCAATCTTCTGACTTCAGCTCACGGGGCTGAACGTGTACTATACCAACGGGCCTTCCCAGGAGCTGGAACTAATACACGCCACTCACCTGGTGCCCCTGCACCCACTGCCCACTAAAACTAGTCTGTAAAGTCTGCTGTATCTGCTCAATCAAATGCACAGACATTAACACAAAGCTACAAGAAACATGAAAACAAAGTAACATGACACACCCAAAGGAACAGTAGTTTTCTAAGAAACTAACCCCAAAGAAATAGAGATCTAGGATTCCATGACCAAGAATTTAGAAGAACTGTTTTAAAGAAGTTGAGTGAGCTGTAAGAAAAATACAGATAGAAAATTCAATAAAATTAGGAAAACAATGTACAAACAAAACAAGTTCAACAGAAAGAAATCATTTGAGAAAAGCCAAACAAATTCTAAAGCTGAATACAATGAATTATAAGAAAAATACAATGATGATAATCAACAACAGACTTGATCAAGCAGAAAAATCTGTGAACTCAAAGACAGTCATTAGAAATTATCCAGAGGAGGAAAAGATAAAAAAAAAAAAAAGAATGAAAAGAAATTTATTCCAATTATCAGAAAAAGAAGATCACATCAGAAATGAAGAAGAAAGAAAGAAACAACAGAAAATATCTATAAACTAAGAGCTGGTTTTTTTTGGGGGAAAAAAAAGTAAAAAATAAAATCTACAAACCAGTGGCTAGACTAAGAAAAAACAAAGAGAAGGTTGAAATAAACAGAATCAGAAGTCAAAGACCTTACAAATGACATCGCAGAAACATAAAAGGATCCTAAGTGACTGCTATGAACAATTACACCTCACCAAATGTATAATCTAGGAAAAAATGAATAAATTCCTAGAAATATACAATCCAGACTGAATCATGAAGAAACAGAAAATGTGAACAGAAGACTGCATCAGTAATCAAAAATCTCCCAACAAAGAAAAGCCCAGAACCAGATGACTTCACCAGTTAAAGAAGAATTCATGCCAACACGTCTCCACATCGCCACCAGCATCTGTCATCTCTCATTAAAAAAAAAAAAAATAGGTAACAGATATGACGGAGAAGACAGTGGCACCTCACTCCAGTACTCTTGCCTGGGAAATCCCATGGACGGAGAGGCCTGGAAGGCTGCAGTCCATGGTGTCACTAAGAGTCAGACACGACTGAGTGACTTCACTTTCACTTTTCACTTTCATGCATTGGAGAGGGACATGGCAACCCACTCCAGTGCTCTTGCCTGGAGAATCCCAGGGATGTGAGAGCCTGGTGGGTTGCCATCTATGGGGTTGCACAGAGTCGGACATGACTGAAGCGACTTAGCAGCACCAGCAGCAGCAACAGATGTGAGACATCTCGTTGTGGTTTTGATTTGTACTGCTCTGATAATTAGTGATGTTGAACACCTTTTCACATACTTGCTTTTCACTGATGATGATGGTAGCTGGAGGCTTTCATATATGGCTTTTAAGTTTATATATTTCAAGTATAGGGTGGTGGGGGGAGAGATAATAAGTTAACAACGCTCAAGATGGGGTTAACAACTGCAAACTATTATATACAGAATGGATAAAGAAGGTTCTATTGTATAGCACAGGCAATTATATTCAAAATATCCTGTGATAAACCATAAGGGGAAAAAATATTTTTAAATGTGTATATATATATAATAACAGAAAGTAAAATTGTAAATCAACTATATTTCAACAAAAAGATAAATAAGGCAAAAGCTACAATGATTAAAAACACCCAAAACTACAAAAACTATTCAAAACTACACTAAACAAAAACCCTTTGAACAGTTAGGCTCCTGATGGTCTATCTTCTTTTAGGTTTTTGACATGCCAGTTGCTTAATCGTATCAAACTTTTTACGGCCTCATGGACCGCCGCCCTCTGGCTCTTCTGTCCATAGGACTTTCCTGGCAAGAATACTGGAGTGTGTTGCCACGCCCTCCTCTGGTGAATCTTCCTAACTGAGAGATTGAACCCACATCTCCTGCACCGCAGCAGGTTCTTTACCACTGCGTCATCGGGGAAACCCAAGGTTTTTCACACTAGTGGCTAATTCCAATCTTCAAAATACAACAATCCTAACATGGACTGGCTCATTGACAAGCAATCTAACTACCTTCAGAAAAACTAATATATATAATGCAACAAATTTATAAGAATTTTATTAGGTCATGAAGGTAACAAAAAGCCATCTAACAGCATTATTGCTGTTATGCTCATTTTCACACCGTTATTTTACCTATGAATGCCAGCTTCTATGTCCAAGTGTATTTCATTAAGCTGCTGCTGAGCGTTATTTTCTAGTCCTGTATTAAGTGCCCAGGAGGACTGTCTACAGTTTCACACCTCAGTGTACACCTGTCAATCTGCCATTCTCTCCTTTCACGCATCAGGGGTCCAGCTGAAATGCCAGTTAACTCCCTGAAGAGACTCCTGAGTTGACTGGCACAACCAATGGCTCCCTTCCCACCACTTCCACAATACCTGTCCTTACGGGTGAAAGAAATGATTATACTATATTTTACTTGAGGACTTATTTTTCGATCTCTTGATCACGACTACAAATCATTCTCTGCAGTAAGGTCCACATTGCATTTCTGATGTATGCCTAATGTGTTGCAGGTGCTCAACAAACATTTGCTGAACTGAACTGAGTTCAGAATGATCACCAGGACATAAAATGAGCATGCCACACTCAACGCAGGGAAAAACAGCTTCACTTTGGTGCTTCTCATCTTCTACTCCTTCATCAGATCTGCAGACTCTGTTCTTTAGGGGGTTTTGTTTCTGCGGTTTCTATTTAGTGGTGTAGTAACTGTATATTACATTAGTAACACTGCATTGCTGTGTTATCTGGCCATCTGAAGCTAAATGCCACCAATGCATTTTAAATTTCCAGCTGCACACCCTATAAACTGAAACCATGACATATAACAATCTGGGTGTGAGTGAAGTTTTGCCAAAACAAATGCCAGTGACACTAACAGCTTTAATTATAATGTTTGGGATTTAATATATCAATTCATATTGATAAGTAAAATTTTCCTTCAGAATGATTTTAAAAAGATGCAACAACATAAAAGACAGGATACTGGCTCACATTATATACTTCACAGTCTATTATAAGAGTCTATTTTCATAATTTAAAAAAAAAAAGACTGCTATAGGAGGCTATTTATGAACTTCACAAATAGAAATTTCTTCATTTCAAAGAGACTATAAGCTTAATTAAAAATAACAATTCCATAAGACAAAGCAAGTACACAATAGTAGACACAATTACCTAGTATTTAAAACACAAGTAAGATCATGTACATTATCAGGAAGAATAAAGATTGAAAACCCAAAAAGCAAATCTTCCTGCTTTACTTGGTACTGGTTGTTTCTGTATTAGAGGTCTCTATCAAATTCAGGCTCAATGATTAGTAAGATAACCAGAAAAATACCCAAGGTCTAAAGGAGAACAACAAGCTTAAAAAGCAAAGATCAGAAGTATCTAGTGCAAATGGTTAGAAAAGCTGTGCATAAATTAAACCTGGAACTCAGAGAGAGGTGAAGAGGATGAATTCATACTGCCAAAGTTTATAACAAGAATCTGGGGCTTCCCGACCCTGGGTCTTACAATTACTTCTCAAGATAAATGTCAATTTCTCTCTCCACAATATTGACCTGCATTCTATACTGAGCAGACAAAAATTACTATGTCACAGGCTTGCTAATGAACAGTTTAAGGTTTACCAAATTTTTAAGAGATGAAATATTCCCACTCCAACATTTTACTTAATTCACAATTTTCTACTTACAAAGTCTTGACGTATGTCATTGAAGTCTTTGCCATATTTTTCCAATGCCTCTTCAAATAAACTAGCTTCAGAGCTGACCATTCTTCCATTTCATCTCTGCATAAAACAGGTCCCCCAAGTGGTACTAAGACACTAATCGCACTGCTCAAATCATAGCCGTGCCTGTACAATGTATCCATAGCATGAAACTGAAAAATAAAGAAAATGAGAGAAGGAATTAGCCAGAAAGGCAAATTTTCTTGATTATTTAAGAACAGAGATATTAAAATGCATGATGGACTTACTTAACAACAATATACCTAGTATTTTTTAAGTAACATAATTAAGAAAAATTTAAACAGATTATTCAATTATTTAAGACATCACATACTGCTTTTAAGAAAATGATGATTTGTACCTTTTAAGATATGTGTGTTTTTTTTTTAATGTATTTTCTTAGAGCAACAAATGGCTAGATCTTCTAACCATGAAGACCTAGGACCTCCAAGAATTAAAATGAAAACCCAGTAAGTTTCACCATCCTTTTGGTTCAAAGTGCCAGAGTCACTTACTTCAGCTATCGTATAAGGCTGGCACAGCCTTCTTTGACAAGGGAAAAATACAGAGGATGTATCAGAGAGTGAGAAAAAATATTTTCAGGTTGGATTAAGAGAATGATATACTAGAAATGAGAGATGGAGGAAAAAACACCATGAAACTGAGAATGATGGTTAAGACAAAATTACATATCCATGTTAAACAAAACAAAAGCTGAAAGTGAAGTTGCTCAGTCGTGTCCGACTCTTTGTGACCCCATGGACTGCAGCGTACGAGGCTCCTCTGTCCATGAGATTTTCCAGGCAAGAGTACTGGAGTGGGCTGCCATTTCCTTCTCCAGGGGTCTTCCCAACCCAGGGATCAAACCCTGGTCTCCAGCACTGTAGACAGATGCTTTACCATCTGACTCAACAAAACAAAACAAACAAAATAACATATCCACGTAAAAATAGTTACTTGGTTGAAAATCTGTAAGATCAAAAACAAATGACCAGGCTTGCTTGAAACAGCTACCTAGGCCAGCATGGATTTCATATATATTCCAAAGGTGAGTGACTAAAAGCAATTAGAAAGGGAGGAAATATAAATTTGGGTAATATTACTGGCTTTTTTCAAAAAGTACCTTGGGTCTAGCTTATTTTAAAAAGATCCGTTCACAATATGCACACACATTTGCACGTGTAGGAGGAAAGCTGCAGAGCAGGACAGTCAGCTCTGTGTCTAGATGAGCATGTAGGTGTGGCGCAGATGTGGCTGGTGACCAAATCCTTGCCAAGTGGGAGCTAGTTCTGTTTAAGCTTTCTAACATGTGAAAGCCTTGTGTTACACTTTTCACACAAAGTATCTTCTAATAATTAACTAAAAATTTTATAAATGGGATAGAGCCACATCTATGTTTTACTTCAGCCACGCGATGCAAAGAACCGACTCATTGGAAAAGACCCTAATGATGGGAAAGATTGAAGGCAGGAAGAGAAGGGGACGACAGAGGATGAGATGGCTGGATGGCATCACTGATGCAACGGACATGAGTTTGAGTAGGTTCTGGAAGTTGGTGATGGACAGGGTGTGCTGAAGTCCATGGGGTCGCAAAGAGTCAGACACAACTGAGCAACTGAACTGAACTGATGTTTTCAAAATTTAGCTATGGTCCTGAAATAACTGGTAGGGGACAGCAGACAGTTCCCTACTGGTACAAAAGCATAAAGTAAGCTCAAATAGCTGCTAATATCTATTAAAGAGAAAAAAATTGGCTACAATATGACTAAAAAAATATGTAACACTGTGATAACATTAAGATGTTGAATAGGGTATAGAATATGAATTCGTTAACAGGCAGAATTTAGGACATGATTAGGAACAGTAATTTAAGTGCTTTTACAAGGGTTAACATCTCCCCTCAAATCACTGTATTCCACACAACAAAAACACGTAGAGATTTCATCATCAATTTCCTAGTTATTGTCTCAGTTAAGACCACGCTGACCATGTGTGGTCTCTTGCTCTGTCACAATCACGGAATAGTAACTTCAACCTGCAAGTGAATTTCTTCTCACTCTTCTGCAGCAGGGGTTACAAAATGTTGGAACTGATCCTGATTCTTCACTTGAGTTCTGCAAACTTCAAAATCAACTAAACTGCACCTTTCTAGATAACCTTTCAGTTGACAGAATCAGCAATTTAACTGTACATACACTGTTAAGTCACTCTTATACCATCCTTGAAAATAAAAAACTATTGTTTCTAGATAACTGATCTATGAAAATGCAAAGACAAATATCATTTAGGGATCTCTTCAGTTAATAATATAACCCATAAATGATTTTTAAAACTCCAAAATTTACAGTGCATAACTAAAAAACAAAGTTAATGGTATTCAAAAATCAATAATTACACAAATTAACTGTGTTGCTGAGATTCCTCAAGAGGTACAAGTGATTTTTATAATACACAGGTGCTCTGAAACCAGAAGTCACAGAATTAAATGAGTTTCTCTCAGTGGATATTATACCAACCATTCAAAGCATGAATGGATTTTCAGTCGTTTTGCTCATGTTAGATGAATGAGAATGCTTTTCTTATAGGTACCTTTTAAAATGATGATGGGCTAGTATCTAATAAAGCTTCAAAGTATGGAAAATATCCTGGCCTCTATAAATAACAGTAACCCAAATCCCAAGTGATCAGGTTGTTTTAAAGATTCTGTTCTTTACAATGTGTTTATATCTCTAAACACTGAAGCAAAGCTTTGCTTTTGAAGACTAGCTCCTGCCTTGTGTCACAAATCAACTGGAAAGAATGGGTTGGACTAAGGCTGACCATAGCTATGAAACCTCCAAGCCCATATTTACACCACAGCCCAGAGGAAAGTGCAGTTAATGATCACTATGTGAAGAAAATAAACATCCCATGAGACACAGGCATTGTGGAATGCCTAAGGAATAATTCTGTTAAAATCAATGACCAGAGAGGATCACAAAGGAAACCAGACGATTATATTATTTGTTCAGAGTCCATATTAATGCCATGTTTCTGACACACAGAGAAGCTTCTTCAGAATGAAATTTTGTATAGTTTAATCCAACCCTAAAAAGCCAAGTGAGCACAAAATATACTTTCTATAACAGTGGAGACAATATCCAGTAAAGACTCACAGAAACAAGCTAAGAAAAGACATAAGAGCATGACATATAACCAACAGCCCGTTGTTTATCAGTTAAGATAAAAACTCAAAGAGCTAGACATGTAAGAGAACATACTGGCTGAGTCCACTTATGTGAATTTTGGGGAAAATAACAATTTATGGTGAGAGAAGTCAGAATCATGATTACCTGAGAAGAGGAGATCACTGACTTGGAAGGAGCATAAGGGATCCTTGCTCATCACCTAGATCTCGGTGGTGGTTATATGCATGTACATACATGTAAAAATTTATAAGCTGGGCATCTAAGTGTACTTAATATACTTTATTATATGTATATCTCAATTGAAATAAGATGAAGCATTTAAAACTGAATATCCTCCCTCCAGCTAAATACTTTGTGAAGACACCATCTTCTAAATAGATACAGATATAGAATCCATTCAAAACTAAATTTTAAAAATCATAACAGCTCAGCACAAGCTTTTCTCTCTGCCAAATAGTGGTGAAGGTGTTGTCACATTTCATCTCATTCAAAACAGATGGAGATGACAAACAAAAGTATTTTAGGATAAAGACTGACAATGAAATCTTGGCAGTGTAGTTCTCATCTTTTGTTCATCAAAGAGAATTACATTATGGTAAACTGGACTATTGTTCAGCAAACATTCACTCCCTCTGTGGGCCTCCAAGGGAGTGTATTCTTCCACACTTTTGAGGCTGGGTCTAGCAATGTGACTTGTGTGGCCAACTGGATGTTACGCTGCGTGACATAACAGAGCCTTGACATAAGTTTGTGCATTTAGACTTGTGCTACTGATATTTGCCAACAGAAGTGGAGAGAGATACACAGCAGGACCCAATCTACAGCTTCACATCTGAATCAGCCCAGTATACTTCAGCAGAACCCTAGGTAATTTGTAGAGGGGTGCACAAGATATTAATGCTTGTTGTTTATAAAGCACTGAAATTCTGGGCAGTTAACCCATGTTTTTCCCTTTGGGGAATTAAGAGCTTATTCACCCAGTGCTAGCAGCGCTGTGAGCAGAGCAAACAGCCTACAGCTGCTGCTCCTCTTTGGAATGGTCTCAATTTAAGAAAGATTCATCTCCCTCATCTCCCGGGGCATCCAATGATGCAGGAGTGTACAGGCAGAGGCCTTCATTCACACAGCATCAGAGCCCACCTTCTCCCTCTGTTCAATTCTGCCTCCCTCCCTTCTCTTCCACAGGTGTAGATCCCAACAATGCTCCCTAATACATTTCCAGCATTCAAATCTCATCGCAGAATCTGTTTCCCAGGAACCCAACATGTAACATTTTGGCAATGACAAAATGATAGCCATATATATTCAGTACTAACTACTGATTTGTTAAGAGTTTTACAAAAATTTTATAACTCCAGCACAATATACACCATTCAGACTATAAGTCTATTTTAAAATTAATGAGCATATGTTTTTTCAAGTAGAAATAGAAATTCTCATGACTAAACCTCAAACCATGATCAAGGCAAACTTTTTTATATGTAAGTAGTATACCATCCAATTAACTTTTGCCTCAGTGCACAGCCCTCAAAGGAAAAGCCTTCATTCATAATCAGATTTGTGGGGACCTGGTTGTCATTCACTCATATCAATCTATGACACCCAGAGACATGTTCTTCTGTGAACTCATACCTTCATTATTATCAAGAGAAAGTTCTAGGAGTGGCAGGCGATGGTAACCCCGTGGCCCTAATGTCCCTTCCAGTCTTACTTTGAGCATAACTGTGGGGTCTTCCCCCGGCTCTGATTCTAGACACAAACCAGACAAATACAGGATACAGCTGTGTGGGGACACCTAAGATAATTCAGAAAGAGGAGGCATGAGAGGCGAGCTTCCACACAGATCTGAGCTTTCACCTGGAGGGCATTTTCTAAACTGCTACAAAAGAGAACAGACCAAACAGTCAGCTTTGTAATACACTGAGGTGAAAATGGGCAAGACCACTTTCACCTCTGAGGAGCAAAACCCTCGGATATTCCAGGTCTTTGTGAGAATTACAATATGTTAGAATAATTGGTCTCATACATGTTCTCTGACCAGAACTTAAAGCAATTAAGATGGATTTATGAACTGCATTTCCTTTGACATTAACTCCCAATCAACTGCAAAATTATAAAGTAAATTAGGAAATACTTAGACCCAAGTGATAATGAAAATACTACATATTAAAATATGAGATATAGAGGGACATTTATAATCCTAATTACTAATAACAGAAAAGTAGATAAATGATATTAATGAGCTAAAAATTGGTCTTGTAAAGTTGGTATAGGAATATCAGGGTAAAGCCAAAGAAAAGAAGGAAGAAAATAATAAATAGAAAACAAATATACAATAAAGAAAATTAACTAACCTAAAATCTCATTCTTTTAGACAAGAAAAAGAGAATTTTCTGGCAAAACTATCAAGGAAAAAAATAAGAAATGTGACACATAAACAACAACAGGAACATTCCCATGTGGCCCAGTGACTAGGATTTCAGGCTTTCACTGCAGAGGGCATGGCTTAATTTCTGGTCAGGGAACTAAGACCCCACAAGCTGCCCAGCATGGCCCAAAACAAACAAACTTACTATGAAAGATTATGCTGCTAAATTTGAAAACCTAAGGAAAAATGGAAAATCTCCTGATGTAACTGACCAAAGGCCTAGAAAGAATAAAAACTTACTCTAATTATTAATCAGATTATAACCATAACCCAAATCGAGGGATATTCTACAAAGTAAATGGCCTATACTCTTCAAAGTGCCATGGTCGCAAAAGACAGAGAGTGAAGAACTGCGCAGGATTGAAGGGAATTAAGGAGACAAGACAACTAAACACAGTAAGTGATTCCCAAGTAAATCTTGGGTGAGAAAGAAATTTTTTTTCTCTTGACATTACTGAGACAACTAGCAAATCTGACTAAAGCCTTTAGATTAGATAACAGTACTATAACAATGTTCATTTCCTGAGTCTGAAAACTGTACTGTGGTTAAGTAGAAACGATCCTTGTTCTTTCAGGAAATACCTCCTCAAATACTTCGAAATAAAGGTACATCTATTCTATAAGTAAGTGTTAGTCGCTCAGTCGTGCCTGACTCTTCATGACCCCATGGACTGCAGCCCACCAGGCTCCCTCTGTCCATGAGATTTTCTAGGCAAGGATACTGGAGTGGGTTGCCATTTCCTTCTCCAGGGGATCTTCCCAACCCAGGGATCAAACCAGGGTCTCCTGCACTGGAGGCAGATGCTTTACTGACTGAGCTACAAGGGAAGCCCAAACTTACTCTCAAACAGTTCAGAAATAATCATATGAATATAGAGAAAGAATGATAAAGGAAACATGGTAAATGTTAATATTGGGGAATCAGGGTGAGAGGAGGACAGGAAGTCTTAGTGCTATTTTTACATTATCTCAAAATACAAAAATAAAGTTTTAAGAAATGTAACAGCAAGCCTTCATTAACACAAACTTACAAATTCAAATCTTTTCACCATGAACCCTCAGCAAAGAAGTCAAACCAATTTTCACTATATTTCCCCATAGTTCAATTGTGTGGTGATTTTCTAATGTTTCTCATATTAGTGTAAAATACATGGGAGGAAAAGTCAAGTAAAAGGCAACATACACTTAAAACAAAAAATAAAAAGAAATTTAAGCTCAAATTTAAATGAAAAAAGATATGAATAAACAAATGCTTAATACAAGGACGCAATTGCCCCCAAGACAGCTGGCAGTGTCTCTAAGGTCATTTTGATGCTTTTGAAGTGTGGTGTTGGAGAAGACTCTTGAGAGTCCCTTGGACTGCAAGGAGATCCAACCAGTCCATTCTGAAGGAGATCAGCCCTGGGATTTCTTTGGAAGGAATGATGCTGAAGCTGAAACTCCAGTACTTTGGCCACCTCATGCGAAGAGTTGACTCACTGGAAAAGACTCTGATGCTGGGAGGGATTGGGGGCAAGAGGAGAAGGGGATGACAGAGGATGAGATGGCTGGATGGCATCACTGACTCGATTGCTTACTCCTTGGAAGAAAAGTTATGACCAACCTAGATAGTATATTCAAAAGCAGAGACATTACTTTGCCGACTAAGGTCCGTCTAGTCAAGGCTATGGTTTTTCCTGTGGTCATGTATGGATGTGAGAGTTGGACTGTGAAGAAGGCTGAGCGCAGAAGAATTGATGCTTTTGAACTGTGGTGTTGGAGAAGACTCTTGAGAGTCCCTTGGACTGCAAGGAGATCCAACCAGTCCATTCTGAAGGAGATCAGCCCTGGGATTTCTTTGGAAGGAATGATGCTGAAGCTGAAACTCCAGTACTTTGGCCACCTCATGCGAAGAGTTGACTCACTGGAAAAGACTCTGATGCTGGGAGGGATTGGGGGCAGGAGGAGAAGGGGACGACCAAGGATGAGATGGCTGGATGGCATCACTGACTCGATGGATGAGTTTGAGTGAACTCTGGGAGCTGGTGATGGACAGGGAGGCCTGGCATGCTGAGATTCATGGGGTCACAAAGAGTCGGATACAACTGAGCGACTGAATGGAACTGAACTGAACTAAGGTCATTTTATATAATTTAAAAATTCTTACCTGCATTAGATCATCAGGCAAAAAGAAAATGTGTTTAAGGTAGTAAAGTATTGCCTTAGTGCTGTATTTAGAAGGAAGGAAAATTTCATGTTTTGTTTGTTTTACTGCAGTGGCAATCCATTAGTTCAAATTCTAATTTTAGTTTTGGATACATGGATACTCAGAAGTACTCATAAGTTTTAGCAAAATGAGTTTTAAAAATTGTATGAATTCTCATTTAATCAATTTTATGTTCATTGTGAAGATTAGATTTTTTTAATGTAAGTTAATGCCTAAAATGTTCACTAGATTTATATATTGTACTGAGTGCAATTTCTTTAAATGATGTAATGACTGTGATTTCCAAACTCATCTCAATTCCCAGTACCCTCAAAGCCCTAAATGAAGTGTCCGATGTGAACAGGAATCACAGACATAATGAAGTACATGGTCAACAGCTGGCATTTTAACAGAGTATCTGAGGGATAAAACCATTGTTGGTTAAATAAACTTTCTCTATCAGAAAAATAAGTTATTTTTTCTAAGTTTTTGATGGGAAAATTTTTTTTGTAAAAAGTATAGCTTGTTTTAAGCAGAAGATCTTTAAGTGATTTCCTTGTAACAATTATGTTAAAATGGTTAAAATGTATGGTTAATCATAGCCTAACAATCACGTTCAAACTTGATAATCTACTACAATAACAGTAAATATGGCATGAAGAAAACCTTTTCAGTCAATAATGCTATAAAATCAGAAGAAACTAAATGAGACTCAACAAAGATGGGGGGAAGGCAATGCATCATTGTCATCATCAGCTTAACAATAACAACTAATATTTATTGAGCTCTTATAATGTGCCAGACACTGTTCTAAATGACCTACAAATATCCTGCTTAATCCTCAAGTTGATGCCATGAGGTAAGTCAGAGACAGGCTTTCTGGAGGCTGAAGGAGGACACTGAGGCATCGCCTCTTTCTCTTCTAGCGAAGACGGGGCTGCAAGAGCCAGATGAGCGCAGTGTTCGTGAACACTACCTTAAATGAAGATGCAGAAACTTCTGAACACAGTCACTTCTGGAATACTGATGGAAGCTCAAAAAGAATTGTGACATAGCAATAAATGAGTTGCTTCTACCCAATCTGGACAGTCAATGACACGGTGAGCTCTGTGCCCCTCAAGCTCTATACCCAGGGTCCCAGGCCCAGCCCCAAGGTATACTCTGGCAAGCCAATGCAGCTCCATCAACTGCTATATGCTTGGATACATATATCAGCAACTAATAGGGGCATGTCTGCATACCCTCTTCTTGTCAGTCTATAACCTCAGGGCAGAAAGATTTTTTTATTACCACTGCTGAAGAGGAAGCTCAGACATAGTGAGGTTAAACAACTTGCACATGGCTATATGGACCAAAAACTATAGATCTAGAAGGAAAAAAACAAAGAATAAAAAAAGTACATTCATTTGTACACTCATTTTCATAGCAGCATTATTCACAATAGCCAAAAGGTAGAAGCAACTCAAGTTCCTACTAACAATGAATGGATAAACAAAATGTAATATATACATACAATGGATTGTTATTCAGCCTTAAAAGGCAGGAAATGCTGACATATACTACAATATGGATGAAATCTCGATTGTTATGCTGAGCAAGCCACCAAAGGGCAAATATACGGTTCCACTCCTGTCAGATACCTAAAGTAATCAAATTCAAAGAGATATAAAGTAGAATGGTGACTGCCAACGCCTGGGGACTGTTTGAAGGATCTGGGTTTTTACCCTAACTGCAATGAAAAGACACTAAAGTAGATAAAAAGATACTATCTTATACAAGATAAGGGACAGCAAAATCAAAGTTGCATTTTTAAAAGATCAGAAATAATACAGAAATTAGACATGTTCCAACATGTGATTTTCTCCCCTACTAAGTCAACCCTTTCTCAGAACCAGACTTTAGCATCAGGAAACCTAAGTTTCTAGGTTTATGTAAGTTATTTAACCATTATCTCTAATACAGTCTATCCTAAAAGATTTCTAAGGCCCCCTAAAACTGAAAAAGCTTTGAGTCCTACTCTCCCACCTGTTTTGGCACTCAGAGTCCAGACAAAGGAGAAACCTGGTACTTCTGCATATACCTGTTCTCAGAGACAGAGGCTTTACTCCAGCAATGGCTGCCTAATAATGCACGTGGCATTTGTCCCTCCCAGCCACAAGCAGAAAGGAGCAGTCTAGAACGTCCACCAGCTATTACTTAACTAACCACCTCTTAGTTTACTTTGTTTCAAGGAATTTTGTATCCACAATGCAGGAGGAAAGGAGAGTGAAAGTAGGGATTGTTGTAAACTGATTTTTTTCTTTCTCTGCATATTATACTAAGTATACTTAACATTTTAGTGAAACGAAGGGGAAATCTATGAAGCCTCTGTGACGTCAATATTTTAACAAATATAAATCTTATTATATGGCTTAGACTAGTAGGGTTTGAAATTCACAACCCAGCTATGTTTGTAACAGGTCTCAAAATGAGGAAGTTAGATCCAACAATCCTGCAGGCAGACAATTTCCTGCTCCCAAAATATTACTAGTGATTTGATAAACCGGCATATACTGCCTTGGATAAGCAGATGTGTCAGCTGAAAGCTATGTGTAGTCCTCAGAAGAAAAGTCACAGAGAAAACCAGCCGACAGTTCAGGGTGCCCAGGGCGCAGCAGCTCCACAACCCTGCCCTTCTCTGTGCTCTCCACATCCACGGTCTGGTCACCTGACAGAGAAAGGTACTAACCTGCTCTGTGAACAATGAAAGCAAAATGAGAACCCAACTCCAAATTCCACTAAATGATGAAGCCATTTTCATTTAATGGCACAAAACAAGTTAGCAACTTTTCGCACATTATTCTTGGAAACAATCTGCAAGACTCTTATTATCAACATAATATTAATTTTAAACCACTGCCATTCATTTTTATAGAAATGCCTTAAGATCTCGTATTTTAGCATCAAAGTAGTCGGCCCAGATACCACTGGGCAAACAGGATTAAAGGTGAAGGCATGACCTTTGAAATAACAAGAGGCAGTAACTTCTCCCTGCTTTCAAGACTTCTAAAAGATGTCAATTTCATGCAACTGAAAGTAAAACAATCTCAACACAAGAACATACAGAAAGTGCAAGTGAAGTTCAAGCTAGACCAGGTAGAGCAGGAAACCAAGACGCATAAATGTTGCAGACAAAAAGAACCAATCTTCAGTGCTGCCTGATTTGAGACAGACAATGATGATGTTTAAACTCAAGCTACTTTAACAAGAACAAACCAGGGGAGGTGGGGGTCGGGATTGGGAGTTCATGTATACTCGTGGCTGATTCATGTCAATGTATAGCAAAATGAATACAGTAATGTAAAGCAAAACAAACTAAAAAAATAAAAATTAATTAAAAAAAAACAAACAAGAACAAACCAGAAGAGGTAATTTGATGTAGAAAACTCCTCAGAAGCGGTCAAGATTCAAATATTGTCTCTGAAACCAGCTGTTACAAACACAATTTCCTAAGCCTCTGAGCATACTGATGCTTAAAAAAATTTAATATAACACATAATTTAAGATAATAATGTAATTAAAAAGTGACTCCAAAGTGCTAAATACTAAACAAAATAAAAACAGAAGAGATGATAACTGGAGGGTATGAAAGTACGTACCTTGATGACACGTAATAAGCAAGTATTAAAAAAAAAAAATCACCCCCAGACACTCCCCTCTTTGCTTTGTCTGGACCTGTGTATCTCTTCAGATTTTCTAAGGACCACCCTCCTTCCCCAAACCACACCCCCCCTCCTGACACACAAAAATTCACACACAAAAAAAAAGCTATAAAAAAAATCAACCTTTCAGAGAATTACTATTTACTTTATTAACTTATGGATTTATTATATAAATATATATCAACATATCTTTGCCGCCTTTTGCTCTCATAATGAAGACATAGCTGATTGGTTCCCCTTCCCCAGTCCCTCACCGATTCTCTCTGATGTCTGCCGTCGGGCATGGGTCTCTGGGGACCCTCCTGAGGTGGAGGGTGGGCTGCTGGCCTAGCTGCCTGTTAGTGGATGGTTCTGCTCACCCTTCCCTTACCGCCGCCTCCCCGCCGCCTTATTTTTTTGAGTTTATTCTTGATTTTTTTTTTTCCGGTTTCTGGATAAACCTCCCTTCTGGGGACAGGATAATAAAACATGTAATATTTAAAAAAAAACAACAAAACACCACACACACACCATATATTTAAACTAATTAAAATATAAAGATTGTATCCCCTTTAAAATGTTTCTTTTTACAATGGCCTTCAACTGAACAAAAAGAAATACTGAATCCTGAAGACTGCCCTCTTCTAAAAGAAATTCAAACGCTGTCCCACCAGTTACCAGCAGTGGGAAGCAAAGAGTCGCCTCAGCTGTGAGCCAAGAGCCCACACACCTGCTCTTCACCTGTCTTGAATGAACTTAAGGTAAATCCCAGCCCCAGCTGCCTTTCATCACAAGAGCTCTGTCCCATCTCAGGAACCAGCTTTGTATTCTCATTCCTCCTGTGTAGAGGGAATTTGCTGGATTAAACAGGGATAGCACCCCCTCCCCCTTAATAATCTGGGAACCATTATCTTATAAGAACATTGTCAAATCACAAGAGACTGACTACATAAGTAACAGTTTCTCTATACAAGGCAAAATCATGCAACATTAGAAAAAAAATCTGCAGATTCTTATATGAAACAGTGTTAGGAAAAACATGAGGTAGAAGGAAGGCACAGTATAAAACGCTCTTTTTAAAAGACTTCAACTCTATGTTAAAAACAAAGTCATGTGGAACTTATTATCAGGTATCAAAATTTATTATAATATGGTGCTTTCACAGGGACAAATAGGTCAATGAAATGAGAGATGAGATTAAGAATCCTAAGCATTTTTAGGATCATGAAATAAGATAGAAGAGGCATTACAAAATTCTGAGGCAACAACAAATTCAATAAAAGATGCTGGAATAATTAATTTTCCATATGGAGAAAAAAATGAGACTGCTACCTCACTTCATTCTTAAAAATATAAACTCCAAATGTATTTGTCTTACATATAAAAAAAACTTCAAACTATTAGGTAGGAAAAAAAAACAGAATAATATAAGTGAAGAATGGACAAAGGATACATTAATCTAAAATACAAAAAAAAATCTGAAGAGTCATTATGAAAACATGCTAAGCTTCATTAAGTACTCAGGGAAATATAAATTAAAATAAAATAGCATGAGATTACTAAAAAATTTTAGTCTGAACATATCAAGTGTCCAGGCGTTGAAGACAATGTAAGGAAATGGAGGTAGAAAGAAGTACAGTCATTTACTGCTTAAAGGATTACAAATTTCTAGTATGGTGTATAGAATAATTTTGATGCATGTGGTCAAACTGAAAATGAGCACTACCCTATGAATCACTATGAATAATTATTCCGATTTTAATTACAGCCTAGAAAGCTGGCACACATGCTCAGAAAGGACATGTGTTAGAATTCCCAATGCAGCATCATGGGTAATGGCAAAGAGAAAATGCTTTTCAAGCACTCCAGATGTTCACTGATTGGTAAGGAATAAATATATAATATGGAGTAGTATTCTGTGAAAGTACACTACAAGTATTCCCAACCAGTAAAAGTGATGCCATCTCATCAATAAACAAACAGCAAAATGTAACAAAGTAAATGTAAACACATGTAAGACAATGTATTTATGTTGTTTTTGGAAACAATACATAGCACAACTAGAAAAACAGGACTAGATACACAGTACACTTGATATAGCAGCTGCCTCTTCTCAGGAGGCAGTGATGATCAGAGTCAAAGGTACAGAGAGAGGATGAGGAATAAGATCAGGGAGAGAGTATTAGAGATTTCATCAATAATATAGCAGTGGAATGACTCACTGGAAAAGACCCTGATGCTGGGAAGGACTGAGGGCAGGAGAAGGGGACGGCAAAGGATGAGATGGTTGGATGGCACCACTGACTCAATGCACATGAGTTTGAGCAAGCTCCAGGAGTTGGTGATGGACAAGGAGGCCTGGCGTGCTGCACTCCTGGGGTTGCAAAGAGTCGGACACGACTGAGCGACTGAACTGACTGATAGTGGCGGAAAAATCGTTTACTCCAAAGAACTAAATAAAATACTAACATCTGCTTTAGGTGGCATTGCATGGTATTTTATTATTATTTTATCCTCTATACTATTCTGTAATTTGCTAGTATATTGTTTACATTGCATAGAAAGTGGCTGAAAGGAAACATAACAAAATGATAATATTCTACTTTGGGTAATGAGGACAAAACTTTTTTTTTTTGGTTGCTACTATACTTTATTTTTGAATTTTTTTAGAACTGGGGAAAATTTTATGTGTACAGATAGTGATTAGAGTCCATGCAGTTCTGATTCACATAAACTCACACATATACTTTTGTATCTAAAGGTGCTAAGCAACCAAAATACAAACCTATCTTGAAACCCCTAAATTTTCATAAAAAATTAATGTAGAAACAAGATAACAAAACTTTTCTATAAACAATACTCTAGTCTTTGAGAAAGGATAAAGAAAAAAGTTCCTTAAAGACTATAGATAAAAAAAAAAAAAAAGACTATAGACTATTAATGTTTACACCTCTAATTGTATAAAAACACAAGAAAGCTTTGTAAGAAACAAATTTGTCACACATTCTAGTACAAGTTTTTATATTATCATGATAAATATTTTGTGTAAAACATTTGAAATATAGCAAGAAAGTAATAAAACCTGTAACTGTACTCCATCAGAAAACAAAATGCTAACTTTTATTATCTGTAATGAGTTATCAAACAACTTAACCTTGTCAAACCTCAGTTTTCCCATTTGTACTAATAACATGAGTATCATACTATGCCTATCTCAGAGGGAGTGGAAAATACAGTAAGGAAGTTCAACAGGCAAAAATATGCAGGCCTGCTTTGTTGGAGGTTGTAGAGCAAGAAGCAAGTGCCAAGCTCTAGCCATAGCAGGCATCAGTGGTATAATTAAACTGAATGTGGAAAGCCTCATTTGATCACCAAGGGAAGAAAGGAAATAGTCTTAAAAAATAGCAACCATAATATAATGGAATAATTGGGGAAAACAGAACTTTTCGCTAATGAACAGACCAAAAAATAAATAAATAAACTTTAAATACTGATACTAAATAATGACAAGACAAAAGGATTCCTATAGCAATGGTTTCAAGAAATGGTCACTTTCACTTAAAAAACTGTAAAGCACTCCATGTGAGCTACAACCATTTATGTACACAGACACAGTACATCAAAAAAGCACAAAAGTCGAGACAGGTGGATTGGAATATTGAACTGTTTTCTCCAAAATGTTTTTTTTTTTTAATCATTTTGTACCCACTCGGTAAATAGTCACTTTTGCTTGTCTCAGTTCACAAACACAAGGGGGTGACTTAGAAATGAGACAGCCCAGTTAAGTGACCAGCCAAGCCAAAGCAACCTAACAGCAGGGCTTAGCCGGTTAGTTCTCAGGTGTATAACACTGCTATATCAGCTTTTAAATTAAACAAGCAGCAGAAGAAATAATAAGCCCCAAATTTCAAACAGCATCTTACCAGGGTGAGTCTCGAGAAGCTGCAGCTGCACTCATATGCAAACTAGGCTGCCTTACGGAACTGCTACAATCAAGGGCTCGAGCAAATGTCCCAACAGCACTGGATAAACCATAACAACAAAGAGGAAAGGTTAAGGCACTGTTGTTCTTTTATCTTGAAAGAAAAAAAAAAAATCCGTAGTAAATGAACAATTGTAATAGTCAAGTTCTTTGATGTTTAAGAATCAAATATCAGATTTAAAAGTATCTTCTTTACAATTTAAGAAATGACAAGCCAATTCACTATACATATAGGTCATTATAATTAAGAAGTTTGTGTGGCATTAACAAGGGAAAGATCTATAGTGAAATTTCATGTAGTTAACAAATTGGTATACAACTGTGTTTCAAAAATGAGAAATATATTAGATACAGAATTTGACAATTACTATAAAGCAAGTTGTGACCACCTTTTTAGCCCAATAGTGAAATTCCAGTAATGTTTTTCCCCTGAAATGAGATATCAACTGTAGCAACTTATTACAACTGTAGGGAATATGTAACAGATTTCCATTTAAGGAAAGAAAAACAATTATCACAGTACTGATTTAAATTTAATGATTTAGAAGGCGTTCCCATATATAGAGAACTCTAACTTCAAGAAATAAAACATAAAGAGAAGATTTCCTGCTTGTTGTGTACGCTTTAACATGTTAGCTGAGGAAGATTTTTAAGGTTTTAATTAAAATATAAAACACGTGCAAAAAGCACACATTGTACCACTCTTTCGTTACCACAAAGTCAATGCATCCATGTCACCAGCATGCAGGTCAAGACCCGGATCCTGACAGCACTCAAGAGACTCTTTGTGTTCCTTCCCCGTCACTACGCTTCCCCAGGGGGAGCAAGCATCCCAGATTCTAACACCCAAGATGAGTTTTGCTCAACAGAGAACTTGAACAGAATCTTGCACTGTGCACTCTTCATAACCAGCTTCTTTTGTTCAAAACCATGTTTGTGGGTTCACCCGGGCTGCCGGCCGTACCTGTGTAATTCATCTTCCTTGCTGTGGAGCATTACTTGGCATGGTGTCCTGCCCCAACCCTACTGTTGATGAACATCTGTTTCCAGTCTGGGGCTACTACGGATAGTACCACTGCTGCCATCTGTATACATATCTTTTGGCACACAGATGTATGCATTTCTGCTGGGTGTATATTTAGGACTGAAACTTCAGGGATGTGTGTGTTAGATGACAGCAGATAGTTTTCCAAAGCAGCTATACCAACTTGCGCTATAACCAATAGGATATGTGGGTACTGGTTGCCCCACCTCTTCACCAATGCTTGGCATTGGAATGTGCAGTGGTACTTAACTGGGTCTTAATTTGTACTTAGATTAAAAAAAAAAACAAAAAACCCTTGAAAAAGATACTGGGAATATCTCCTTGGTACCTCTCATGCTGGCTTCAAGAAAAAAGAAAACATGGCCCTTGGCAATCAGGAAAAGGAAAGATCAATAAATCTGAAACTGCAAAGCCTACTAAATAAACCACAATCCAGGTAACCTGTCTGGAGACTCCAGCGACTCCACCAATGATTCAGTCCCAAATCTTCAGTCTCATCTGTTTCACTGACTGGCTCCTCCCAGCAATGTACACTAACCAAGGCTCTTCATCTAATCAGTTAGTGGCCAGGCATCTGGGCTCTGGAGTCTGAATGCCTAGCCACCAGTAACAGTGCATAACTTCCATGGTGACCAACACTATGAACAGTACAAAGGATGGCTAAGGGCTTCTGTCCTTTGCATTATGACAAACATTCAACAAAAAAATTAGAGAATATAATGGAGATGATTACAATCATGTCCAGATCTACCTCATTCTAACATTTTGCCATGTTTGAAGCAATAAGTATATACTATACAACACAGGGAAATACAGTCATTACTCTGTAATAACTTTAGGTGGAATATAATCTATAAAAATACTGAAACACTATGTTGTACACCTGAAACTAATATACTATTGTAAATCAAACATATTTCAATAACATAAATAAATCAAGAGCTAAGCAAAAAGATAATGTTTTGCCACATCTGGTTCATTCTTTAAGGAAATAAATATTGTAATTTCGTTAGAGCTTCATACACATCCCCAGAACTCAGACATGCACACTAATAGGCACGTGCACACACACGCCCATTAATGGAATAGTAAGACACTGTTTGCATACTGTGAACTTTTCCTTTTTTTAAAGTCTTTATTGAATTTGTTACAATATTGCTTCTGATTTTTTGGTGACAGGCATGTGGGAACTTAACTCCCCAACTAGGGTTAGAACCTATACCCCCTTCATTGGAAGGCAAAGTCTTAACCACTGGACCACCAGGGAAGTCCCCACCGTAAACTTTTTTTATCAGTTGATCATACTTTTTCCTTATTCAATACTATTTTTGAGGTTTATCTCCGTTATATATAGTCCTGTTTCATTCTTTTAAATGCTGTAAATTAAATTCATTTTAACTGTTGTAAATACTCCGTTACTAAATAAACCTCAATTCACTCATCAACTGCTTGCTGATGTACTTTTAGGTTTTCTCCAGTTTTTTTGCTATGACAATGCCATGATAATATCTTTTACTTCTGTTTTGCAGCAATTCCTTCAAAAATATCATTTACTTTTATAATTGAAAAAATGAAACTTCTAAAAAACAAAAAAACTAGACTTCTTTCCATACATTTTCTCAAGAAAAGGGGCAGGGGGCACACAAGACAGTCAGAAAGCCTTACGCCCAGCAACCGACCTTACTCACATGTGGCTGCAATCAGAGGGTCACATTATTATTTACACCTGAAAAGTCCCTCATGGGCTTAAAGGAGATCACTACTTTAATTAAAAATACAGGATTTCAGCTGTCGAATTTCTTCTTTATAATTTTTTTAGTGCTGAAATTTTTACAAGGGGCATTTATTTTCTTAATCAACAAAAATTAATCTATTTTCATTTTTAAAACAAAAACTAATGCCAATAAATCAATATTATTAAAATAAATAAATCATAGTATTTAGGAAGTAATGTGACACATGTTAGGCTTCTTACACAGAATACAACCAGTGGAAAAAAGGAGAACACAAAAGAAAGGAAAACTCATAAATTTTCTATGAATTCTTTTATATTACACATATGTGTGTGTCTGTGTGTATGTGTATCTTGACTAAACAGTGCCATACTCACCGGGCTACAACTAAAAACTGGTCAATCTGTCGGTCTGTAAGTGGGCTATTTGGGTCCCAAACTTTCACTTCCAATTTTGACTGTTCTCTCTCATCTGATTCTCCTGTCCAAGAACAAAGAAAACGGAGTCTTGTTATTCTAAGGCACATACACTGTCACGCACGACTGATGACTGTGGTCACCAAGACATTAAAACTGTAAAGTAAGTGTTCATGGTTTGTGTACACCTCTTCAGATAGCAGGTGTAGAACACTCTGTAAAGAGAATGTTGATAACGCACCCAAACTAACCATGTGATGTCTTCACTTAGTCATCAACATGTCTTTCCTGAGTATTCGTATGCGTGAGACTCCAAGCCTTGCTAAGGGAGACAGAGACAGAAATGAAAGCTCTCTTGCAAGACATTCAAACCACGGTAAAACTTACTCATAAAGAACTATGATACAAACGAATAGGAACAGGTGTCACAGAGACATACAGATAGGACTGCAAGATTCTGAAGAGGAGAGAAATCATTTCAGGCTAGCTAGGGAATGATGTCATGCGGGAGGAGGCATTCCTGCTAAAAAACTGAAGAGTGTGGATGCACTGGCAGGGGGAGAGAACTGAAAGTAAACGAGAATAGGAACAAAGTCGAGGGGTTTTAAGATGTGGTAGAAAAGTAGCAAACTTTGTCAGGAATGCGTGTATCAAAGGGAACGAGGAGAGATAGCTTTAAGAAGTGGGTTATAAAAATACTACTGAAGATGCTGCACAGGTTTTCTGAATAGATGTCTGTTTGGAAGTAATACGAAGCCCTTGCCTTTTTAGCAGGAGAGTGTCAAAACGAGAGCCAAATTTCACATCTCACACTTAGCAATGGAGTAATTCGCTCTACAGAGAACGTGACATAGACAGAGAGACAAGGTATTGACAGTGACAATAAAGAGCCTAGAGAGAAATTTAGGGACATCAATGACAGACTGGTATAGCGGGAAGGTTTCCACTCTTGAGAATTATATAGCCAGTGTTGGCACTAACAGAGAGAAGGAACAATCAAGAGACTGAGGAAAAGACTGAGGCTAATACAGGACGCTTTCTTTTAGGAATGTGTCACAAGGAGAGAGAACCATCACGCAAGATTTCATGTGAGGACAAAGGATAGTAATGGACTTGGCAGACAACTGGATTCTAATTTACAGCTATGAATCTCCTATCAGGCTAGGGGCTGGCCTGGGCTTTGCTTTGGTTTTGATCACGGCATCTTAATATCAAGCAGAATGACAGACTATGAGGCTGAACATCCCCTGGTGGCTGATGAATCCAGGCTGTGGGTTTATAATGTGTTCCTTCCTAGGCTGGGAGGAAGCAGGAGCTGACGTTCAGAAGGAGAAAGAGGGGACAGCAGAATCCCTCACCCACCCATCTGCAGCCTCCTAATTATAGCCACTGCTGTCAGCTGCAGGGCGTGGGGGCAGGCCTGTCCATTTCACTCCCTTTCAAAGGCAGGTAGGTAACCAAAAAGGAAATTACCACCACCAACAAAAGAAGCACAAACAGACCAGAGTGAATACTAGTCCAAAGACATATAAGGTGTTTAAAAGGATTTTGGTTTTCATTATTTTTCCTTACAACACATGCTAAGCCACAACATTTAACTGATTCATTTTAAAAAACCAGTTACAAACCCAAAAGTCTGTAAACATGAAACTTTTGAAAGAAAAATGAAGCAATTTTACTTCCTTGTATCTTCAATAAACACATTTTTAGGTAAGATGAACAGTAACAGTAAAAAAATATATATATATTAAATCTACATTTATAATCTATATTTTCAAATAATATAAAATGGAATGAAGATGATATTTAATATGAAGCCCCTTCTATTATATATTCCAGGATATAAGGCTAATAAAACTGATATTACTTTTCAAGTTAGTTAAATTGATAAACTTCAATCCTATCCATACATTTTGTAGCATACAGAATAAAGAGAATTCAGTATAATAATTCTAAATAAATTTGCTATAAACGATAATAAAACACTCTTGAGTGTCTTTCTACTAACAACTGAAACATACAATACCACGAGATGGGAACAAAAATAACAACAAAAATACAGAATGTTCTATTTAAAGTCACTCTGGAGAATTCCCCACTTTGGATTCACCACATAATACATTTATATCACTTTAATCCCTTTTCACAAGGGAAAATCTTTTAAGAAGCTCTAGAATCTATATAACCAAATACTCAACAAACCTAACAGCAATCTGGAGAATGGTCTTGGGGAATGTACTATGAGCCTAAGACAGAACCAAGACGAATTCTATGCTCTGGCCATGTTCATTCGAGTCACTGCAATAACCTCACTTCCCTCCTCCATTTATGATAATCTGCACAATTCCAATCTGCTCTGGTCCCACATTCACCCATGAAGATCTAATCTGTGAATTCCTACAAACTGTATTTACCAACTAATTACATGATTACATATAGCATCCTATTTTTTGCTTCATATGTTCCTCTTCCTAATTTTGAAAAAATATAGATTCAGCGATGATTTTAAATGTTCGCTCTAACCCTTCAACTATAGCTTTAAGATTTCTAGAAAGTAATGACAAACCACTTCTTAAAAATGCCCCCAAAGAGCACAAAATGTTCTTCAAAGACTGGAAGGACTAAGGCTGTATGAGATGGCATCTTACACATCCTTTGACGGACAATTAGATATATTCTTTGTTCTAAATATAATTCATTTTCTCTACAACAACCATCAGAATACATTATATTCAATTCAGAAACACAGATGCCATTTATCACCATTTTTATTAATGCTATAAAAGTTCTGGGTACTGTTTTAAATTATGCATCAAAGGAATAATAAGTTACTAGAAACAACTACTGTGTGATATAACTTCTATGTGGAATCTTAAAAGCCAAATTCTAAATACAGAGCAGAATGGTGGTGATAGGGAGCTGTAAAGGCGACAGAGGGGAGTAGGGAGATTTTGCTTCAGAAGACACAACAGTAGGTATTGCATGGCATAGTGATTACAGACAGCAATACTTTTATTATCAACATAAACTTCAAAGTTGCTAAGAGCCTAGATCTTTGTTCAGTTCAGTCGTTCAGTCATGTCCAACTCTTTGCGACCCCATGAATTGCAGCACGCCAGGCCTCCCTGTCCATCATCAATTCCTGGAGTTCACTTAAACTCAGGTCCATCGAGTCAGTGATGCCATCCAGCCATCTCATTCTCTGTCGTCCCCTTCTCCTGCCCTCAATCCCTCTCAGATCTTTGTTACCACCACAAAAAGAAGTAATAATTATATGACATGATAGATAGCTAATGCTTTGGTGGTAATCAAACTGCACCATATAAATATAATCATATGAAAACATTAAACATATACTGTTATATGACAATTATATCTTAATAAAAATAGGTTTTAAAAATAAATTATAAGTAAAATAAAAAAATGAATATATAAAACTGAATGGCATTCCAAAGAGAATGAAAACAAAAATGTGAAAAAATAAAATTAGATAAGTAGATCACATATATTATAGAAAAAAAAAAAAAAAACACTAAGAAACAAAATTGAAAGTAGTGTTAGTGGTAAAGAATCAACCTGCCAATGCAGGAGACACTAGAGACACGGGTTCGAACCCTGGGTCCAGGAGACCGCCTGGAGAAAGGAATGGCCCACTCCAGTATTCTTGTCTGGAGGATCCCATGGACAGGGAAGCCTATGGCTACAGTCGCTGGGGTTTCAAAAAGTTGGACATGACAGAAGCAACTTAGCACTCAGCACTTATGTTTATATAAAGAAATTACAAGACCTTCAGAAAATATAAGATGACAAGTACAGAAGATTTCAAAATCTTCAGTTCAGTTCAGGTGCTGAATTGTATCTGCCTCTTGGTGATCCCATGGACTCTAGCACACCAGACTTCCCTGTCCACACCAATTCCCAGAGCTTGTTCAAACTCATGTCCATCGAGTCAGTGATACCACCCAACCATCTCATCCTCTGTCCTCCCCTTCTCCTCCTGCTTTCAATCTTTCCCAGCATCAGGGTCTTTTCCAAGGAGTCAATTCTTCACATCAGGTGACCAAAGTATTGGAGTTTCAGCCTCAGCATCAGTCCTTCCAATGAACATACAGCACTGATTTCCTTTAGGATTGACTGGTTGGATCTCCTTGCAGTCCGAAGGACTCTCAAAGAGTTTTCTCCAACACCACAGTTCAAAAGGATCAATTCTTCAGCACTCAGGTTTCTTAATAGTCCAACTCTCACATCCATACATCAGTTCAGTTGAGTTCAGTTCAGTTGCTCAGTCGTGTCTGACTCTTTGCGACCCCATGAATCGCAGCACACCAGGCCTCCCTGTCCATCACCAACTGCCGGAGTTCACCCAGACCCACGCAAATGGAGTCAGTGATGCCATCCAGCCATCTCATCCTCTGTTGTCCCCTTCTCCTCCCACCTCCAATCCCTCCCAGCATCAGAGTCTTTTCCAATGAGTCCACTCTTCACATGAGGTGGCCAAAGTATTGGAGCTTCAGCTTCAGCATCATTCCTTCCAAAGAAATCCCAGGGATGATCTCCTTCAGAATGGACTGGCTGGATCTCTTTGCAGTCCAAGGGACTCTCAAGAGTCTTCTCCAACACCACAGTTAAAAAGCATCAATTCTTCGGCGCTCAGCCTTCTTCACAGTCCAACTCGTACATCCGTACATGACTACTGGAAAAACCATAGCCTTGACTAGACAGACCTTAGTCAGCAAAGTAATATCTCTGCTTTTGAATATGCTATCTAGGTTGGTCATAACTTTTCTTCCAAGGAGTAAGCGTCTTTTAAAAAATTTCATGGCTGCAATCACCATCTGCAGTGATTTTGGAGCCCCAAAAAATAAAGTCTAACACTGTTTCCCCATCTATTTCCCATGAAGTGATGGGACTGGATGCCATGATCTTCACTTCTGAATGTTGAGCTTTAAGCCAACTTTTTCACTCTCCTCTTTCACTTTCATCAAGAGGCTCTTTAGTTCTTCTTCACTTTCTGCCATAAGGGTGGTGTCATCTGCATATCTGAGGTTATTGATATTTCTCCCGGCAATCTTGATTCCAGCTTGTGCCTCATCCAGCCTACCATTTTGCATGATGTACTCTGCATGTAAGTTAAATAAGCAGGGTGACAATATACAGACTTGCCGTACTCCTTTCCTGATTTGGAACCACTCTATTGTTCCATGTCTGGTTCTAACTGTTGCTTCTTGACCTGCATACAGATTTCTCAGGAGGCAGGTCAGGTGGTCTGGTATCCCCATCTCTTTCAGAATTTTCCACAGTTTGTTGTGAACCACACAGTCAAAGGCTTTGGCACAGTCAATAAAGCAGATGTTTTTCTGGAACTCTCTTGCTTTGTCCATGATCCAACAGATGTTGGCAATTTGATCTCTGGTTCCTCTGCCTTTTCTAAATCCAGCTTGAACATCTGGAAGTTTCTGGTTCACATATTACTAAAGCCTGGTTTGGAGAATTTTGAGCATTACTTTACTAACCTGAGATGAGTGCAACTGGGCAGTAGTTTGAGCATTGTTTAGCATTGCCTTTCTTTGGGATTGGAATGAAAACTGACCTTTTCCAGTCCTGTGGCCACTGCTGAGTTTTCCAAATTTGCTGGCATACTGAGTGCAACACTTTCACAGCATCATCTTTAGGATGTGAAACAGCACAACTGATATTCTATTGACTTCACTAGCTTTGTTTGTAGTAATGCTTCCTAATGACCACTTGACTTCACATTAAAGGATGTTTGGCTCTAGTCCAGTGATCACATCATCGTGGTTACCTGGGTCATGAAGATCTTTATGGTATACTTCTGTGTATTCTTGACACCTCTTCTTAATATCTTCTGCTTCTGTTAGGTGCATACCATTTCTGTCTTTTATTGAGCCCATCTTTGCATGAAATGTTCCCTTGGTATCTCTAATTTTCTTGAGCGATCTCTAGTCTTTCCCATTTTGTTGTTTTCCTCTATTTCTTTGCACTGATCACTGAGGAAGGCTTTCTTGTCTCTCCTTGCTATTTTTTGGAACTCTGCATTCAAATGAGTATATCTTTCCTTTTCTCCTTTGCCTTTTGCTTCTCTTCTTTTCTCAGCTATTTGTAAGGCCTCCTCGAAAAACCATTTGGCCTTTTTGCATTTCTTTTTCTTGGGGATGGTCTTGATCACTGCCTCGTATATAATATCATGAACCTCTGTCCATAGTTCTTCAGGCACTCTATCAGATCTAATCCCTTGATTTACTTGTCAATTTGATTTAGGTCATATATGAATGATCTAGAGGTTTTCCATACTTCCTTCAATTTAAGTTTGAATTTGGCAATGAGGAGTTCACGATCTGAGCCACAGTCAGCTCCTGATCTTGTTTTTGCTGACTGTATAGAGCTTCTCCATCTTTGGCTGCAAAGAATATAATCAATCTGATTTCGGTATTGAACCTCTGGCGATGTCCATGTGTAGAGTCTTCCCCTGTGTTGTTGGAAGAGGTATTTGCTATGACCAGTGCGTTCTCGCCACATGACAAGATGGTGGAGTAGAAGGATGTGCACTCATCTTCTCCTGCAAGAACTCCAAAATTACAACTCGCTGCTGAACAACTATCAACAGGAAAATGCTGGATCCCACCAAAAAAAGATATCCCACATCCAAGGGCAAAGGAGAAGCCCCAATAAAATGGTAGGAAGAGTGAAAGCACGTTTAGAATCAAAACCCCATACCCGCCAGAGACAATTGGAGGTTCAAACAAAACCTTGTGAGCACCAGGACCCAGAGACCCCACAGAGACTGAGCCAGAGCTGTCTTTGAGTGTCTCCTGTGGAGGTACAGCTCAGCAGTGGCCTGCTGCAGGGACAGAGGCTCTGGTTGCAGGAGACCTGGTCACACAGCCGTGGCATAAGCCCTCTTGGAGGTCACCATTAACCCCACCACAGTGCTGCCGATAGAAGACGACCCACAAATGCAGAACAATTATACCAAAGAAATTCTTCTAGGATCCACAAAAGATTCCCCAACCTGGGGATCTGGCAAAGGGACTGAGAACCCCCAGGTAATTTGACTTTGGAGTGGCATTTGATTACAGCACCCACACAGGACTGGGGAAACAGACTCTTTGAGGGCACAAACAAAACCTGGTGCGTAACAGGACCCAGGAGAAAGGAGCAGTGACCCCACAAGAGACTGACCCAGACTTGCCTGTGAGTGTCCAGGAGTCTCCAGGGGAAGTGTGGGTTGGAGGTGGCCTGCTGCAGGGTCAGGGGCATTGAGTGCAGGAGTTTGTGTACTTTTGAAGGAACTTTTTGAAGTTTGTGCACTTTGGGGACCTTTTGAAGGATTACCTCCACCATACTTTTATCTCTGATCAAACAACAGGGATGATACACAGCCCCACCCATCAACAGAAAACTAGATTAAAGATTTAATGAGCATGGCCCCACCCATCAGAACAAGACCCAGTTTCCCCCACAGTCTGTCTCTCTTAACAGGAAGCTTCCATAAGCCTCTTATACTTATCAGTCAGAAAGAATGAAAACCACAATCACAGAAAATGAATCAAACTCATCACATGGACCACAGCCTTATCTACCTCAATTAAACTATGAGCCAAGCCGTGTACGGCCACCTAAGACGGATGGGTCATGGTGGAGAGTTCTGACAACATGGGGTCCACTGAAGAAGGGAATGGCAAAGCGCTTCAGTATTCTTGCCTTGAGAACCCCATGATCAGTATGAAAAGGCAAGAAGATAGGACACTGAAAGATGAACTTCCCAGGTTGGTAGATGCCAAATATGCTACTGAAGATCAGTGGAGAAATAACTCTAGAAAGAATGAAGAGACAAGACTGAAGTTGCTCAGTGGTGTCTGATTCTTTGCGATCCCATGGACTGTAGCCCACCAGGCTCCTCCATCCATGGAATTTCCCAGGCAAGAGTACTAGAGTGGGTTGCCATCTCCTTCTCCAGGGGATCTTCCCGACCTGGGATCGAACCCAGGTCTCTCGCATTGCAGGCAGACACTTTACCATCTGAGCCACCAAGGAAGCCCAGAGGCAAAGCGAAAACGATGCCCAGCTGTGGATGTGACTGGTGATGGAAGTAAAGTCCAATGTCATACAGAACAATATTGCATAGGAACCTGGAGTGTTAGGTCAATGAATCAGGATGGCAAGAGTGAACATCAATATTTTAAGAATCAGCGAACTAAAATGGACTGGAATGGGCAAACTTAAAATCTTAAGGCTATTGTTTTTGTACAAGTATTTCAAATTAAATTTAATGAAGTTTAGTTTTGAAAGCCAATAAAAATAATTCAAATATTAATCTCTACATACAAAGAATATTATCATTACTGGAAGAAATAATGAAAGATTACCTAAACTGGGTGGATTATAATATACATGGACAGTAATCAAATCATGTTGTACTGGCACAAAATAGAATCAAAACCCATAGAAATAAACCAGGTAATATAATTCATATTTGAAAATTTAAATATTTTTGTAATTATATAATTTTAAACATTTATTTTGTGCTTACTATGTCCCCATTAGCCTTTACAATAGGGTTTCTCTGTAAATAGTGAATTGGGGGGGAGGACAATAACTGTTGGGTGGGTGTAATCCTGGGTATTAGAAGATATTCAACAGCACCCCTGATCTCTACTCACTAGATTCCAATAGCATCTCCTCATCTTCCAGCGGTGACAACCAAAAATGTCTAAAACATCTATAGACATCATCTCATGTCCCATGGAAGACAAAATTGTCCTGGTTTACAAATTAGTACTTTTATACAGTTGCAGCCAATTATCTACCTGCACTACTTGTTATAGTCTGATGTTTTTCAGTTGATTAACATTCACCACACTATAGGAAACATATTCTGCAAAATTACACACTTAAAAATAATAGCGCTTATGAAAAGATAGGACAAAACTTTAAAGACCTATGAACGTGGTAACCAGAGCACTTAAAAAAAAATTAACAATCATATAATAGAAATACCACAGTTAAATCTCTACTGACATTTGTACCAAGCACAAAGGTCAGTCAGTCCTTTATCTCCTTCAACCCTGGACTTCTACTTCCTCCACTGAGATGTAGGTCACTGTGTACAATTTCAGCAAAATTGAAAATAAAATCTAGGGTGAAGGTTTTTACAAAAATTGGGGAAAATATTTTTCATCCATCTGTAACTCTAAAATGACACATATACTTTCAACACAGTGAAAGCACCCCAGTCTTTGAGGCTACTACTTACACTGGAGGATGGTACTTTAGTAGAATTTTTATCTTTTGTTTTTTTTACTCTTCACCTGTAAGAGTAACTGCTTGGAAAGGCCTCAGATAACGGACATAATTTCCACACTATACTGATACTTTTCTATTGACTGACTGTATATGGGTTAATTCAAGTTTTAAAAGCATATAAGGACATATCCTAAATTCCCAAATACAGACAAGAGCTACTTACTTAGCAGCAGCAGGCAGTGGTAGCCCAGGGGAAGCAACTGTAGTAGCTAAACCTAAGTAGCGGGTGCTGTGCTAAATGCTTTACCAGAGTTACTTCACTTTATCACCACAACACTCTGATGTGTTTTAGAAAAAGGAATGGGAACTTGGAGAAGTTAAATAATTTCCCCAAGGTTACTCAGCTAAAATATAGTGCAGCCGGATTTCACCCAAAAGTGTGAATCCAAAGTCATTTTTATTTAATAATTTAATGTTATAATACTTTTAAATTTCTTTCTTAAATTTCCAGTATTACAACTAAATAATAATTTAAAACTTACTACATATGACATCTTTTCCTTTGGAAAATTCTTTAGGTATTTATTCAAACTCAAGAAAGATTTTAAATCCCAAAAGCAACTTTCACCTTCGTTTGCAAACTACATACTCATTTTTCCAGATCTTGTTAGACAGTGTTCGTTTCCAGAGTTTGTTAGATAGTGGGTAGCCATAAATGAATTTTTAAATCCTGAAGCCACAAAAAAGAAATATTCACCATCAAGACAAATGCCACAAAATGTCTTAAAATTCACCAGGACACGTTCACAAAGAAAGCAAGCCTGTAAAATATTCTGGCATGGGGCTGATGCTCCCACCTACTTAGGATATTAATTCAAGTTCTACATCCCATGCCAATGCATACTGGAATCTGGCCACTGGTCTAAACATACCCACTTAAGAGGAGCAAAAGGGTTATTAGTAAGCACAGACTGCATCAAGCCCTAAACATCTGTTCTTAAACATGATGTTTTCTTTGATTTCTCTGCAAATAGGTACTAGCTGTGAATGCAAGTTTCTATGATGGTAATGTCTGTGTTTCTCAAATGTGTTTTACCTAACAGTGTATCTATCTGCCACCCTAACTCCTTCTCCTCAGAAAATACATTAATTAGAAAAAGGAGGTTCTTAGGACTTCCTTGGTGATCCACTGATCAGGAATCTGCCTTCCAATGCAGGGAACGCAGGTTTCATCCCTAGTCAGGGAACTAAGATCCCACATGCCCAGAGCCAACTAAGCCACATGCAGACCAAACAGAAAGAAGGTGGCATACCACAACAAGAGATCCCACATGACCCAAAAAGAACCGACACAGCCAAAATAAATATTTTTAAATAGTGTGTTCTTCAAATCTTGCATCTAGTTGGTTGTCTGATCACAAGTGAAAAAAACATTTTGGATATGTTAAATGCTTCCTGTTGAAATAAGAGTCCAAATTGACTATTATTTATGATGAAAAAGATGAGTACCTACAAATAAAGCTAATAAGTTACAAACTTTAAAATATTAAACTTAACAAGAAATAGATAAAATCTATAACCAAACAAAAGACTTCCACAAATCTAAAAGTAGTGTTCAACAGAGAAGGACATTTCAAAAATCATAAAAATGTCTGTTTTCCTTAAATTAACTTAAGAATTAACTGCAACACATAAAACTAGGAAGGAACTTTTTTTTTTCCTAGCTTGGAAAAGTTAAGAGGGGGAATTAGCCTCATCAGATATTAACACATTCTACAAAGCTTCTATAATTAAAACAGGAGTTATTAGAGCATAAACAGATCAGAGTAATAGAACAGAAAACTCAGAAGCAGAACCATATACTGCAAAATATTATAATAATCAATTACCTCCCAAAGTAATGTTAATATTAATACAATTTCAATTAGAATCCTAATGAAACCTGGAAAAAAGGAAATTGACAAATTGATGATAAACTTCAACAGTATGAAAAGAAACTATGACATGAGAGCCCACACCCACCACACACAACCAAGAAATTTTAAAGAACAACTGAGGGAAAATTTGCCCAACCTTTAAACATACACGTAACAGATAAATGTGGCTCTATCACATGATGGAATACTGCATAGAACATAATTTCATGGGTGTCTAAACATATTTATGTAACAGTCTGTAAGATCATGTTAAATTAGTAACTGTTACTAGAGGATTAGAAGGGGTAATCTAAGGGATGATCTAAGGGACTACTACTTTTTGTTCCCAGTATAATTACATTTTCTATCATAATTCATACTGCTTACAATAAAATAAATTTTAAGACTTAAAAAAAATGAGAAGAAGAAAAGGGAAAACAGTAGAGGTGCTTCTAATACTATGTTCCAAAAGACTTCATGATAAGCATGTCTAACTGTGAAGACTGGAGATTGTGACTGTGCCATGAAGAAATGAGATTTTTTTTTTAATATAAATTTTTTTATTTTAATTGGAGGCTAATTACTTTACAATATTGTATTGGTTTTGCCCTACATCAACATGAATCTGCCACGGATGTACACGTGTTCCCCATCCTGAACCCCCCTCCCAACCAGTACCATCCCTCTGGGTCATCCCAATGCACCAGCCCCGAGCATCCTGTATCATGCATCGAACCTGGACTGGCAATTCGTTTCACATATGATATTATGTATGTTTCAATGCCATTCTCCCAAATCATCCCACCCTCGCCCTCTCCCACAGAGTCCAAAAGACTGTTTTATACATCTGTGTCTCTTTTGCTATCTTGCATACAGGGTTATCATTACCATCTTTCTCAATTCCAATATATGCGTTAGTATTGGTGTTTTTCTTTCTGGCTTACTTCACTCTGTATAATAGGCTCCAGTTTCATCCACCTCATTAGAACTGATTGAAATGTATTCTTTTTATTGGCTGAGTAATACTCCATTGTGTACATGTACCACAGCTTTCTTATCCATTCGTCTCCTGATGGACATCTAGGTTGCTTCCAGGTCCTGGCTATTATAAAAAGTGCTGCAATGAACATTGGGGTACATGTGTCTTTCAATTCTGGTTTCCTTGGTGTATACGCCCAGCAGTGGGATTGCTGGGTCATATGGCAATTCTATTTCCAGTTTTTTTTAAGGAATCTCCACACTGTTCTCCATAGTAGCTGTACTAATTTGCATTCCCACCAACAGTGTAAGAGGGTTCCCTTTCCTCCACACCCTCTCCAGCATTTATTGCTTGTAGACTTTTTGACAGCAGCCATTCTGACTGGCATGAAATGGTACCTCATTGTGGTTTTGATTTGCATTTCTCTGATAATGACTGATGTTGAGCATCTTTTCATGTGTTTGTTAGCCATCTCTATGTCTTCTTTGGAGAAATGTCTGTTTAGTTCTTTGGCTCATTTTTTGATCGGGTTATTAATTTTTCTGGAATTGAGCTACAGGAGTTACTTGTATATTTTTGAGATTAATTCTTTGTCAGTTGCTTCATTTGCTATTATATTCTCCCATTCTGAAGGCTGTCTTTTCACCTTGCTTATAGTTGCCGTCTTTTAAGCTTTTAAGTTTAATTAAGTCCCATTTGTTTAATTTTGCTTTTATTTCCAATATTCTGAGAGACGGGTCATAGAGGATCCTGCTGTGATTTATGTCAGAGAGTGTTTTGCCTATGTTCTCCTACAGGAGTTTTAGAGTTTCTGGTCTTAAGTTCAGATTTTTAATCCATTTTGAGTTTATTTTTGTGTATAGTGTTAGAAAGTGTTGTAGTTTCATTCTTTTACAAGTGGCTGACCAGTTTTCCCAGCACCACTTGTTAAAGAGATTGTCTTTTCTCATTGTATATTCTTGCCTCCTTTGTCAAAGATAAGGTGTCCATAGGTGTGTGGATTTATCTCTGGGCTTTCTATTTTGTTCCATTGATCTGTGTTTCTGTCTTTGTGCCAGTACCATACTGTCTTGATGACTGTGGCTTTGTAGTAGAGCCTGAAGTCAGGCAGGTTGATTCCGCCAGTTCCATCCTTCTTTCTCAAGACTGCTTTGGCTATTCAAGGTTTTTTGTATTTCCATACAAATTGGGAAAATTATTTGTCCTAGCTCTGTGAAAAATACCGTTGGTAGCTTGATAGGGATTGTACTGAATCTATAGATTGCTTTGGGTAGTATACTCACTTTCACTATATCGATTCTTCCGATCCGTGAACACGGTATATTTCCCCATCTATTAGTGTCCTCTTTGATTTCTTTCACCAGTGTTTTATAGTTTTCTATGATGGGAATACCAGACCACCTGACCTGCCTCTTGAGAAATCTGTATGCAGGTCAGGAAGCAACAGTTAGAACTGGACATGGAACAACAGACTGGTTCCAAATAGGAAAAGGAGTATGTCAAGGCTGTATATTGTCACCCTGCTTATTTAACTTATATGCAGAGTACATCATGAGAAACGCTGGACTGGAAGAAACACAAGCTGGAATCAAGATTGCTGGGAGAAATATCAATAATCTCAGATATGCAGATGACACCACCCTTATGGCAGAAAGCGAGGAGGAGCTAAAAAGCCTCTTGTTGAAAGTGAAAGAGGAGAGTGGAAAAGTTGGCTTAAAGCTCAACATTCAGAAAACGAAGATCATGGCATCTGGTCCCATCACTTCATGGGAAATAGATGGGGAAACAGTAGAAACAGTGTCAGACTTTGTTTTTTTGGGCTCCAAAATCACTGCAGATGGTGACTGCAGCCATGAAATTAAAAGGCGCTTACTCCTTGGAAGAAAAGTTATGACCAACCTAGATAGTATATTCAAAAGCAGAGACATTACTTTGCCGACTAAGGTCCATCTAGTCAAGGCTATGGTTTTCCTGTGGTCATGTATGGATGTGACAGTTGGACTGTGAAGAAGGCTGAGCGCAGAAGAATTGATGCTTTTGAAATGTGGTGCTGGAGAAGACTCTTGAGAGTCCCTTGGACTGCAAGGAGATCCAACCAGTCCATTCTTAAGGAGATCAACCCTGGGATTTCTTTGGAAGGAATGATGCTAAAACTGAAGCTCCAGTACTTTGGGCACCTTATGCGAAGAGTTCACTCCTGGAAAAGACCCTGATGCTGGGAGGGATTGGGGGCAGGAGGAGAAGGGGACGACCGAGGATGAGATGGCTGGATGGCATCTACGGACTCAATGGACGTGAGTCTGAGTGAACTCCGGGAGTTGGTGATGGACAGGGAGGCCTGGCGTACTGTGATTCTTGGGGTCGCAAAGAGTTGGACACGACTGCGCGACTGAACTAACTGACTGATATATAGGTCTTTTGTTTCTTTAGGTAGATATACTCCTAAGTATTTATTCTTTTCGTTGCAATGGTGAATGGAATTGTTTCCTTAATTTCTCTTTCCATTTTCTCATTATTAGTGTATAGGAATGCAAGGGAAAGAAATGGGATTCTAAGAGATGTGAAGTACTGAATATGGCCTTCAAATCGACTCAGTGGGCCCTTCTCTTCCACCTCACCCACAAAAACCTGACTTTCTTATTGAAGGTGACCTTGTATAGTAAGAAAGGGTTCTATTAACTAAATAAAGTTTGTAAACCAACCACCTAAACACTACCAAGACAAACACAGTATTAAAGGCAATTAATACTTGTTAATGAATTATGAGATTTATTATATTAATGAACATTTCATCACATTTTAAATACAAAGAATGCCTTTGATAGGTAACTGGTGTAACTCCCCAAATGCCATAAGCTGTTAAGAATCACTCCTTTTATCTGAAACAAGAACCTCAAGATTCTCACCCTCGAGAACTTCAAATCCTCACAATATACTGTAAAATAAACTATTGCATTTTATATGTGATTTTATTTCCTTAAAATTTTTTTTTTTAACTTTAAGCTAGGTAGATATGCTTTCCAATTACACAACTCTAACCAGCTTTATGCACCTCAGGGGCAATATCATATTTAAAAGTTTTTCAAGTAGGTGGGAACTCATGAGATTTTGTGAGTTGATTTTTCTGCCCACTATAACCTGATATATCCCAACTTTATTACTTGCTTCAGCATTTATCTTTACATGAGCAATACACAAAATTTGCTAGGCTTTCTATACACTTAGGCTTATGCTCAGTGCCCAAGAGAGAATCACACACTTAAAAAAAAAAAAGAAAGAAAGAAATTAGAGCATTCCCAGATAGTTAGGATTCTGAGCTTTCACTGTCACGGCCCAAGTTCAGTCCATGGTCAGGGGAACTGAGATGGCACAAGCCAAAGTGTGGCCATAATTTTTTTAAATTAACTGATTAAAATAAAAATTTAAAATAAGTCAATAAATAAATATATATATATATATACAAATTTTAAGATGAAATTAAAAATACATTGTAAATCAACTATACTTCATAAAATATATTCAATTTTTTTTCTATAAAAAAAGAGAGAGAAAGAGCCACACAATCAGTAGCTCAGACAGTCCTACATTTTAAAAAGTCAAATAAGAGGGTGCTCAGGGCTGGTGCACTGGGATGACCCTGAGGGATGGGATGGTGAGGGAGGTGGGAACAGCAGTTTAGGTTAGGGAACACATGTACACCCATCGCTGATTCATGTGAAAGTATGGCAAAAACCATCACAATATTGTAAAGTAATTAGCCTTCAATTAAAATAAATAAAAAAGGAAAAAAAAGTCAAATAATAAAAATAGTACAAAAGATTACATGAACAACAGTCTACATAGTTTTGAAAAGGGGAGAGATCAGAGTTCAGGGAGGAGTAACAAAGGGGTGCTGAGGGGGTGGAGAATGTGGGCCAGGTGCTGCTGACACAATGCAGGAGTGTCCTGGCTCTTGGTCTATGTGGAGATGGACTTGCTGAATATCTCACAAAGAGCTATACATTTGTCCAAAACCAAAGAACTGCACACAAAACTGGGTGAAAAACACTACATGTTAAGTATACCTTAACTGAAAGAAGGAAAAGAAATCTGTAAATGATTACTTAGAAGCCAACTGTCATTTTGTATAAAATTTCAGACACACCACCTTACAGCTTAGCAATTTCATTTCTGGGAACATGTTTTCCAGTTATATCCAGAGTACAAAATTATCCATTATGTAAAGGATACTCAGTTCATTTTTGTAAAATTTAAAAATCAAATGCTTTCAAAAATAAAACAATAAAGTCTAAGATAAAACATTAAGGACTATATAAATATCCGAAATTATTTTGGGAACACAAATTGATTTGTACAGATCAGAATGCCAATAAATGCAATCTTTCAGCCTATAATAGAGAAAGAAATGGCACTCCACTCCAGTAATCTTGTCTGGGAAATCCCATGGACAGAGGAGCCAAACAGCAGCAGCCTATAATAAACCAGTTCACTACTTACAATCTCTTAAAAACACACACACACACACCCCCACACACACACAACAAAACAAAACTTCTCAACACAGTTGAGTGCAGACATGGCAATCTGTTCTCAAAGCTTAGTCATTACTGACTGACCTTTCCTGGCACTGAGTTCATAAAAATGCAGAAGACTGCAACCTAGTATTATCCACAGCCACCCATCTGCCCACCACTGACAATGATAACCCACCAACCACAGTGGGTACTATGGTTCACAAACTCTACCTTGAGTTAATTTAACTTTTCTGTATATACTTCCTATAGGAAAGCATGGTAAAGAATGCAAATTATAAAAACCTTAGGAATAATTTCTAAACCTCTCTATGACAAAAATTCTAAATTTCTGTATAACAAAAATAAGTAAAACATTTAAATATAAAGTCATTAACATTTTTTAAGTGAGGAGGTAACAGGTGCAATACTCACAAATACTTCTACATTTATTACCTTTAATATGCAAAATACTCTTGCCAATACATATAAATAACCAAATAGAAAATACACAAGAAATTTACAAATAGCTACAAATAATTACAGAAAGCATAATTTCAACTTTTAAAAATAATAATAAAAAAAGCAACAACAAATGAAAAGCTAATACAAAAATGTAACAAAATGGGGGGGGGACTAATAATCTATCAGTGAATGCATCTGATTTCAAAAATTCAAAATTTCAAAAATTGCAAAAATTTTTGAAGAGCAACGTGGCATTTTCAATACTTCCAAGAAGCTATGCTTGAAAAATGTTTATGCAGCATAAGTATATGTAAAGATTTTCTAGCAGTATCATTTGCTCAAAATATGTAGGAACTTCCCTGGTGCTCCAGTAGGTAAAACTCTGCATTCCCAATGCAGGGGGCCCAGAGTTCAATCCCTGGTCAAGGAACTAAGATCCCACATATTGCAACTAAGCTCTTGCACTTGAGAGCCCATGCACCCCAACTAGGAAAGCCTGAATACCACAATGAAGAGCCTGCACAATGCAATGAAGACCCACTGCAGCCAAAATAAACTTTTTAAAAATGTAAACACCTAGATGTCTATCAACAGGGGTACTTGGTAAAGGAAATAAATTATGGCACATTGATGCAGAATTAAGAACTCTACAGTCACAAAAAGAACAAAGTCACTCTTCTCATTCGGGAAGACGCGAAAGATACACCATTAACTGAAAGAAGCCGTTGCAGAGTAACCTGCAAGATGCCACTGCACAAAGACCATTCCTGAATGGATTATGAGCCACAGCCATTACCAAAATAAAATATGGGTTTTGGCTTTTCATACTGTTCATGGAGTTCTCAAAGCAAGAATATTGCCATTCCCTTCTCCAGGGAACCATGTTCTGTCAGCCTGCAGACATGAAATTAAAAGACGCTTGCTCCTTGGAAGAAAAGTTATGACCAACCTAGACAGCATATTAAAAAGGAGAGACGTTACTTTGCCAACAAAGGTCCATCTAGTCAAAGCTATGGTTTTTCCAGTAGTCATGTATGGATGTAAGAGTTGGACCTTAAAGAAAGCTGAGCACTTTTAACTGCGTGTTAGAGAAGACTCTTGAGAGGAGTCTTGAAGAGAAGACTCTCTTCAACAGCAAGGAGATCAAACCAGTCAATCCTAAAGGAAATCAGTCCTGAATATTCATTGGAAGGACTGATGCTGAAGCTGAAGCTCTAATATTTTGACCACCTGATGCAAAGAACTGACTCCTTAGAAAAGACTGATGCTGGGAAAGACTGAAGGCAGGAGGAGAAGGGGATGACAGAGGATGAGATGGTTGGATGGCATCACCAACTTAGTGGACATAAGTCTGAGGAAGCTCCAAGAGTTGGTGATGGACAGGGAAGCCTGTGCAGTCCATGGGGCCAAAAAGAGTCAGACACAACTGAGTGACTAAATTGAACTGAAATACGGGTTTGGAAGGAAGAAAAGGGTATGGTGTTCATTTTCTATATTACACTTTGTGTTTCATTTTTTAAATTTTAAGAATGTTTTACTTTTCAAATCAAAAAAATAAAGGTTTTAAGCATACAATTATGACAGAAAAAAGAATAATGAAGTCTTGCTAGGAAGATATGCTTTTAAAATGTAAAGTTTTGAATCTGTCTGGTCTAGAAACTTCCCAGTTCAGCCAAAATCTCCACCGTAATATATGTGTTCCCTAGATTCCATGGCTACCTCAGACAGATGACGTGAAGGCACACACAATCCCAAAGCATGAGTCTGCCACATTAAAATACAAGTTCAGCAACATTAACACTCTTAAAGTTGTATTTAAAAGAGAAACACAGGTAGAAAACACATCAAAATGTGAAATGAAAAATGAATAATTGATCAAACAAATTATTTTTCACTGCTGTTTATTGTATTTCTCAAATTGGAAGAGGTCATTAATTTTAAACTTTGGCCTGAAAGTTGTTTTTTCCATCTGATAAAAATACTCAAGTTTCAAGGAAATTTGTTTTCACAGGATTTGAAACTCAAAAGAAAAACATACCTTCTAAGAGCATTTCTGGAATGTCTGCTTGATATCTAGGTCCCACTCTGATTTCACCTTTGTCAGTAATAGTGTTTTCACTGAGGGATCATAGACCAATGAATAGAAAAAGGTATCCTGGAAAAAAAGTTGACAGAAGACAGAAATATCGACATAAACGTAATTCCTTCTACTTTTTATAAAGCAATAAATCCAGTGTCATAATAATGAAACCATAAAACTCCACAGAGCACAAAATTTCTTTTTGGTGAATAAATTCATAAATCTTTAAGGAGTGCATAATGTTACTATCATCAGGTAAACAGTATAAAATTAAATGAAAACAAATAGCTTACAATCAAGGTGGATAATAAAGTGTTACTATTATTTGTTTAGTTAGTCTAACAGAAAACCATTAATTGCTCTAACACACTAAAGTCAAATAACGACCACTGGAATCCAGTAATCATTTTAAAGCTGTAAAGCCCACACCAAACAGTAAGGGTGCCTTCATAGACGTGTGACACTCTTACTTTGAGAGTGCCCATCCCACATTTTATCAAAAATATTAAAATGCAGACACATTTCACATTAAAACTACAGAACTTAGTTTATATGTAGTTTACTAATATGTCACACTGTATACACTTAATTACAATTATCTATTTAATTACAATTACCATTAATTATAAGTCTGCAGTTGTCCTTTTAATTCTAAAACATATGTCTATATGGGTAAGCATATAAACATAACTATACATTCTATCATCACCAGCATACCTACCTAACTTTCTATGGTCACTTAAAAGAGCAAACACTCTACTTACTGGACCTAAAGGATAAAATGACCTATAGCCACCAGTCTTTAGCTGAATTCTGCATAACTACGAGAAATCATCTGAACCAGCAAAGTCTTGCCTTTTGTTCCCCGCCACCTCCCTGCCCCATGGATGTGCGGGTCATCCACTGCATGAGTCTCCGTATTAAACCCTGAAAGGGCCTATTAAAGAACAGTAGATTGATACAGGACTGAGGTTAAAAAGCAAGAGGATAGGAAAAAAATCCTAAAGACTTGGCAAATTTTCATCTACTACAATCCTTAGCAGATAAAATTGTTAACAAATTAGAAGGTAACAAATATCATCTTTAAAAAAAAAAAATCAGAGAATTTCCAAGTGGCCCAGTGGTGAAGTCTCTGCACTTTCACTCAGTGGCCTGGGTTCAATCCCTGGTCGGTAACTAAGACTCCGCAAGCCACACAAACACAGTGCAGCAAAAAAATCCACTCTCCGAACAGCCAAATACAATATAATATACTAAAATATATTGACTATTTCTTCTTTTTATTTCTGCTTCTGTGAACGAAAGATAATTTCTGAGCATCATCAATCCATATTATCTATCATTCTGTTCGACAGACTGACAATAAACCCTTCTTTTCCAAATTTCACAAAACTATTAGCCTTTTTTTCTCCCTTATATACTTACTTTCCTTCTAATTTTATTAGGCTTCTGGTGCACAGTAGTTCTACATGTTTGCATCAATCTTTTTCTGTAATTTTACTTCATTTGAGATAAGGGAGCAACACGTTCAAACATAGAAAACAGTTTTTTAAAAAGAAAATATGTCCCTTTAATTTTGCTTTTTAAAATATATATGTAATAAAGATTCTGGAAAAACAAACACTATGAAATTATAAAGGTTAAATACTGAACCATCAATAGTAAAGTATTTTCCCCACAATAAAACTGATAAAAGTCACATAAAACTGCAAAATGTAAAGCAGTCTGCTTACGAGAATTTCCTCCCTTCAGTGGCGTCCATGCTCTAATTCAATTTCATAAAAATATTTATGACGTCTCTTGAAGGTTACAGAAAAAATTATCTTAGGTGACAAAGTTTATTAGGATTCTAGTGAAGAAAGCAGAGCACTCATGGTAAAATTTTATCTGCAAAGAGCCTAAAAGAAAAGCTATTTACTTCCAAAAAAAGGGGGGGGAGGAAGAGGACCAAGTATTTTTATTTATTTCATAAAGCCCAAATTAGTTTCTCCCCCTCAAAAAAGTTCTTTCACTACCAATTTCAATCATGTGCTTATCCTTTTCATTACAAAGCAAAGACAGACAGACAACATAGGAGTTTTTTCCAACTTTTTTCTCAGTTAACCAGAAAAATGAAATTACCTGAATACATTCTGATCATTATACTTTTACCATAATATTGCTATCATTATGCAATAATTTGTTAGAAGAAGAAATAATACAAAAGTATAGGCTTTGTACAAAATAGAGAGGGAAAAACACACACAAGTATAATTGTTAATTACCTCTTTATCAAGATATGACAATACTGACTCTGTCTCATTCAGAAGGGCAACAGTGCATTTCCCCCTGTTGAAAGAGAAAAAAAGTGAATAAACACAAAAGCCACTTTGCCTTCACAGAGATGATGTACACAAAGTTAGGAATATTCAAAATGTAAAGGTAGTATTAAGAAACCAGATGGCAGTTGGGAACATCTAGACATGTATATACTTGAACTTATTCTACATCTTGGTGTTATGGAACCTAAAAATAAGGCTGTACATTTGTTGAGAGGCTAACCTGGGGAAGGAACAGTGTTAGGTAGTAAATCCTTATAAAATAAAACATTTTATAGGTATTTCCTAACTCTTTAAGAAGAAAAGAAAGAAGAGTACAATGTAATCTTCAGACAAAGTTAGCTTCTGAATCTGTAAAGAGTTAATGAGGTAATTTTATACAAGGGATTTTTAAAGAAATCACCATGTAAACCAGTGCCTAAAATAACCTTCAAATTTTTATAGCAGCCACTGCATACAAGAACATAAAAATACACATTTACATCAGGATTACCTGATGTAACTATACCTTTATTGAAACTGCTCTAAAGACAGGTTAAAATTTAAACACAAGGAACTCCTATAGAGCAAGGGGCAAATAAAGATCGACAGATTCATGGATCTTGAAGTCTCATGGCATTTACCTTTGATCATAGCTGGGTGTGTACTTGAAAATGAAATGCTGTTTAAAAAAGTCCTGTCTAGACCTGAGAAAAATTATGGTTATTCACGTAGTGGTATTTTAATACCACTTTTAAAATTATCTTCCCAGTTTGAAAAATTCAGTATAGCTCAAATTTGACAGAATTCTGAGAGACTATTCAAGTTACAGATATTGGTCAGGGCTCACAAAATACTTTTAAAATGTCATAATATCATTTGGTTTTCTAAATAAAAATCACGACTTGCTCCACACGAATTAACATGTAAAAAACAAATGCATCAAACACACATTACATAGGAAGTTTGTTGTTGGATTATCAGAGTGAAATACAGTCCAAATGAAAAAGTTACCAAAAGCAAAAGTAAAACATGAATGCATAAGTCAAAAACTACACTAAGCATTTTGCAACTGTATGTTCCTTAAATTAAAAAAAAAAAAAAGTTTTCCTCTCATCAAAATATCTTTCTCTGTTAATCATCTTAGGTTGATATCACTTCAAAAGGTCTCTCTGAGAGCATGTGGTACTTCTATACTATCCTGTCAAATCCATACTTCAGTTACTGGGAGTTATGAAGGTTTTCTGTTTTTCCAATATATTTTATTCGTGCATAGTACTGAAGCAGAAAAAATAACATCATTATTTCAGTGCATGTAATACTAAAAACCAACAATTACCTGATATGCTCATGCAAAGGACAGAATTACAAGAAGGGGAACTGCTCTGCTGCTGTTCGCACATCTGCCACAGAAGAACTTCTATGACCCATGAATATGTGCTCACACGTGCAAGAGCGCTTATGGAACAAACGGGATTTCCAAAAATAGTTTCATTTTCTTTTCTCGCCTCAGTAACTGCTGACAATGCAGTATTTCTAACATTTAATGCTTATACCACCTAGGAATCATAAAATCTTTTTTTTTTAAGTTTCTCTATAGTCAGGTTTAAAAAAAAAAATGGGGATGAGCAGATGTTCTAAATGTTATTTTAATAGGTATCACTTGAATTTTATAAGATAATAGACACTGAAAATTCATAAAAAGAATACAGCATAAAGGTGCCTCCATACTTTCTGAAATGATAAACGATTTTTTTAAAAGAATTATTTATTTATGTATGGCCATGCTGGGTCTTCACTGATGCATGCATGCAGCTTTCTCTAGTAGCAGTGAGCAGGGGCTACTCCCTAGTCAGCAGTGCACCGGCTTCTCTTGTTACAGCATAGGGGCTCTAGAGCACAGGTACACAGGCTGAGCTGCCCCACGGCAGGTAGAGTCTTCCTGGACCAGGGATCAAACCCCATGTCCCCTGCCTGCACTGGCAGGCAGACTCTTAACCACTGGACCTCCAGGAAAGTCCATGAAAAAAGATGTTAAACTGAATCAGTAAACCATTATTTTCATATTTACATCAGGAGGTAAGGAAACATTGGTTATACTGGTTTTAGAGGCCCAAGATGATTACAAAACCAATAAAAGGACAGCCATCCCAATCAATCTAAAATGTAAAATATGTTTGGAAATATAGATTTTATGCAAAAAGGAAAGGATAATAGACAATTTTAACTTATAATTTTTCTGTAATGTATCTATACTGTACCTTTCCCCCCATTAAAAACAAAAATGCGACACTTAAATTTTCATGTACATATATTAACAACTAACAGAGTAAGAGACTGAGTCAGAATTATTTTATGAAGTAAACATGAATATGTAATTAACACATGTACCGCCACGCCAAGAGTTGTTGATAAAGTAGTTTAAAAAGAGATTGAAAGTGTTGGCTTCCGTTATGCTGAACAAATCTTGGCTCACAGGAAAAAATATGATAAATTTTAAGCTAACTGCAAACTAAAGCAGCTATTAATAAATTCTGACTATAGACAATCCAATTGTTTTACCCTGAATCTCAAGCAATGAACCTGTGTCTCTTCCACAGCACTTTAAACCATAAGGAATAAAGATATCAAAACATTAACAATAAAAAACATAGGAAAGACTGTAACATTGAGAAAGGTCAATATAATCATTCATACTGCTTTTCGACAGGAAATTACACAGGAGCACAGAATTTCCAGAGATAACATATTTTTCGACATATCATTCAAAAAGTTTTTTTAATATATTTTATTTCAAAAAATATATATAAATATCACATTTCAGAAACTGCAGAGTAAGGGACAGAGAAAAATGTAATTATTATAACACAATACAGTCCCATGTTTAATGGCAGGTACTGATCAGCCTGAAATCTGCTGTTTCCTTAACAAGATGTTAGCACAATCCCACAAGACTCAAAAACCTTACGTAAAATGTGCACCCAGGTTATTTTTCCTCTTTTCAAAAGATGTTACTACCCATTTGTACAAGTGGAAAACAAGGAAGTTTAAATTAGCACCCATTTCCCCCACTATCTGTAGGCTTTCCTTCACTAACACACAGAAGTACAATGGTCCAGGACCTGGAAAAATGAAAATTTCTTAGTGTCGCACAAAGATAATTGAATCCAAATATCTTGGAAGGGATCCAAGAATCTATGTGGTTAACAAGCATGACCAGGTGATTCTTAGGCACACTGAACATGAATTTTAAACCTGCCTTGTTCACTGAAAGCCATTATTTCTTCATTAAAGAAAGGTATTTTTCCATTTAAAAAAAGGAAATCTTGCCATTTGCAAAAACATAGATCTAGAGGGTATGAAATAAATCAGACAAAGAAAGACAAATAGCCATGTGATCTCTCACTTACATGTGGAATTTAAAAAACAAAAAAATAAAACAAAAGGAAAACAGACTCACAGAGAACAAACATGTGGTTGCCAGAGGGGCAGGGGTAGAGATGAGGTGGGCAGCGGTGCATGGGGGCAAATAGGTGAAGAGGACTAAGAGGTACAAACACCCAACTAGAAAATAAATAAGTCATGGGAATGTAAAATATAGAGCATGAGGAATATGGTCAGAGATACTGTAGTAACTTGGTATGGGGGACCGACAGTTGCTAGTCTTACTGTGATCATCTTGTAATGGATGCAAATGTCAAATCACTAGGTAGTGCACCTGAAACTAACATAACGTTGTATGTCAATTACATTTCACATTTTAAAATATGTAAAGAAAAATTTGCTATTGTGGTGGGGAGAAGACTCTCAACATTCTTAGCCATTAGGAAAATGCAAAATCAAAACCACAGTGAGATACGTTCACAGAAAACCACAAAGATGGGCTAAAATGAAAAACACAGACAGTAACAGTGTTGATATAGATGTGGCAAAACTGGAACACTAACACTTTGCTGGTGAAGATACAAAACTGCTGGTGAGGATACAAAACTGTGTAGTCACAAGAGAAAACAGTCTGGCAGTTCCTCAAAATGTTAAACACAGAGCTGCCATCTGACCCAGCAATTCCACATGTGAGTATAATACCACGAGAAAAGAAAACATACATCCACACAAAATCTCGTGCACAGATGTTCACAGTGGCATTATTTACAATAGGCAAAAAGTAGAATAATCCAAATTTCCACCAACAGATGAATGAGCAAACAAAACATGCAGTTCTAGTCCAAGCCCAAAGGCCTGAGAATCAAGAGTGCTGCTGCTATAAACCCCAAAGAGGAAGAAACCGAGGTCCCAGCTTAGTCAGTCACAGAGACGGAGAATTCTCTCTTCTACCTTTTTGCTCTTTTCAGATCCTTAATTGAATGGAAGAGCTTTCCCTCACACTGGGAAAGACAATCTGCTTTACTCAGTCTACTGATTCAAATGATCTCTTCTGGAAACATCCTCATGGACACACACAGGGTTTTTTAACCAGACATCTGAGTGTGCCAGGAGCCCAGTCAATTGACCACTAATTTAACCACCACAATATCTCAATAAAGTCATTATTTTAAAAATATATATTCTTCTTCATAACTGTCAAGGTCATGAAAAACAAGGAAAGACTGGAACACTCTTACAGACCAGAAGAGATGACGAAGACATGATGCCTAAACGCAATGTCAGGGTAAATCCGGGAACAGCCAAAGGACGCCAGAGAAAGAATGGTTCATGTCTGGATACAGTCTGGAGTTTAGTTCACAGTAACATATCTATGTAAATTTCTTAGTTTTGATGAGGATGACATGATTAAATGAACTGTAAACATTAAGCAGAAACTGAGTAGAGAGCACATGGACGCTCTCTGTGCCATCCTGGAAGCTTTGTCTGCAAACCGGAAGTACCCCATATCAAAAGGCTTACTTTTCAAGATTCCCTCCTTTCAAAAAAGTGGCATGTGTGTCACTGATCTTATGAGTCTGCTATTAGCCACAAACTGAATTCTGAACATTTTTTCATATAAAGAATCACGCCTGGTTCTGTGATTGGAAATTCAGCAAACAGTTTTATATACCATTTAATCCACTAAACACAATGAACAAATTTTTTAAAATGAAATTCACAAATGCAAAATGCTTTCAGATTATGTTTCACAACAGCAAGATAGGACAAAAGAAAAGATTCAAAATTCTGAGGGAAATTATTTCCAAACCAGAATTATATCCCTAAACAAATCATCAGTCAAGTGTGAAAAACATTTTCAGATAAGCAAGGACTAAAATGTTTTATATTTTAGAAGATTAAGCAAAACGAAAAGGCAAAACAATTATTAATTCCAAGGAAAACAAAAGGTTGTACAAGAGACAATTATGTGAGGAATATTTATATGCTCATAAAATATAAAGATGATTATTAAGTCAAATAAAACTGTGATATGCTGGAAACACAAAGGGGAATGGAGAAGAGGAAGCAAAGAGACATTTTCAAAATTGAAAATGAACAGTAGCAGTGTAAGAGTAGTATAAATGCCAAAGTCAGGGTTAGAGAAGTTGAAAATAACTGCAAAATGGGAACCAGGCACATAACTGCCTGAGATAATATTAGACAGCTATATTCATATATTTAAAGTGAAGAGGGAGGGTCTTAATTAGATCAAGTATTTAAATTTATGTGTATACACACACATGTACATACACCAAGGAGCAAGAGTTATGACGACATTAAATCAGGTTTTCTCAACCCTGGCAGCACCATGGGCTAAGTCAGTAGATGATAGAGGAGTCCTAAACCAGATGCGAAAACCAAAACTGTCCAGACTTTGTCAAATGCTCCTTGGGAGACAAGAGTGCTCCTGGATGAGAACACGATACTGACTAACCATGGTTTTCTTAACTATATCTTACTAACAAATATTTAAGGACGCCTATATAAGTGAAAAAATATAATTTTATAAAATTTTGGATTATTAAAAGGAGGAGAATAAAGGAGAAAGAAATCTGGACACTTTCACGTATTTCTATTCAAATATATATTTTCTGTTGTCAGTACTACTTTAACAGATGTTAACAAATAAAGGTTAAAGCAGGTCCCCAAGAAACAAAACAGAAAAGCTGAAACACCTCTGTGAGTAGGTGAGCGAAAGGAGTGAAAAACCAAGAAATGAAGGGTGAGCTTAATGTAATAGCTCAGTGGATTCTGTGAAGAAACATGACAAGCAGTGCTGTAGAAAGCGCCCTTGTGTTTATGGCATGTGGAGAGAACCAAAGCAACAAGATATGAATCCCTGATACTGGAGATATGATAACTAACATGAAAGAAACTTTCAAAGATAAATTCAAGGGAAAAGAATCCTCTCTTGGTGCCACTTTCCCTCTTATAACTAGGAGAAAGTGAAATGTTCAAAAGGTACTAGGAAGTTCCTCTTCTCCAAGACAAGATGACCAATAAATTGTTTTGATACTAAGAAAATCTCATACGCGTCTGTTTGCACAACCGTGTGGAACACCAGTACAACATAAGCTATACTGTGGTATATACCCAGTGCTTTTCTTCATCATTTTAGCTGCAAAAGAAAACACTTCAACCACCAAAGAAAAGATTTCACAGCATAAGCACAACAGTTGAGAAAAAATGTGCTAAACACATAGACTTAAAAATGTTAAATTGTGGCATGATTTTTCTTGTTTCTGTTTTTCCTCTAGTCCTGCTTCTCCTAAAAACCTAAGCACGCTAAGTAACTTCTTTATGCTACATTCATCTCTTAAGTAGCACTACTTACAGTCTCAATAGCATTCTTTTGGCTAATTCAAATTTTGTTTACAGATACCAAGAAAGCCGCAAAAATCTAACATCTTAAAATAAAAATACTGGCACAACGAAATGTACAGAAAGAAAACTGCTTTTATTAGTTTCTTTAACATTAATAGTCAACTCTAGAGAGAGATGCTAACTCACAGTGGAGTTCTATTTTATTATTTATACACTTTAAACTTGACATTACTAAAACAGGAGGGAAGGGGGCAGGGCACAAGCTTTAAAAGAATAACACAGCCCGAGGACACAACTGATTAGAACCGAACAAGTCCAAGACGGCTGATGGTCAAAGTCCACTAGACTTTGAGCCTCAGCATACTCTCACTGTAACACATGAATGCTTAGCCACCCAGCTGTGTTCAGCTTTTTGTGGCCCCATGGACAGTAGCCCGCCAGGCTCCTCGGTCCATGGGATTCTCCAGGCAAGAAAAATGGAGTGGGTTGCCACGCCCTCCTCCACAGAATCTTCCCAACCCAGGTCTCCCACGTGGCAGGCCAACTGTGCCACCAGGGAAGCCGACTGTAACACATGAGCGGACTGAATGACTCACCCACAGGCCCCACGATGTGTCCAAAGTCGGTCATCAAGGTCAAAAAGTGCACAGTGGTCCAATTTCTGGAAATCCCTCAGTTCAGTTCAGTTCAGTCGCTCAGTCGTGTCCGACTCTTTGCGACCCCATGAATCACAGTACGCCAGGCCTCCCTGTCCATCACCAACTCCCGGAGTTCACTCAGACTCACGTCCATCGAGTCGGTGATGCCATCCAGCCATCTCATCCTCGGTCGTCCCCTTCTCCTCCTGCCTCCAATCCCTCCCAGCATCAGGGTCTTTTCCAATGAGTCAACTCTTCGCATGAGGTGGCCAAAGTACTGGAGCTTCAGTTTTAGCATCATTCCTTCCAAAGAAATCACAGGGTTGATCTCCTTCAGAATGGACTGGTTGGATCTCCTTGCAGTCCAAGGGACTCTCAAGAGTCTTCTCCAACACCACAGTTCAAAAGCATCAATTCTTTGGCGCTCAGCCTTCTTCACAGTCCAACTCTCACATCCATACATGACCACAGGAAAAACCATAGCCTTGACTAGACGGACCTTAGTCGGCAAAGTAATGTCTCTGCTTTTGAATATACTATCTAGGTTGGTCATAACTTTTCTTCCAAGGAGTAAGCGCCTTTTAATTTCATGGCTGCAGTCACCATCTGCAGTGATTTTGGAGCCCNCCCCTTCTCCTCCTGCCCCCAATCCCTCCCAGCATCAGAGTCTTTTCCAATGAGTCAACTCTTTGCATGAGGTGGCCAAAGTACTGGAGCTTCAGCTTTGGCATCATTCCTTCCAAAGAAACCCCAAGGTTGATCTCCTTCACAATGGACTGGCTAGATCTCCTTGCAGTCCAAGGGACTCTCAAGGGTTTTCTCCAACACCACAGTTCAAAAGCATCAATACTTCAGCGCTTAGCCTTCTTCACAGTCCAACTCTCACATCCATACATGACCACAGGAAAAACCATAGACTCGATTAGATGGACTTTAGTCGGCAAAGTAATGTCTTTGCTTTTGAATATGCTATCTAGGTTGGTCATAACTTTTCTTCCAAGGAGTAAGTGTCTCTTAATTTCATGGCTGTAGTCACCATCTGCAGTGATTTTGGAGCCCAGAAAAATAAAGTCTGACACTGTTTCCACGGTTTCCCCATCTATTTTCCTTAAAGTAATGGACGGATGCCATGATCTTCGTTTTCTGAATGTTGAGCTTTAAGCCAACTTTTTTCCACTCTCCTCTTTCACTTTCAACAAGAGGCTTTTTAGCTCCTCCTCACTTTCTGCCATAAGGGTGGTGTCATCTGCATATCTGAGATTATTGATATTTCTCCCAGCAATCTTGATTCCAGCTTGTGTTTCTTCCAGTCCAGCATTTCTCATGATGTACTCTGCATATAAGTTAAATAAGCAGGGTGACAATATACAGCCTTGACGTACTCCTTTTCCTATTTGGAACCAGTCTGTTGTTCCATGTCCAGTTCTAACTGTTGCTTCCTGACCTGCATACAGATTTCTCAAGAGGCAGGTCAGGTAGTCTGGTATTCCCATCTCTTTCAGAATTTTCCACAGTTTATTGTGATCCACACAGTCAAAGGCTTTGGCATAGTCAATAAAGCAGAAATAGATGTTTTTCTGGAACTCTCTTGCTTTTTCCATGATCCAGCAGATGTTGGCAATTTGATCTCTGGTTCCTCTGCCTTTTCTAAAACCAGCTTGAACATCAGGGAGTTCACAGTTCACGTATTGCTGAAGTCTGGCTTGGAGAATTTTGATCATTACTTGACTAGCATGTGAGATGAGTGCAATTGTGCGGTAGTTTGAGCATTCTTTGGCATTGCCTTTCTTAGGAATTGGAATGAAAACTGGAAATCCCTACTCCTTGCCAAAATGGTTGGAATACTCCATTCACTCATTAGCCTATGAAATATTGCCCCCGCACCCCGCTTGCAAAAACTGACCAACCCATACTCCATGGCTCTCTTGCCTTCTGAGATGGCTCACACTGTGGAGTGTGTTTCTTTCTAAATAAATCCACTTCTTATCTATTACTTTGTCTCTCACTGAATTCTTTCTGCTACAAGACATCAAGAACTTCAGCTTCATTAAGCCTGATACAAGGTGCGTGATCTCAAGTTAAAAGATGGTAAATTCAAATCCCAATCAGAGTTACAGTTTCATTACTACTTATTTATCAATAAACATAAGTCTGTAAAAATTTGTTTTCTCTGAAGATTTTAAAAAGGTCTCAACAGAGATATCATAAATTCACAAATTACAAATCCTTTCAGTTCAATTCCCCTGCTTTGACCAATAGAGAAACATGAAGAAAGAAATACAATTACAAAAAGCATAATTAAGACATTTTCTACTGTTTTACTTTGTAATTTAATTTGTACACAACCTCATAATTCAACATGTGAAATGAGCTACCTACAAATTTGCTCTTTGCAGTATTATTTGTAACAGTAAAAGACTAAAATGAAGCAAATACCATCGATTATTGGATTATGAACAAAGCGAGTGAAGGTGGTGGAATTCCAGCTGAGCTATTTGAAGTTCTAAAAGATGATGCTGTGAAAGTACTACACATTCAATATGCCAACAAATATGGAAAACTCAGCAAATGGGCACAGTAAAGGACAGAAACAGTATGGACCTAACAGAAAAGAAGATGTTTAAAACAGCTGGCAAAAACACATAGAAGAACCATACAAAAAAGATCTTCATGACCCCGATAACCACAATGGTTCAATCACCGGACTAGAGCCAGACATCCTGGAGTCTGAAGTCAGGTGGGCCTTAGGAAGCATCACGACAAACAAAGTTAGTGGAGGTGATAGAATTCCAGCTGAGCTATTTCAGGTTCTAAAAGATGATGCTGTTAAAGTGTTGCACTCAATATGGCAGCAAATTTGGAAAATTCAGCAGGGGCCACGGGACTGGAAAAGTTCAGTTTTCATTCCAATCCCAAAGAAAGGAAATGCCAAAGAATGCTCAAATTACCACACAACTGCACTCATCTCACATGGTAGCACAGTAATGCTCAAAATTCTCCAAGTCAGGCTTCAACAGTATGTGAACTGAGAATGTGCAGATGTCCAAGCTGGATTTAGAAAAGGCAGAGGAACCAGAGATCAAATTGCCAAAATCCAGTGGATCACAGAAGAAGGAAGAGAGTTCCAGAGAAACATCTACTTCTGCTTTATTAACTACGCCAAAGCCTTTGACTCTGTGGATCACAACAAACTGTGGAAAATTCTTAAAAGAGATGGGAATACCAGACCACCTTACCTGTCTCCTGTGAAACCTGTATGCAGGTCAAGAAGCAACAGTTAGAACTGGACATGGAACAACAGACTGGCTCCAAATCGGGAAAGGAGTACATCAAGGCTATATATTGCTATCTTGCTTCAGTTCAGTCACTCAGTAGTGTCTGACTCTTTACAACCCCATGGACTGCACAAGCTTCCCTGTCCATCACCAACTTAATTCCTTTAGGATTGACTGGGTGGTCTCCTTGCAGTCCAAAGGACTCTCAAGAGTCTTCTCCAACACCACAATTCAAAACCATCAATTCTTCGGCAGTCAGCTTTATCACCCTATTCTTTACATCACCCTACCTATTTAACTTATATGCAGAGTACATCATGCAAAATACCGGGCTAAAGGAGGGGGTTCCACCAGTCAATCCTAAAGGAAATCAGTCCTGAGTATTCACTGGAAGGTCTGATAATGAAGCTGAAGCTCCAAAACTCTGGCCACCTGATGGGAAGAACTGACTCACTAGAAAAGACCTGGATACTGGGAAAATTTGAAGTCGGGAGGAGAAGGGGACGAAGAGGATGAGATGGCTGGATAGCATCACTGACTTGATGGACATGAGTTTGAGTTAAGCTCCAGGAGTTGGTGATGGACAAGGAAACCTGGCATGCTGCAGTCCATGGGGTCACAAAGAGTCAGACATGACTGAGCGCCTAAAGTGAACTAAAATGAAGCACAAGCAAGAATCAAGATTGCCGGGAGAAATAGCAATAACTGTAGATATGCAGATGACACCAACCCTTATGAGAAAGCCACGAGGCTAAAGAGCCTCTTGAAGAAAGTGAAAGAGGAGAGTGAAAAAGCTGGCTTAAAACTCAATATTCACAAAACTATGATTATGGCATCCGGTCCCATCACTTCATGGCAAATAGATGGGAAAACAATGGAAATAGTGATAGACTTTATTTTCTTGGGTTCCAAAATCACTGCAGATGGTGACTGCAGCAATGTTTTATTAAAAGACACTTGCTCCCTGAAAGAAAAGCTATGACCAACCTAGATAGCATATTAAAAAGCAGAGACATTACTTTGCCAACAAAGGTCTGTCTAGTCAAAGCTATGGTTTTTCCAGTCGTCGTGTATGGATGTAAGATTTGGACCATAAAGAAAGCTGAGCGCCGAAGAATTGATGCTTTTGAAATGTGATGTTGGAGAAGACTCTTGAGAGTCCCTTGGACTGCAAGGAGATCAAACCAGTCAATCCTAAAGGAAACAGTCCTGAATATTCATTAGAAGGACTGATGCTGAAGCTCCAATACTTTGGCTACCTGATGTGAACAGTTGACTCATTAGAAAAAACTCTGATGCTGGGAAAGACTGAAGGCCGGAGGAGAAGGGGACGACAGAAGACAAGATGGTTGGATGGCCAACTCAATGGACATGAATTTGAGCAAGCTCCCAGAGATGGTGAAGGACAGGGAAGCCTGGCATGCTGCAGCCCATAGGGTCGCAAAGAGTCGGACACAACTAAGCAACTGAACAAGAATAAATTAGAAATGTAAAACAGCCATTGGACTGAATGAGACACAACTTTATGACTTGACAAGTACAACATAACAATGTCATAATTTATTTCACTATTTACTTAAAGACACTAATACACACACCTCATTGCTTCTACACACATTGTTTCTAGAAATAAACATAAGATTCTAGGAACATTAATGAGCTGGGGACTGGATAGGAGAGGTACATTTTATTATTTACCCCATATTTTTATTTCTGAACTATATACATTACGTATCCCTTCTCCTCAAAATGTTCATGTTTATAAATGGGGGGCCAAATCAGTTTTCCTTAATCCTGACAACAAATTCACTGCTTTTAGATCATAGGTTCAGTTCAGTTCAGTTGCTCAGTCGTGTCCGACTCTTCGCGACCCCATGAATCACAGGCCTCCCTGTCCATCACCAACTCCTGGAGTTCACCCAGACTCATGCCCATGGAGTCAGTGACACCATCCAGCCATCTCATCCTTGGTCATCCCCTTCTCCTCCTGGCCCCAATCCCTCCCAGCATCAGAGTCTTTTCCAATGAGTCAACTCTTTGCATGAGGTGGCCAAAGTACTGGAGCTTCAGCTTCAGCATCATTCCTTCCAAAGAAATCCCAGGGCCGATCTTAGTCCAAGCATTAATCCAAATTGGGTAACTATGCCCAATGTCAGTAATTCATAAATTCACTATGGCAATCTATTCCCATCAACTTCCATCTATGGAAACCAAGCATGGCTCTGTTCCCTGAGGTTCCCTGAATCCTAAAGGACACATCCACACAGTAGCTCATCAGGGAAGGGAGGAAACGCAGAATCAGAAGAGGAGCAGTCAAGAAATAATAGTGCAACCTTGGATCAGATTCCACTTCAAGGAATATATAGAATAATATTTTTGAGTATTTTTTAGTTCTTTTGTAGGAACCAAGGCCCCCCACACCCATGCGGAGGATGGCAACTTTAGGCTGAGTGCACTGCTCTGGTGTCAGGGAATGTTTAACAGGAGGATTCCTAAATGCTGTTTCTCAAGGATTCTCTGTTCCTTATCAGCTCCTATTCCAGGAACTGGAGTAGAGCTGCACTCAGCACTGAGATCATGAGAAAAGGTTATCTGCTTGGATTCCTTTCTATAACTCCCTTCAGTGCCTCTTTTCAGAGTCAGTGACCTTGTATGTATTAGACTATCCATATTGTGGCTATTGATAAAATTTCATCCTGTATAATAGCTTAGTAACCATCTTACAAAAGATATATAAGCCTGAAAATGAAAGTGAAGTCGCTCAGTCGTGTCCGACTCTTTGCAACCCGAGGAGTAGCCCACCAAGCTCCTCCGTCCATGGGATTCTCCAGGCAAGAGTACTGGAGTGGGTTGCCATTTCCTTCTCCAGGGGATCTTCCCGATCCAGGGATCGAACCCCTTTAACCTCTGCACCACCAGGGAAGCCTGCATTTCTGCTAATAAAGCACCTTTGTTCCATCAGAGCTTGGGTCCCCACGTCTGTCTGTCTGTCTGTCTTTGTTTCTCTCTCTCTCCCCCTCCCTCCCTTCAGCTCTCTCTTTCACTTTCTCGTTGACTCCGGACCACCAGGTTCCAGCCCATTAAAGGACCCCAGCACTCTGGTGCCTCGCCATCAACCACTCGGAAGAAAACCACTGTGTGCCCTGCAGCCCTCTCTTCAAATTCTGCTAGAAAACTCCCCACAATCCATGGGAAATTCTGGGTTTTTGAGCATGAGCCACACTCGTTATCCTTTCTTGGCCCTACAAAAACCTTTCACTGCTCCAAACTGGAACCTTTATTTGACCCAACTATATTTGTTTGGTAACACTACTACTATAGTTTTGTGGAACATTTTTTTTTCTTTTGTTTTTGTTTGTCTTTTGGCCACGCCACATGAGGAATCTGAGTTTTCCAATCAGGGATCAAACTTACACCTTCTGTAGGACAACCACTGGACAACCAGGGAAGTCCCCATATTATTTTATTTCTAAAAAGACTCTTCATATAGCTAGTTGTTTTCTGTTCATTTATTAGTTTCTGATATGTATTACCACCTAGAGAAAAAGTCTACCTTCAAAAATTAACTACTCGAGGTAAAGCATGAACCAAAAAGATTTTCAGATTACACCTCTTAAAATAGATGAAAACATTTATTTTAATGTTGAATAACTTAGAGTCACAAAACATTTCCAAAACAATTTTCTAACTAGTTTCGCAAAGCCATACAAGGAGATAAACCTCAATGCTGCAAAGTATTTTTACTTGGAGTCTCACAATAATAATGAATTAAAGACAGGCAAAGCCCAGGGGTTTATCTCCTTTTTTCTCAGATGCCTTTAAAACTATAGCAAGAGCATCAGAAACAAAAGAACCTAAATCAGTACAATAAGAAGGTCATCAGCACATGAAAGATGTCAAAAAATTCTTGAAGACAGACAGGTAAGACAGACTGAGCACAGCAAACCAAAGCCCAGGATGAGCATTTTATTTAATAGGAAAACACTAGAGATATTTTCACTACGATCATAATAAGGCACAAATGCCCACTTAACATTATTACTATTAAACATAGCATTGGTCATTTTACTTAATACAATCAGACAACAGACAACAATTGAGACAAGGTCCAAAACATGCACAGTGACCTGATGCTAGGGAAAATGAAACTGATCTACCCAGCAGAGCCCTGAAGAAATTCCAGTCTTATCTAGGCACATTCACCCCAAACACACCCGATCTCAGAAGCTAAATAGGGTTGAACCTAGTTAGTACTTGGACTGGACAGTGGACAAAGCAGAACTCTGCAGAGCTCCTGGGATCTGAGTCCCTTGTTGCTCGTTTGTAGGAACAGACTCCATCCTCCTTGACCTTCCCCGAGTTCCAAAGGGCAGATTCAAGCAGTTGCTAATCAGTGAAGGAAGGGTATACACAGACAAGGGAGGCACAGTCAAGAAACAATAGCACAGTCTTGGGGCAGGTTCCACCTCAAAGGATATATGTAACAAATCACTTTTGAGCTCTTTGCAGAACTAAAACCCCCAAATGGAAAATGCCAGCATTCTTCATTCCAGAGTAGACCATCTGCCTGCTAAGTTGCTCAGTCACATGCCCTGGCCCTCCTCTAAGGGATCTTTCCAACCCAGGGATAGAAACTGTGTCTCCTGCACAGGCTGCTGCTGCTGCTAAGTCGCTCCAGTCATGTCTGACTCTGTGCGACCCCATAGACGGCAGCCCACCAGGCTCCCCCGTCCCTGGGATTTTCCAGGCAAGAATACTGGAGTGGGTTGCCATTTCCTACTCCAATGCATGAAAGTGAAAGGTGAAAGTGAAGTCGCTCAGTTGTGCCCGACTCTTAGCGACCGCATGGACTGCAGCCCACCAGGCTCCTCCGTCCATGGGATTTTCCAGGCAAGAGCACAGGCAGGCAGGTTCTTCACCACCTGGGAAGCCCCAGACCATCTGAGACCAGATTAAAGGAATCAGGGCAGCTCATCAAGAGACTACCTGAGACCAGATTAAAGGAATGTAGGCCCTGCTCCACACCCTAATCTTGTCAGCAATCCCATCCTTGAACCATAAACCTCTGGTCATATCCTTCCAGGATGGGACACACAGTTTTCAAAGGCAGGGGCCCCCTGTGTCCCCACTTTGCCTAGAAAAACAATAAGGCTATTATTTTCTATCTTATCCAAAACTCTGTCTCCAAGATTCAACGTGGCACCAGTACACAGAGGCCAAGTTTTCAGCATCAAGACTGCCAGGAAATGCCGTGGGCTTTTACAAAGAGAAAGAGAGACCAGAAAGGAAAGTCCAGTCTTAAGAACAGAACCTGGAAAAGCCCATTATATAGCCTAACAGAAAGAAGTCTACCAGCAGTCTGTCCATATAAATGTAGCTCCTGTTTAGCCTCACTATTCCCTTAGTTTTAAAAAAGTATAGACAGCTATGAATCACCTAATATTTGCAAAAAGATTACAGAACAAAAGATAAATACAAAAAACTTTTTTAAAAAACCTGAAACTAGAAGAAACAAGGGTGACTTACACAACAAAGAGAAATTTGAAGATACAACCAGAACGTTTAAAAACATTTGTGAGAATAGTACATTCATCAAACAAAAATAGGATGTATTGAAAAGGAATATGCAGAAGACAAAAGTTTGAGAAATTTTAAAACTATGGTTTCAAAATTAAAACATCACCAGATAGAAGATAAAATTCAAAGATCTGGCTCAAAACCAAAAACAAATAAGCAAGTTTTTAAAAGATAAAAAACAAAACAACAAAAACAGGAGACAATCAATCCAGGAGATCTAATGTAAAAACAATTGAAAAACAAACAAACAAACAAACTTAACAATTCGGTTAAAAACCAGGCAGAGGAGATGAATCTCAAAAGAAGACATAAAGATGGCCAACAGGCATATGCAAAGATATTCAACATCACTAATTACTAGGCAAATTTAAATCAAAAGCACAATGAGATATCAACTCACACATGCTAGAGCTAGAATTGCTATTATCAAAAAGCCAAAAAAAAAAAAAAGTGTTGACAAGAATGTGGAGAAAAGGGAACACTCATACACTGTTCATGGGAATCTGTGCAGCCACTATGGGAAATATTAACTGTTAACTGTTAATTGTTCAGTCATGTTCAACTCTTTGCAACCCCATGGGCTGACTATAACCCGCCAAGCTCCTCTGACCATGGAATTTCAGGCAGAAATACTGGAGTAGGTAGCCATTCCCTTCTTCAAGGGATCTTCCAGACCCAGGGATCAAACCCAGATCTCCTGCATTGCAGGCAGATTCTTTACCATCTTGGGTTGGCCAAAAGTTCACTCATCCATGAGATGCTATGGAAAAACCTGAAAGAACTTTTTGGCCAACCTAATAGTACGTGATGGACAGGGAGGCCTGGTGTTATGCAATTCATGGGGTCGCAAAGAGTCGGACACGACTGAGCGACTGAACTAAACTGAACTGAATAGTATGCTGATTCCTCGAAGATTAACAATAGAATTATCATGTTATCAAGCTATTCCACTTCTGGGAATTCATCCACAGATTATAAAAACACTACTTTGAAAATTTGTGTATTCCCCACACCTTGTTCACTGCAGGATTATTTATAATAGCCAAAACATGGAAACACCTGAAGTGCTCATCACTGAATGAATGGATAAAAATGCTATTTATGCAATAGAATATTAATCAGCCATAAGAAAGAATGAAAGTGCTAAGTCGTGTCCCTATAGACTGTGGCCCTCCAGCCTCCTCTATCCTGGGGTTCTCCAGGTAACAATACTGGAGTGGGCTGCCATTTCCTTCTCCAGGGGATCTTCCTGACCCAGGAATAGAACCCAGGTCTCTAGCATTACATGCAGATTCTTTACCAATTGAGCTATGTGGGAAGCCCAATCAGCCATAAAAAAAGATGAAATCTTGCCATCTGCAACAACATGGATGGACTTTGAAGGTACTGAAAAAGTGAAATAAATTAGAGAAAGAAATATACTGTAAGATTTCACTCATATGTGGAATCAAACAGATGAACAAAAAACAAAATAAACGAACAAACCAAACACATAGATACAGAGAAAAGAAGAGTGGTTACCTGAGGGAAAAGGGCCTGGGGAGGCTGAAATGGGGGAAGGAGATCAAGTGCATGGTAACAGAAACTAAATTTCAGTGGTAACCACTGCTGCTGCTGCTGCTGCTAAGTCGCGTCAGTCGTGTCCGACTCTGTGCGACCCCATAGACGGCAGCCCACCAGGCACCCCCGTCCCTGGGATTCTCCAGGCAAGAACACTGGAGTGGGTTGCCATTTCCTTCTCCACACTGTAGTGCATAATAAGTAGAAATATAATATTGCACATAGGAAACTTATATAGTGTTAGATGCCAGTGTTATCTCAAGAAAAAAAATAGTAAAAAAACACAGGCTATACTAAATTAAAAAAAAAAAAGGCCAAAACCACTGGCAAAGAGAAAAAAATGGGGTTGTAATAGTTGGACATGACTTAATGACTAAACCACCACCACCACTTCACACCAAGGTCATCACTGAAAGTGCAGAATACAATGGGTAAGAGAATTTTAAGCTTTAAATGAAGGGAAATTTGGGTAATACGCAGAGTGCGGAGAACCTATGTGATATAAACTTTCAATGACAATAGATGTTTGAGGACAATGGGGTTAGTCATCTTCAACCCGACTTCACTTTCACTTTTCATTTTCATGCATTGGAGAAGAAAATGGCAACCCACTCCAGTGTTCTTGCCTGGAGAATCCCAGGGATGGGGGAGCCTGGTGGGCTGCCGTCTATGGGGTCACACAGAGTCGTACACGACTGAAGTGACTTAGCAGCAGCAGCAGCTGTTGTTATACACTAAAATATAAAACTAAAATTAACAGTCATAATTAAAACCACACAGCCTTCCAACTAGTATATGAAGAAGGAACAGTATAATCAGAACATCACCACTCCATACGAATTGTGATTAATGGAATTCCAGGTGTGTATGTGTGGCAGTCACTCAGTCATGTCTCAATCTTCATAATCCCATGGGCTGACTATAGCCTGCCAGGTTCCTCTGTCCATGGAATTCAGTAAAGAATACTGGATTGGGTAGCCATTTCCTTCTCCAAAGGATCTTCCCAACTCAGGGATGGAACCTAGGTCTCCTGCATTGAGAGTGGATTCTTCAACCCTGAGCCACCAGGGAAGCCTACATTGCAATGGAGCTTTCATCAAATTATCAACCTGTGCTATATATGAGTCTGTACTGGCTTTTCTATTCTACCCCACTGGTTTATTTCACAATCCACTTACCCATACTATCCTCCATTAATTACTGTAGCTATGCTGCTGGTGCGCTAAGCCGCTTCAATTGTCTCCAACTCTGTGCGACCCCATAGACGGCAGCCCACCAGGCTCCTCCATCCATGGGATTTTCCAGGCAAGAGTATTGGAGTGGGTCGCCATTGCCTTCTCCAACTGTAGCTATATAAGTGTCTTAATATCAAATAATATAAGCCTCTAACATTTTTATTCTTAAAGACTGACTTTATCATGATTCTCAAACTTTTAGATCTCAAGATCTCTTCACATTTCTAAAAATTATTGAGGACCTCAAAGAACGTCTGTCTTTGTGGGTTATATCTATCAATATTTACCTTAGATAGGTATTAAAATTTTAAATTTAACATCAACTAATTTAAAATAAAAATAAATATTACATATAATTTAAAATAAAAATAAGTATTACATATTAGCAAATATTTGCTATTAATAACTACTATATTTTCCACTCCAAAATTAATGAGAAGAGTGGCATTATTTTACAGTTGTACAAATCTCTTCAATGTCTGGCTTAACAGACAACTATGTTTTCACATGAGTGACTAGTTTACTTCATTTTCAAAAAACATCCACCAAATGGTCATGTCTTTAAAAAAAACATAGTTCATCTCTGAGTGGCTTTTTCAGGCAAACATGGTGTTCCATGACAAAGGTGGCTATTCAAAAGTTCAGCTCATACTTCAAACAAGACCATGAGTTTTCTTCCCAAGATAAGCATCACGCTTGCGTATACAGCAAAAGTGATTCATGCAGACTCCTCATTTCAGTAAATGGAACACTAAAAAGATGTGTGACCTCTTTTTGTTCCTTTCAGTTTTATGGAGGTATAATTGACATACAGTGCTATACAAGTCTAAGGGGGAGAGCATAGTGATTTGACTTAGATACATCGTAAAATGAAGATGTGTAATCTCTTGAAATAGGGAGAAGTGATGGGTTGCACAACATTATCAGTACCCTGAATGCCAATGAAATATACCCTGTATACTGTACAATATTTAATATGCTGTGTGAATTTTTCAATTTTTTTAAAAGCATTTGAAGTTTATTAAAATTTAAAAACTGTACTGTTTTGCAAAGGACATTCTTAAGTGTAACTTGCCTCTTTCTCCCTTTACTTTTTAATTGTAAATATATACAATACAGTGATAACTACAGTCCAGTTTGGTGACAATGACGTGATTACAGCTGGCTTGGTGCCAGCAGTTGACCCACCATTGCTTTTGCACATGATTTTGTTTTGGCAAAATCAATACATGGAAAAGGTAAGTAACATCTTACTGTTGATATGATCTCACAAGGCCCCTCCTGAATGTGTATGGGGGGACACCCAGAAGAATACGAACCATGCTCTGAAATATTCTTGGTCCTTTCCATTAACACAGATTTTGGATTCAGCTTCTTAATTTACACACACACACACACACACACACACACACAGAGGACCCTGCTAAGTTTTTATTTGGAATTACATTGAATCTTTAGATCAACTTGGGAAAACAGACACATTGTTACACGTTTACTTTACTAAGTCTTTAATTCCTTTAGCAATACTCCATAGTTTCTATGTGGAGTTTTTATATATCTTTTCCTTTTCTTCTTCTTTTAAAGACATCCTTATAATTTATTCCTAGGTGTTTGATATTGCTTGATGATATTGTAAATCGTATCTTTTTAAACTTAGCTTTAAACTGACCTCTATTCACACCATATAGATAAAACAGACCTAAATATAAAAGGTGGAACAGTAAAACTTCAAGAAAACAGAAGAATATCTTCATGATCCTGAGAAATCTTTGCCCAGTCCAAGACAGTAACACTTGGATTGGTTTCCGAATGAGCACCAGTCTTTCTGAATGACAAAATATTCTTTTTTTTCTGGGGGAGGAAGGGGGGTCCAGGGCACACTTATAGCAATGAAAGCACCAAGTCCTAACCACTGGACAGCCAGGGAGTTGCCCAAAGTATTGTTACTCTCATTCTGCTACTTCAGATATATCAAACCTATCAGGCATGTCTGTTAATGTCTCAAGAATGGAGGTTTTCCAGCCTTTATTAACTGTCCTCCCCCTCTCCTCCTACTGTTCCATCATTCATTTTCCAACCGTATTTCTCACATATTTAAAAACAAACCAACCTAGAAAGAGCAAAGACGACAATAGCAGCACTGAAGAATAAACACCACTTAACAAGGGAGGAAGCTGCACTTGGGGAGTGTAGCTCCTCTGCCATACCCAGAAACTCCCAACAGTGCACAGTCCAAACCCAAAGAACGCACACAAGATAAGAAAAGAAAAACACATTGGAGATACACCAAAATGTCAGTGCTGCTGGGTGCAGAGATTACAGGGGTTTGTGTCTGCATCTTTTTTCATTGTTTTTTTTCCCCCCACTTCAGCAGTAAATTATAATTTTTGCATTATCATAAAATAAACAATGAAATTTTATTTTACAATTTTAATATGTAGTAATAGGCAATTTTAATATGTAGTATTTTTCAAAAAACATCAAAATGGGCATATTCATAATGTACTGTAATGGGAATATGAATTGACAGAATAATTCTCGAAGGAAACAGCATTTTGCAAAAAAAAAAATTTGGAAAATGTGTATGCAGGTCAGGAAGCAACAGTTAGAACTGGACATGGAGCAACAGACTGGTTACAAATAGGAAAAGGAGTACGTCAAGGCTGTATATTGTCACCCTGCTTATTTAACTTCTATGCAGAGTACATCATGAGAAACACTGGACTGGAAGAAACACAAGCTGGAATCAAGATTGCTGGGAGAAATATCAATAACCTCAGATATGCAGATGACACCACCCTTATGGCAGAAAGTAACGAGGAACTAAAAAGCCTCTTGATGAAAGTAAAAGAGGAGAGTGAAAAAGTTGGCTTAAAGCTCAACATTCAGAAAACGAAGATCATGGCATCTGGTCCCATCAGTTCAGAGGAAATAGATGGGGAAATAGTGGAAACAGTGTCAGACTTTATTTTTTGGGGCTCCAAAATCACAGCAGATGGTGACTGCAGCCACGAAATTAAAAGTCACTTACTCCTTGTGAGAAAAGTTATGACAACCTAGATAGTATATTCAAAAGCAGAGACAATACTTTGTTGACTAAGGTCCATCTAGTCAAGGCTATAGTTTTTCCTGTGGTCATGTATGGATGTGAGAGTTGGACTGTGAAGAAGGCTGAGCGCCAAAGAATTGATGCTTTTGAACTGTGGTGTTGGAGAAGACTCTTGAGAGTCCCTTGGACTGCAAGGAGATCCAACCAGTCCATTCTGAAGGAGATCAACCCTGGGATTTCTTTGGAAGGAATGATGCTAAAACTGAAGCTCCAGTACTTTGGCCACCTCATGCGAAGAGTTGACTCACTGGAAAAGTCTCTGATAGTGGGAGGGATTGGGGACAGGAGGAGAAGGGGACGACAGAGGATGAGATGGCTAGATGGCATCACTGACTCTATGGACCTGAGTCTGAGTGAATTCCGGGAGCTGGTGATGGACAGGGAGGCCTGGCGGGCTGTGATTCATGGGGTCGCAAAGAGTTGGACATGACTGAGCCACTGAACTGAACTGACCTCTAAATTAGAAACAGGTCAGCTATCAAATGTAGCTAATATAACAGTAGCTAATGTTACCACTTTACTACTACTGGGGAAGGGGGAATAAAGAAGAGTTTAGTTTTTAGTAGATTCCTGCCTAGTCTGTCTTCATTAAAATCAGCCAGGTTGTCAGGCAAGGCATGGAGTTAAAATGAACACAAACTGGCATTTTCCCTAATATACAAATTTTTAAGTAATACTTCTTCCATTATATGCCTAAAATGTTCTCACTTCAAAAAAGGTAGAAATATAGAAAAGCATAAATATGAAAGTTACCTGCATTTTCTGATAGTAAAATAATCCTGATATCTATCAAATACCAAGTTCCTATTTATATTTATGATGCACACTCAGGAATGAGAATCTCATTTATTTGCAACAAATATCTTTAAAATTCAATACACAAAACAATTCTTCAATGAACGTATCAGTATATATTTCTACACCCTTTCCTAAGAGCCTCTGTTAGATAAAATCAAAAAGTTGAATGCTTGGTCAAAGGATATTCACACATTAAAATTTTATTTCTCTGACTAGACTAACACTTGAATATCTAAGAGTTATCTGTTTCCCTACCCTCATGATCACTGGGTGTTCAGACAAAACTTCAGTATCCCACCCCCCCAAATACCTCTTACTGGCTAGAAATTCTTCCATTTCCCCCCTTCTCATGCTTGCTATATATGGCTTGTACATTCATTTTGTTTGGTAACGAATAATATGTATACAGAATAGACTTCCTATACTCAGCCTAGCCCTCCATGTAAAAGCTCCATGTTGACTCTGGATATCTCACTTTCCCTCAGAGTCCTGAGCAACCTGGGATTTCATACATCAACCTTTAATTTTCACGAACAGAGAAAGGCACACAACCTAAAACTTCATTTAAGGTTAGGAGTACTTGAGAGAAGATTGTTCTGTTGGTGACTTTTATTTCCTTAAAGGACAAAAATAAAATTAAATGAAAACTATGAAAACTTCAGAGTCTGCCTGACTATTAGGTACTGTGTTCCACAGCAAGCAGGAGAAAGAAGAGATATAATGAGTTTCTAGAATCTTACACTCCAAGATGATGTCTGACATGAAGAACCTAGACAAATAACACATAAAACCCAAGATTTTTAACAGCTGCTAAACATACTTTTTTAACCAAATTAAGAAAGCTCTTTATTTTGGAGGTGAGAATGCAGAAGCAACATAGCACTGCTTGAACCAAGAAAAGTGCATTATAAACTGTGGCTGTAGCCAGTCTTCTACGGGGCAATGATGGTGGGGATGGTGTAACCATAATCGCATTCTGGAATCCCAACCTAAAAATTGTTTAAGAAGAAAAAGAATGCAAGGTTTTCTCTGAAGCACCCTGCCATTAAGAGACAGCTTCGACACTATGTGCACCTGTATCTTTAGGACCTACTGTGTTGTCCTGTGCTTAGTCACTAAGTCATGTCTGTGTCTGACTCTTCGGGATGCCATGGACCTCAGACCCCAGGCTGTTTTCCAGGCGAGTATTTGGAGTGGGTTACCAGGCCCTCCTCCAGGGGATCTTCCCAACCCAGTGATCAAACCCAGGTCTCCCTCATTGCAGGCAGATTCTTTAACAACTGAGCTACCAGGGAAATCCTGAAAACCTACTGCTGACACTAAATTTAGGTTCTGGAAGAATTTCTCTGGATTTTGTCAAGGTTAAGCAATGAGGAAGGCAGGATCCTCAACAGTGATGCTCTAAGCAAGGGCCAGGTCTAACGACACAGATATAATGGTTGCTCTATCACTACTCTGGAGAAGGCAATGGCACCCAACTCCAGTACTCTTGCCTAGAAAATCCCATGGACAAGGAGCCTGGTAGGCTGCAGTCCATAGAGTGGTGAGGAGTCGGACACAACTGAATGACTTCACTTTCACTTTTCACTTTCATGCATTGGAGAAGGAAACGGCAACCCACTCCAGTGTTGTTGCCTGGAGAATCCCAGGGATGGGGAGCCTGATGGGCTGCCATCTATGGAGTCGCACATGACTGAAGCGGCTTCGCAGCAGCAGCAGCAGCAGCTATCACTACTCACTGCTCACAAGACCTGGAGAAATCATCCAGTCCAAAAGCCCTTATGACAGGACACGTTGGAGCCAATAATCAACAGGTACCTAACAAAATCCTTTTAAGACACAATGAAGCATGACTTCAAAGGCTGTGATCCAGATCCCAAGGTTGGCAAGCAGGAAAGGACTGGCGCTAATTAAATATGACTAACTGGCTACACTAGAGGTGGTATTAATCACTACATATACAACGCTGTAATTAGCTTTAAAAAAAAACAAGCTTTGTGCTTTCAAGGTAAGGAAAAAGTGACACTGGACCAAATGCAAGGCACATCCACAAACTTAGGCACTCAATCAAGTCGCTTTTCCCAGTCAGTATTTATATCTCTAACACTACAATAGTATAGTTTATATGCTTAACTCAGTTTTTAATTCAGTTCTGACCATTCAACTTGAGTAAACAAAAACATTATGTGAAAAAAGAAATAGGAAATTAAAAGCCTATCTACCCAACAAGCTACTAAAACGTAGCTTTCTTTCTGTCTCTGATAAGCACATTACAAACTCATCATGAAGATCAAATAAAATACATGTAAAGCAAATGCAATAACATTTATCATAAAGGCTCAATAAATATTACAATTTTTAAAAGCCAAGTTCAATAAACATGGACTGTATATAACTGAACACCGTATTTTACACACATACACACCCCACACACACACACTGTGATGGGTCTAGCTAGCATAAAAGTAAATTTTACAGTGCTTTATATAACCTATGCAGCATACAATCTATTATTAGTGACCTAAGGCACTATGCAGGAAGCATGCTGTCTCTCGCCTTCACTCCCCAAATAATGTTCCAAAGGAATTCTCATGTTCAAACCCCACCTATCTCACAAACAAAAGGTGAATCGCTAACTCTACCCAGAACTGTCCTGGTCCTATTCATTCTCTTTCAATAAAATGAAAAGGAAGTCCTGAAATGCTGTCTCTTCCTGCCACTTTGGAAGTTTGTAGCATCTGGCTAATATTATAGATCACAAAAACTACAAAAGACCTTAGGAATGCCTCAGTCAGGTTTTCTCCTCTGTTCCATACAGCACCAAGAAGATTCTGGGCACTCAATAATGTCTCTGAGAATAAAAAGCCAGTATTCATCAAATTACCCCTCTTCACTGCCAAAGAACAATGGGACTTCAGTAATTTTCTCCTGTTACAGCACAACAGATAGGGCACGACTTCAACATTAGCAAAATGTCAAGATCACTCCAAAGTGCACTTGCTCTTCTCCATCAGCATGAGGGCTGGTTAGCACGGTGTCATGCTTTGGCCAGAGACCGCCCCTAATTTCATTCAGCTGTTTGAAAATGAGAGCCAAAGGTGAGAACACTACAACCTCTCAACTCTGAGAACAAAAAAAATCTGAAAACAAATGCCTCAAATGTCTATATCTCTTCCTCATAATTCAAAAGAATGGCACAGGGTAAATTCCTTAAGTTTACAAGCTGGGGACCTGTCTTTTCTTTAATCAAGCAGTTAGTGAGCTCCCTAACTGAGAATATATTCAGAAAATGTAGTCTATGTAATTTCCATGTTCAACAAAGGGATGTCTTGATAATTCCATTGCAATATACTCCCTCAGTCCTTGTGAAAGATGAAAAATACTTCACTAGTTTTTCCATTCCAAGCAATCTGTTAAAGGAAACCAACATTTCTTATAAACAGATTCCAAGCTATCAGGAGGGTAAATTAAAAATATACTTGCGTGTTTTGGATACATTTTTAAAACCATTTGTCAGATTCTCATTCTGGCAAGAGTCTTATGACTGGCCACATAACTTCTTGAGCTTAAAATGAATCTTTATATTCTAGCTTCTTCCAATTAAATGACAAATGCATATGGCTCTTCAGCATTTATTAGTTACCTGTATCTTTAAGAAAATTATAAAATACGTATTCATGTTTCATCTCCTTCAGTAAAAAGTAACTTTCCTATTTTTTGAAATACCCCTATTTTTAGGTTAAATGACTGTTCCCACATTATCTGGCCTGATTATCTTTTCTAACAAAGGACACTAAATCACACAGAACATATTAATACTAACTCTCACCAATCTAAGCACAGTGCTCCCTAAAAAAAACTGAAAAAAAGGGGGGGGGCAATTATATATGATGTTAACTATTGAGGAGGATGAAGCTATCTCTGAAAAGATTTGGAAAAAAGGGATTCTAGTATCTTTGTCATACATTTCCTGTCTTAGAAGATCTCTGTGTCCATTTCTGAAAAGAGAAGTACAAGATACACAAAGGTCAGGGGAATTGTGGAGTGTTGTGAAGACCAAACCAGAGTTTCAGGAAGTCTCCAAACGTGTTTGAGCCCAAAGAAGACAGACTTAGATACAATATCGACGTTCAGGACTAAAGAGGAAGGGACAGTTTTTCTTAATAAACAGTTATTACGTTTTATTTCCGTATATAAACAGCTTTAAAGACAAGCATGACTAGTGAAGGGCTGAATAAAAGAATAAAGATTGTGCCAAAAGTTGAAGGAACTTCTTTAACATAAGGGGGCAAAACACTGCATTCCCCCACACCCACTGCCCTAGACAAGCTGCCCCCTGCCCACACCCATGCTCACCTGTTTCCTTTTACCAGATGCCCCCCAGTCTCTCAAACGCTGAGTAAATGCCAACTCCTTCTGAAGCTTTCCTGACACCGAGAGTCAGTAACTGCCTGTTTTCTGAGTTCAAACATTCTGTTATACCTCTAAGATGCACCTACTGCAGACAGCACTTACAAAGACCTTAATCTATGCCTAAATCTTACCACCAGCAGATGAAAAAGACCACCACCATTCTCCCCAAACTACAAACCAGGGACTGAATTTCACTTTCATTCCATCAATGCACAGAGCAGATTCAAGTGAGTGAGCAGTAAAGAATAGACAGTTTTCGTTCCAAAGGCCCTCCAAAATAAATGAATAAAAAGGTCCTGTATCCTACAAGGTCAAGAGATCTGGGAACCAGATCTTGGGTTCTAGTTCTTGGACTGTAATAACTGTATTTTTTTCTAGGAATCTGGAGAAGACCAGCACTTCCCAAAATGGTGTGTGCTGGACACTCTTCTGCAAGATGCTAACAGATAACTTAAAACGATTGGAAAAGTCCAGATTAAAACAAAGCCAACATGGTTACTTGACTGTATAACATGTGCAGGGCTTTAAAATGCTAATATAAACCATAAATTTTCAAGATAAGACTACATAATGAAGCCCTTAGTGAACCGATTTGAGCAAGATTGTTGAGTTTGGAAAATGCTTCCATAAGGCTGTTTTAGTTTTGTTTCTTTCAATTGTCATAGTATTACTCAGAACATCAGACCAACGTCTAAACAGTTCTTACCTGATATGTGTTGCAGGCAGAGATTCGTATTGGCGCGACAAAAAGAGTTCCCTATGTTTCAACTGATGTTTCTGTTTATCGGTCAAGTCAGCCTCAACAGTTGTTTCAGATTCTTCCTCAATTTCTTCTACACAAATAAAATTCAAAAAAGGCATTATACAAACTGTATTATCTATTTTGGTTATTAAGATAGACTGAATCAGGCTTTAATTCAATACTTTGTTTAAACTAATTGATTCTAAACTTACACATTTAACTTGTAATATGAATTACAACCATAACATTTAGTTACCTAGGCCTCAAAGGAAGAACGCCAATTTTAAGATGGCAGATGAAACAATGCATATGTCTTATGTATCTTTCTTCCCCCAAGAAATCACACCAAAGTAGCAATGAAAATACACTAACATTTCAATGACAATAAAAAATGAAGCAACAATGGAAGATTTTCAACAATAAGTTTTAGAAGATGGAAAGGAGATGTTAAAAAAATAAACTACACAGTCAGGAGGAAGTGACAATCTATGTGTGTACAGAAAGGGTTGCTGTGGAGAAGTGTGGCACAAGGTGTGTACTCACTCAGTCCTTGAAGCTACCAAGGATTGTGAGAAGGGAAAAGTGGGGTGAGATCAAAAAAGCAGGAGAAAACCGTCAAAAATCTGTCTATAACACAATAACTGAATCCCAGAATACTCCATTTAAAAATAGTATAATCAGAAAACAAATAGTGTAACACATTTCAAATTTGATAACACACACACAAAAAAAACTAATAGAAGAATTAGAAGACAACACTAATGAAATCTCCCCAAAATTAAGACAACTGAAAACCAAAAGATTAAAAAATTAAAGAAGAATTCATGTGGCCCAACATCCAGCTAATAAAAGTTCCAGAAAGAAACAATAAAGAAAACAGATTCTCATGTCTTTTGTGTGTATGTGTGTGTGTGTGGAGGGGGAGCGGTGCAGGGAGGGGAGAAGGGGGATAAGGAAAGACTTATCAAAGAAATGATTCAAGAAAATTTCCCCTTATTAAGTGTCCAGTAAGAATGAGGGTCCTGATTGAATTACCAGCATACTTAACTTTTTTTTTAAGTGATGGCATGGGAGGACTACCACCATTTACAGGAACGAAGTATAAGCACACCAAAGAAACCAAAATCTGCGTTGGAAGCACAGAGAAAAGCAATACCGAATGCTAAGATGACAGAGCAGCGCCATCCAAGAGGAGACACGACATTCAACCTAGAACTACACGGTAAACTACCAACTCTGAAAACAGAGTAAGGTCAAACTTGCATCACTGAACCAAGTTCACCTTTGAACAATGTGAGCTTGAACTTAACGGGTCCACTTTTATCTAGACTTAAATACAGTATACTGGAAATTTTCTAGAGGTTTGCAACAATTGAAAATATTTACAGATGAACTCTGTAGCTTAGAAATATCAAGAAAGGACTTCCCTGGTGGCTCAGTGGTAAAGAATCTGCCTGCCAATGCAGGAGACACAGGTTCACTTGCTCCAAGAAAATCTCACATGCCACAGGATAACGAAGCCCGAGTGCCACAACCACAGAGCCCACGCCCTGCAACCAGGAAGCCCGCGTGCCCTAGAACCTGTGCTCCACAAGAGGAGCCACCGCAACGGGAAGCCCTTGCACCGCAGCTGCAGAGTGGTCCCCACTTGCTGCAACCAGAGAAAGCCCTCGCACAGGAACAAAGAAACTAGCCAAAAATAAACAATTAATTTAAAAAATAAAGAAAACCAAATATCAAGAAAATTAATAAAAGCGGTCATCAATTCATAAAACATGCAGATACTAGTCTAACCTTACACAGGCATAAGGTGAGCAATATTTAATAAAAATTAATACTATGTTAGTTTTCTCAGCGTTTTACAACATTCCTTTCAAAGAATTACACTACCATTCATTATGCTACACTGGGGCTTCCCTGGTGGCTCAGACTGTAAAGAATCTGCCTGCAATGCACAAAGAACTAGGTTTGATCCCTGGGTCGAGAAGATTCCCTAGAGAAGGGAATGGCTACCCACTCCAATATTCTTGCCTATGGACAGAGGAGCCTTGTGGCTACCAACAGTCAGATACAACTGAGTGACTAATACTTAGGCCTCTCTCCTGTATTTGGAAAAACTATTCATAAGCATATTACCATAGGTAAATGATTTTTTTTTAATGCAACATGTTTCAAATAGTGTACTTGCCCTAAGTATAGGCTAGGTTCCTGTGAAGCAATCACAATCACAGAAGGCTACTACAAGGAATCATATTGCTGCTGCTTCATCATCAATGCATGTATTATTATACCCATAAATAAATATGAACTTCTTTACAATTTTTTTTTCATTTCTGATGTCTAGTGTTAGGAAATCAGACATCGTTGGATAATAGAAAAAGCAAGAGAATCCTAGGAAAAACATCTACTTCTCTTCATTGATTATGCTAAAGTCTGACTGTGTGGATCACAATAAACTGGAAAATTCCTAAAGAGACAGGAATACCAGACCACCTTTCTTGTCTCCTACAAAACCTGTATGCAGGTCAAGAATCAACAGTTAGAACCGGACATGGAACAATGGACTGGTTCCAAACAGGGAAAGGAATACGTCAAAGCTATATATTGTCACCCTGCTTATTTAACTTCTATGCAGATTACATCATGAGAAATGCTGGGATGAATGAAGCACAAGCTGGATCAAGATTACTGGGAGAAATATCAATAACCTCAGATATACAGATGACACCATCCTTATGGCAGAAAGTGAAGAGGAACTGAAGTACCTCTTGAGAAAGTGAAAGAGTGAAAAAGCTGGCTTAAAACTCAACATTCAAAAAACAAAGATCATGGCATCCAGTCCCATCACTTCATGGCAAATAGATGTGGAAACAATGGAAACAGTGACAGACTTTATTTTCTTGGGCTCCATAAATCACTATGGATGGTGACATGAGTTTGAGCAGACTCTGGGAGATGGAGATGCAGCCTGACATGCTGCAGTTTGGAACCACTCGTTATTTCATGCCTGGCTCTAACTGCTGTTTCTTGACCTGCATACGGTTTTGCAGGAGGCAGGTAAGATGGTCTGGTATTCCCATCTCTTTAAGAATCTTCCAGTTTGTTGGGATCCATACCTGCAGAGGTTCAGATGCTCTGCAGTCTTCCCTGGACCAGACCAGACTGTGTAGCTATGGGAACAGGACAGATGTGTATCTATTGAGAACTCAGAGTCAAGGAAGGGGTGGCTGGCTTCTCTCACATGAAGTAAAGCCCAAGGTGTGGCCTCAGAGGCTTTAATTTTTGGACACTGACTGGCAAAACACGCGTCAACAGCAACACATTTCTGCTCCTCATAGCCTTTTCTTAAAAATTCCTTACATAAGGATCCAGGACCGCAAGAAATTTTATTGTACGTGATCCTCTAGCTGTTGTTCTTTTAAATGGTATGAGGGCAATGACTAGACAAAGTATCAAATGTTTTCTACCCTCAAATGTTTAAAACTCTGAATTGAAAATGAACTTGAAAAAATTAAAAACTGATTTAGAAAAAGATCCACCGAGGTCAAAAACTGAATAATGTGATTTAAAATTCGTCAAATGTTCTTTATAATTAACTATTCAAATAGAAATGCAACACTAAAAGAGCCATTTACTTGCAAGTATAATAACATTTCACCAGTGGAGATCAATGAAGTTATCACTGCACTGACACTATTGGCACCAGCAAATACCACATACGAAATTATACTCTTTACCTAATTAGGATTTGATACATTGTTGTTCCATAAAACACAGCTAACTGAATTCTAATGTATACCCTACAGGGCCAAAATAGCAGCAAACTCTACAGATAATGGTAACAGCAGCAAATCTTATTTTCTTGTACAATCTTTTGATATTGGGTGAAAAGAATAAAATTTCTTAAGTTCAATCTAAGCAACACAGAAATCACCAAAACAGCACCTAAGAGTCATTTTCTCAAGTTTACTAGTTAAATTTCATTTACATTTTTGTATAAATTTATATTGGCTTCTGAACAAGAATGACTCCCATCCCATTAACATTCAAAACACTAAGCAAACCATAATGGCAAAAACTGACATTTCGACAATGAAAAATTTAAAAGATCAAATATGACTATCATCAAAAACCATGTCCATGGTAATACATTTATAATTTTTTAAAACCATTTACCAAGCTTGATGGAATATCAAATTTGCTACCTTCTAAAGTTATTAAAGTAGAAGTCCCCCATAAACAGGACAGCAACAGAAGAGGCTGACACCAGGTGGCAACGCTTCAGGGCAGTTTATGAAGCACTAAGGCACCAGGGTCATAAACTGGAGACAGAATACAGAAAGACACCACATCAAGGGATTGTGTGAAGTTTTAACAAATATAAATTTATTTATTTATAAAATAAGTATCACTGTACTTAACTGAGATCAACCCAGCAAGGGTCCTACAATTTTCAAAGCTTTAGACTACAGGATGAGAAAGAATCCACGGCGCCAGAGCTCAGCAAGGCTAACTATACACACAACCTGAAAGGGGCTAGGTAAGGCTAGCAAAAGCAATGTCCAGGAAGCAGGTGTCAGAGAAGAAATCAAACTAGCTGAGTAGTGAAGAAAGAAAGCATCCAGGTATGGGGTACAGATCAATCTCCACAGCAGGTTACAGTCATGGACTCAAACAAAACTTGAGAGACTAGGTGTGTGACACGTGACTGGGCCAGAAGAGGCAGCAGACAATTTAGGCACCGAACAAAGAGGGTCAGAACCCAGGCAAGGAAAAGTCATTACTGATTCTCAGTTCTTTTCCTGAAAGGGCTTCCCTGATAGCTCAGTTGGCAAAGAATCCGCCTGCAATGCAGGAGATCCCGCTTCAGTTCCTGGGTTGGGAAGATCCCCTGGAGAAGGGATAAGCTATCCACTCCAGTATTTTGGGGTTTCTCTTGTGGCTCAGCTGGTAAAGAATCCACCCACAATACGTGGGACCTGGGTTCGATCCCTGGGTTGGGAAGATCCCCTGGAGAAGGGAAAGGCTACCTTCTCCAGTATTCTGGCCTGGAGAATTCCACGGACTGTATAGTCATGGAGTCGAAAAGGGTCGGACACGCCTGAGTGACTTTCACTTTGTTTGCCTGAACTGGGTATTTTTCAGAACTAATCAAAAGTATAATTTCTACATGCTAGTTAGGATGGGGGGTGTGGTGCGGGCAGGTAAAAGGAGAGTTTTCCACAGGTTATTTCAAACATCCTCAGGTCCCCATTCTAATGAACTATCAGCCAACAGTGATGATGTGAGCTGGTACAGAACATACAGAAAAGCAGGTGGTTAAAGTTTTGTCTAGAGACACATTTAAGAAGTACTAAAATGTTTGAAGGCATATTATTTGACTGAAAATAGCTCAGTATTGATGCAACTCAAGCCTCCCTGGTAAGAAAAAAAAAAAAAGAAGAGGCAAGTTGAATAAAATTAGAAGGATTTTTATGACAGTTGAGCTTTCAGGGAACTATCTGAATGAAGAGAAAGAAAAGGTTTGGCAGGGACTTCCCTGGTAGCCCAGTGGCTAGGACTCCACACTTCCAATGCAGGGGACTTGGATTCAATCCCTGGTCAGGGAACCAGATCCCACATGCTGCAACTGGGAGCTTCTTCATATGCCTATAACTAAAGATTCCACATATTAAAAAACAAAGACATTCCTTTGTCAACAAAGGTCCGTCTAGTGAAGGCTATGGTTTTTCCAGTAGTCATGTATGGATGTGAGAGTTGGACTATAAAGAAGTCTCTTTATAGACTCTTGAGAGTCCCTTGGACTGCAAGGAGATCAAACCAGTCCATCCTAAACGAAATCAGTCCTGGGTGTTCACTGGAAGGACTGATGGTGAAGCTGAAACTCCAATATTTTGGCCACCTGATGCGAAGAACTGACTCATTTGAAAAGACCCTCATGTTAGGAAAGACTGAAGGCAGGAGGACAAGGGGATGACAGAGGATGAGATGGTTGGATGGCATCACCAACTCAATGCACATGGGTTTGGGTAAACTCCAGGAGTTGGTGATGGACAGGGAGGCCTGGCGTGCTGCACTTCATGGAGTCGCAAAGAGTCGGACGCGACTGAGTGACTGAACTGAACTGAAAGATCCCATATGCCACAACTAAAGATGGAAGATCCCAGGAAGCCAAATAAATATATAAATATTAAAGAAAGAAAGAAAAGATTTGGCAATTTAGAAGCAAATGATCAATAAACAAATATCAATGAAGTTTCATCAATAGCACTGAATAATTCAGACTGAAACTAAGAATATTTCATTTACAATAGCATCAAAAGGAAAAAAAATACTCAGGAATATATTTAACAAAAGACAAAACTCATATACTAAAAATGACAAAACATTCTTAAGAGAAATTTTAAAGACACCTAAATAAATGGAAAAACTATGGAGGATATTGGAGGATTTAATATGGTTAGGATGGCAATACTCCCTAAATTGATTTACAGATTCAGTGCAACCCCCATCAAAATTCCAATAGCCTTTTTCCATAAAAATTGGCCAAATAATTCTAAAATTCATATGGACATAAGCAACCCTCAATAGCTATGAATAAATTTAGGACTCACACTTTCAGATTTCAAAGCTTACTTCAAAGCTACAACTACCAGTGACTTCCCTAGTGGGCCCGTGGTTAAGACTCATCCCCTGAAGGGGGCAAGGGTTTGATCCCTGGTTTTATGTGTGTGTGCTTAGTCACTCAGTTGTGTCCAACTCTTTGCGACCCCACAGACAGTAGCCTGCCAGGCTCCTCTGTCCATGGAGATTCTCCAGGCAAGAATACTGGAGTGGGTTGCCAAGACCTCCTCTTCCAGGGAATCTTCACAACCCAGGGATCAAACCCAGGTTTTCCGCATGGCAGGTGGATTCTTCATTGTTTGAGCTCCCAGGGAAACCCTGTTGGGGAACTAAAACCCTGCATGCTGTGTGGCCAAAAAACAAAAGATAAATACTATGACGACCAGGACTATGAGGTACTGACATAAGAGCAGGTATAGACTAATTAGAATATAACTGGTAGTACAGAAATAAGCCCACTCTTCCTGTTAAATGCTTTTGGACAAGAGTGCCAAGACAACTCACTGCGGGAAGGAAGGTGTGTGTGTGCTCAGTTGCTCAGTCATGTCCAACTCTTTGTGATTCGGTTGGACTCCAAAGAGCTGTGTCCAACTCTACACAACGAGTCGTGTCTGACTCTACACAAAGAGTCATGTCCAATTCTTTGTGTTGCCACCAGGCTCTTCCGTTCAGGGGGTTTCCCAGGCAAGAATACTGGAGGAGTTGCCATTTCCTTCTCCAGGGGATCTTCCCAGGGAGTGAACCCATGTCCCCTGCATTGGCAGGCAGATTCTTTACCACTGAGCCACCTGGAAAGCCCAGGGGAATGAACAGTCTTCTACGAATGGTGCTGACAACCAGATACCCACATATAATGAATAGAGTTGGACTCACACCATTAATTCAAAACAGATCAAAGACCTAAATGTAAGAGCTAAAAATTTTATAAAATGTTTAGAATGAAACACAAGTGTAAATCTTCGTGACCTTAGACTACACAATAGTTTCTTCATTCAGTTCAGTTCAGTTCAATCGCTCAGTCGTGCCCAACTCTTTGCAACCCCATGAATCACAGCACACCAGGCCTCCCTGTCCATCACCAACTCCCCCTAAATAAATCATAAGAAACCAAAGAAAAGACAGGTAAATTAGAATTAGTGTTAAATTTTTTGTGATTAAAAGAGTACTCTCAAGAAAGCAAAGAGACAACCCATAGAATGGGAGAAAATGTCTGCATATCATGTAACTCATAAGGGTCTAGTACTAGGAATAAAGAACTTTTGTAACAATAAAAAGACAACCCAGTTAAATAATGGACAAAGAATTTGAATAGACATTTCTTCAAAAAGATACACAAAGAGCCAATTAGTACATGAAAAGATGTTTAACGTCATTAGTCACACGGGAAATGCAAATCAAAACCACCATGAAATTTTTCACATCAACTAGAATGACTATAATCAAAAAGATAATAAGCAAAAATGTAGAGAAACTGTAATCTTTGTACATTATCCGTGAGAATGTCAGATGGTGCAGCTGCACTGTAAAACAGCTCAATGATTCCTCAAATAGCTGAGCAGAGTTACCCCATAACCTAGCAATTCCTTTCCTAGGTATATACCCAGGAGAACTGAAAACACGTCAACCCAAAACTTGTATGTGAATGTTTATAGCAGCATTATTCCTAACTGCCAAAAGTAGAAGCAACCCAAATGCCTGATAAATGGATAAATAAATGTAGGATATCCACACAATGGCATATTTATCACTCAGCCATAAAGAGGAAAGAAGGGCTGATTAGTGCTACAACATGAACTTTGAGACATTAAACTAAATGAAATATTACAAAAGAGAAAGACACAAAAGGTCACATATTACAGGATACTACTGATATGAAAAATCCAGAACAGGCAAATAAAGAGAGACAGGAAGTAGACAGGTGGTTGACAGAGGATTAGTGGAGGAGAACTAGAGCAGGGAGGGCTAATGGGCATGGGGTTTCTTTCTCAAGTAATTTTTTTTTTAATGTCCTGGAATTAAGTAATAGTTATAGTTGCATAAATTTGTGATTATACTAAAAACCACTGAATTGTACACTTTTTAGAGTGGTAAGTGGGGACTTTCCTGGTGGTCCAAAGGCTAAGACTCCAGGCTCTCAATGCAGGGGGCCCGGGTTCGATTCCTGGCCAGGGAACTAGATCTGGCATGACACAACTAACCGTTCACGTACCACAACTAAAGACCCAGCGTGCTGCAACTGAGACCTGGTGCAGCCAAATAAGTAAATAAAAATAAACATTTTTTAAATAAATAAAAACAAAGTGATAAGTTATATATGGCATATGAATAATATAAAAGAGAGCAAGCCAAACCTGAAAAAAAGGGCAGAAGGGAAATGAAATGCAAGAAGAACAATACATTTCAGTATAGTTATGTAATGAGTTTCTACTCAGCAGTTAAAAATTAATGAGTGAATCCACACACTAACGGACTGCAAAAACTTGATACTGAGCAAGAAAGCAATCTGTAGAGGGACATATATGTAAAATATCATTTTAAAAAAGGCAAAAACAATGCTCTAGATAAATACGTACATATGTAAAAGTTATAAACAGATGAATGGAAAAAGATACACCAAAGACGAGATAGCAATCCACCTATGTGGGAAGCAGGAAGGCAATAGGGCTGGGAAGGGATGCCCACAGCACTCAAAGAATTAAAGCAAATGTGTGCTACAAGAGAGGACAAAGCTGGCTGGCAGGTTCATAATTAGCACATTATTCTCTTTTCTGGTTCCTAGAAACTTCAATAAAAGTTGAATAAAAATAAAAAAATGAATAGAACTCAATAGAAGGAAATCTGTAACTAAACTCTAGTCCATGGTAAACTTTTTTTCTTAATGAGACAACCACTGCAGTTGATAATCATTGCATTATCTGTATTTCCTTCTCTACAACTTTCTATCGTCTTTCCAAAATATAAAATTCAAGTGACATTCTGTATAATGTTAATTTCTGAAATATACACATGAGTACAATTACACAACTAACTTTGGGGTTTTGAAGATTAGAAAAGGAGAGGAGCAAAACAGAAAAGTGGCCTATTTTGGAGCTCAAAAACAGGAAAGCACCAAGCATTTGCTGCTTCTATGAAGAAATGCGTAAGATACACAGAGAGACACTGGAAGTGGATGAAAAGTTAAGACAAGTAAGAAAATCACATATAAAGTTGAAAAGAGTATAAAACACTAATTTTAAAACATTTTGGGGGAGCGCAGAATACCTATACCAGCTGTTCTCAAGCTATTTAGTCTCAGAACTCCTTTATCTCTTCAATCCTATCAAAGACTTCAAAAAAGTTTTGCTTACATGGGTTATATCTATCAATATTGTGTTAGAAATTAAAACAAAGAAATTTTTGAAAACACAGGAAATCACAAGCACATACTGAATTATCCTGAATGGTGATGTCAACAACTTGTCATACAAGTGCAAAAACTCTGCCATATACTCCTGAGAGAATCGGGAAGACCATCTAGTGACAGCTTAGTCCTATCATGAAAACGGTTTTCACCACATATACCCTGAAAGATATGCATGAACAATTGACTTACCCAAAAGAAATGTTAACTTAAAGAGAGAAACATGAACTGGCTGAAACACGGCTCTTTCACTTTACTGGGTTTAAGAAACCTGTCACAGAAATTTTATCTTCACATAGTGAGATATGATGACTCATAGTTGTTTTATAGCAAGTTAGGATGCCATCAGAAATTTAAGCTATTTCTGCTTTACATTTATTTATTCAAAGAACACTGCATCTGGCAAAGGCTGCCCAATCTTATAACATATTCAAAGTCCATCTGGAATTTTATGCAGCCTTAAAATGCCACCATGCATTTTCCCATTTGCTATCAATTTTAAAACTTAAGAAACAAAAGGATTTAGAAGTAACCAAGATTTCCAGAACCCCAGGCCCATCATCCTCTCCCATTCATTACAGACACAGCAGCCAGCATCTTTCTACAACACATTTCTCTCTTGCTTTGATTTTTAAGAAGTAGTTTGTAAATCTTCTAATGATCTGCCCTGCCATATTTCACCTACTTCCCCCCGACAACCACACCCCATTCCCCAAGAGAAGAAAAAAATAAAATTTAATGATGTTCCTACCAATGTGCTATGGGGATATCCATGAGGAAGACATAAATGTCCTGCTCTGGTAAAGATTTCAAATAAAAATACGCCAAGTGTGGCAAGTGTTATAAGGTTATATAAGGTATTTCATAAATACAACAAAGGAAATTAACACAGCCCTAGAGGCCAGTTGACCTTCTCTGAAGAAACACAGTTTAAGCTGAGATCTGAAAGATAAAAGGTGGGGGAGTGAGTGGACCCCTATCTTTTCTGACTAGAGAACACAACCACTGGGTAAGGCCTCATCTGTACTTGGGTTTGGCTTGGACCTTGTAAATTTCCTGCTTTTACCTTCACATTCTGCTGCCTAAATATGCTGAGAGCCTCATTTAAGGTGACTGGAACTATCCTAGTTTTAAACCTAGAAGTCTTGGGCTTTCTGGTGGCTCAGCAGCTCAGCCTGCTGATACAGGAGACAGAGGTTTGATCCCTGGCCTCATGGCACCTAAGTCCGTGCACCATAGTTATTGAGCCTGTGCTCTAGAGCCTGGGAACAGCAACTACTGAAACTGTGCACCCTAGAATTCTTGCTTCGCAGCAAGAGGTTATTGCAGTGAGAGGCCCGACACAGCAACTGAAGCACAGCCCCCAATCAATACAACTAGAGAAAAGCCCACGCAGCGACAAAGACCCAGCACAGTCATAAATAAATCAAATTTTAAAGTGAAAGTGAAAGTCGCTCAGTTGTGTCTGATTCTATGACCCGTGGACTATACAGTGCATGGAATTCTCCAGGCCAGAATCCTAGAATGGGTAGCTGTTCCCTTCCCCAGGGGATCTCCCCAACCCAGGGATCAAACCCAAGTCTCCCAAACTGCAAGTGGATTCTTTACCACCTGAGCCACCAAAAAACAACACTAAACTCTTACATTCAGAGAATCCCTCAGTCTCAGGCAAACCAGGAGAATTGGTTACTTCAGCCCTCATATTACTTAACCTAAGTATTATGCTTTGGCTTCCTAAAAGAAAACTTGCTGTCCCATAACAGCTAAACTCTGAAAGACTGAAAATGCCAAGTCTCTTCAAGAATATAGCCCAAGAATTCACATATAAAGTGAAAAACTGGTTCAACCACTGTGGAAATCTGTTTGCAATATACTACTCAAATGTATTTACACCTGCCCCACAAACCAGGAATCCTAATCCTCAGTGTTTACCCAAGAGGAATGCGAGCTTAAATACACCAAAAGAATGTTCATAGCAGTTTTATTCACAGGAGCCAATACAGGAAACCACCTGAATGTCCATCAACACAAGAATGAATACTAGTGGACCAAACAAAGAACAAGGGATATAAGCAATAACACAGACGGGTCCCACAGACACAGCACGGAGTGAAAAACAGTCAAGCAAAAAGAGTAAATACTATAGGTACTCCTCAAGATGAAGTCAAAATCAGAGCCCAGGCAAAGCTAACAAGCAGTAACAGACATCAGAGAGGTGGTTATCTGAGTAGGAAGAAGGTTCTAATGAACCCAAAGGAATCTGCTGAGGTATTACAAAGTCTTCTATCTTGATCTGAGTGGTAACAATAGAAATGTATACATCTGTGAAAATGTTGATCTGCACAATTTACATATTATACTGATTTTATAGCTTGACTTTTTAAATATTTTTAAAGAAAACTAGGATCTTTCCTTCTAAACAATGTAATACAGACCCTCCTCTCTAAAACAACCAAATTTTACAAATTTGGCATTTGTTTTTTTTTTTCTCCAAATCAAAAATAATATACGTGGAGCATCAGGCCACTGGCACATCAGGCAATGAAGAACAGTAAACCTTGAGACAGGAAGCAAACAAGGTGAGCCCTAACACTGGCCCTATTTATTGCCTTGGCAGAGTTTCCTGGCAACAGAGAAGGAAGGGAAACTGAGGCAGAGCCTGGGTAACTCCCAGATGAGGAGACAAAGGTGAGACCAGGGAGACCAAAGCAACTGCAGTTCAGAAGATGAGAGTACCGCAGTGAGAAAACCTGGAGATGACAGCCAGTAATCCTTGAGCACAGAACCCATCAGTGAATGCAAGTGAGGAAACTGCCATAAACCAGGGGAAGAATCAACACAACAGTGTCCTGTGCTCACACTGAGCCACGAACAGCGCTTGCTTTCAAACAACTACACTAGTAAAACTCATAATTCACGGTGTATTGGGTAGAGTACACAGAAAGGTCTTGCTAAGTAACAGGGAACAAATGAGCACTGACTGCTCTATACCCACTTAACAAACATACATTAAGTCATAAAGTCAGCAACCAAAAAGACCAAACTATTTCCAAGTAACTGAAGTGCATCACAGAACAAGGCTCAAGAAGATCTACAGGAACACAAAAAAATCCTGTAACATAAAAACTACAGGACACAAGAAGGTAAAATTTACAATGACTGCTACATATCTATTAGAAGGCCTAAACTTAAAAAGATTGACTTCATGAAGTGTTGGCAAAGACGTGAGGAAACCATAACTCCCTCACATTGCAGATGAGCATGTAAAACAGTAGATTCACCTCGGGAAAGAGTTTGCAGTTTCTTTTTCTAGTTCTACCAGTTAACTACTACCAACCCATCTCCCTCCACCCTCATGCATGCATGCTCAGTCATGTAACCCCAGGCTACTCCATTTCTTCTAAGGGATTCCTGCCCACAATAGTAGATAAATGGTCATTTGAGTTAAATTCACCCATTCCAGTCCATTTCAGTTCGCTGATTCCTAGAATGTCGACGTTCACTCTTGCCATCTCCTGTTTGACCACTTCCAATTTGCCTTGATTCATGGACCTAGCCATGAAGAGATACCCTACGTCCAAGGTAAGAGAAACCCAAGTTAGACAGTAGGTGTTGCAAGAGGGCATCAGAGGGCAGACACACTGAAACCATAATCACAGAAAACTAGTCAATCTGATCACACGGACCACAACCTTGTCTAACTCAATAAAACTAAGCCATGCCGTGTGGGGCCACCTAAGACGAGTGGGCTATGGTGGAGAGGTCCACCAGTAGACTTGTCAGAGGTCCACTGACAGAATGTGGTCCACTGGAGAAAGGAATGGCAAACCACTTCAGTATTCTTGCCTTGAGAACCCCATGAACAGTATGAAAAGGCAAAATGATAGGATACTGAAAGAGGAACTCCCCAGGGCAGTAGGTGCCCAATATGCTACTAGAGATCAGGGGAGAAATAACACCAGAAACAATGAAGGTATAGAGGCAAAGCAAAAACAACACCCAGTTGTGGATGTGACTGGTGACAGAAGTAAGGTCCGATGCTATAAAGAACAATATTGCATAGGAACCTGGAATGTTAAGTCCATGAATCAAGGCAAATTGGAAGTGGTCAAACAGGAGATGGCAAGAGTTAACGTTGACATTCTAGAAATCAGCGAACTAAAATGGACTGGAATGGGTGAATTTAACTGAGATGACCATTATATCTACTACTGTGAGCAAGAATCCCTTAGAAGAAATGGAGTAGCCATCATAGTCCACAACATACTGAAATGCAGTACTTGGATGCAATCTCAAAAATGACAGGATGATCTCTGTTCATTTCCAANCAATGGAGCATTACTCAGCCATTAAAAAGAATACATTTGAATCCATTCTAATGAGGTGGATGAAAGTGGAGCTGATTATACAGAGTGAAGTAGGCCAGAAAGAAAAACACCAATACAGTATACTAACACACATATATATATGGAATTTAGAAAGATGGTAATGATAACCATGTACGTGAGACAGCAAAAGAGACACAGATGTATAGAACACAATTTTGGGGTCTATGGGAGAGGGAGAAGGTGGGATGATTTGGGAGAATGGCATTGAAATATATATACTGTCATGTAAGAAACAAATCGCCAGTCTAGGTTCGATGCAGGATACAGGATGCTGGGGGCTGGTGCACTGGGATGACCCAGAGAGATGATGTGGGGAGAGAGGTGGGAGGGGGGTTCAGGATTGGGAACTCATGTACACCTGTGGCAGATTTATGTTAATGTGTGGCAAAACCAATACAGTATTGTAAACTAAAATAAAAAAGAAATTAATTAATTTTAAAAAATGCATAGTATTTGCATGTAAACTGTGCAGTCCTCCTGCATACTTTAAATTATCTCTAAATACTTATAATACCTAATACAATGTAAATACTACACAAATAATACTGGAGTGGATAGCTGTTCCCTTCTCCAAGGGATCTTCCCAACCAGAGAGAACCCAGGTCTCCTGCCTTGCGGTGGATTTTTTACCATCTGAGCCACCAGGGATGCCCAAATAAAATATTAATACTCTGTATATAATTGCCTGCATGCAGCAAATTCAAGTTTTGCTATTTGGAATGTTCTGAAAAAAATTTTTTTTTTAATATTTTCAACCCGCAGTTGATTGAATCCATGGTTATGGGTATGGAGGGCCAGTTGTGTAACTCTCACATGCTTTCAATCTTCTCTATTTCTCCTTTATTATTCCCTGAGCCATAATATTTTCCTGAAACTAATTCAGTAAGCCTCTACATTGGCAGTCCCATCTTCTGTTTTGCATCTTCGAGATAATTCTTTAATTGCAGCAAACCTTTCTTTCTAGAATATAAATCTTGTTGTGTCACTCATAGACTGAGATTCCTTCAGTTTGTCCCTATGGGCCATTAGCTGAAACCCAGCATTTTAGCATTGTTGTCAACTGCCTGAGAATATGGACTACTTCTGCCCATTCCAAAGCCTCCCACACAATATGTGGACAATAAATAGTGTCTGTTAACTATTTTGAAGAAGCATGTTTTTACAAGGCCCTTCATGTTTACAACCATCTCTAAATTTTCACACATGTCCATGCAATCAATGGACCTAGATTCCCAAAAAGAACTAAGAAGAGAAAAAAAAAATTAAACCCATTCATAGTAACTGTTACAGAAGTGCAAGACAGAATGAGAGGTGTCAGACTGCCTGCAAATGACAGAAAAGGTAAGGAGAGTGAGGCAAAGAGGACCAGGCAAGGGTCAGACCCCCAGAGATATTTGGAAAATGGTAAGAATGGACATAGGACAAACAAAAAGAGAGACAGATCATGCTAGCCACAAAGAACAATATCGCTACCTGTGCCAATGGCTGAGATGTTCTTAATAGATACATTCTCCTGTTCCAAATGAAAATCTGGCCTAGAATTTAGTTCATTTTGCTTCACAGATATATTGCTAGGTGTTGTAAGAGCCAATGACACAAATTTAGACAATATGGACTCTGCCCAGGAATCCTTCCTTCCACCCAGTTCAGAAGGCAGACAGGAACAGGTATCAGTATTAGAGGACGAGACAGGCAGAAGGTGTGGTGGGGAAGTGAGTGGAAAAGGGCATATTGTTGAACTTGAGGGGATCAGGGTAGATGAACTAATAGATATTGATGATAAGAACTAATGAGAACTATAAAGTATTCAAAAGTTACATTTAATTGAAAATTTAGATTTTATTAACAGAGATAATTTTTCAAAGATAAATGCTATAGTGCTATATTTATATGTAACACATATAGGAAAAAAAAACTGTAAACATTGTTTCTGTTTTTATAGTCCTGAAGAGCACAAAGGATTGAGTACCTACAGGAGAAGGCAATGGCAACCCACTCCAGTACTCTTGCCTGGAGAATCCCATGGACGGAGGAGCCTGGTAGGCTGCAGTCCATGGGGTCGCAACTTCACTTTCACTTTTCACTTTCATGCATTGGAGAAGGCAATGGCAACCCACTCCAGTGTTCTTGCCTGGAGAATCTCAGGGATAGTGGAGCCTGGTGGGCTGCCGTCTATGGGGTTGCACAGAGTCGGACATGACTGAAGCAACTTAGTAGCAGCAGCAGCAGCAGCAGCGAGCGCATTTGAACGCTCAGATATTAACAGAGATAATTTTTCAAAGATAAATGCTATAGTGCTATATTTATATGTAACACATATAGGAAAAAAAAACTGTAAACATTGTTTCTGTTTTTATAGTCCTGAAGAGCACAAAGGATTGAGTACCTACAGGAAAGGCAATGGCAACCCACTCCAGTACTCTTGCCTGGAGAATCCCATGGACGGAGGAGCCTGGTAGGCTGCAGTCCATGGGGTCGCAACTTCACTTTCACTTTTCACTTTCATGCATTGGAGAAGGCAATGGCAACCCACTCCAGTGTTCTTGCCTGGAGAATCTCAGGGATAGTGGAGCCTGGTGGGCTGCCGTCTATGGGGTTGCACAGAGTCGGACATGACTGAAGCAACTTAGTAGCAGCAGCAGCAGCAGCAGCGAGCGCATTTGAACGCTCAGAAATGCAGCACAGCCCTCTCTGCTTCAGGTCATCAAAACAAAATTCCTAAGTGGAGGATACTGTACCAAATTCAAAGTTACCTTGTCAAGTCCACCTTCCACCAGTCTCTTCAGCTCTAAAAAGTACCTTATTTATTTGGCCTTCACCTTTGTCTTACTTATTCCTCCATTTCCTTGCCAAGGGAGGAGATGGGGAAAAAACTGTTACCAAAAAATTACTTCTCTTTAAAGAGCTTATTTCTTTGGTTTTTTTCCCCCACGACATACTAACCTCCTCTAGTCCAGTACTTATTAACATTTTTATGGAGTTCCACGGAGAAGGCAATGGCACCCCACTCCAGTACTCTTGCCTGGAAAATCCCATGGACGGAGGAGCCTGGTCGGCTGCAGTCCATGGGGTCGCTAAGAGTTGGACACGACTGAGCGACTTCCCTTTCAATTTTCATTTTCATGCATTGGAGAAGGAAATGGCAACCCACTCCAGTGTTCTTGCCTGGAGAATCCCAGGGATGGGGGAGCCTGATGGGCTTCCATCTATGGGGTCACACAGAGTCGGACACGACTGAAGTGACTTAGCAGCAGCAGCAGCATGGAGTTCCATTTTTACAGAGCTCCAGTTAGGAACTGTGGAGCTTCCCAGGTGGCCTGTGGTAAAGTATCCGCCTGCTAATGATGAGATAGGTTGGATCCCTGGTGTGGAAGATCTGGAGAAGGGAATGGCAACCCACTCCAGTATTCTCGCCTGGAAATCCCATGGACGGAGGAGCCTGGCAGGCTACAGGCCATGGGGTTGCAAAAGAGTCACTCTAACAGAACTTATGAGACTAAAACAGCAGTTAGGAACCACAATTGATTAGGGCGGAGAGGAATCCACACAGGCGGACTGGCTCCGCACCGGCCATCTCTATCGAGGAGGCTGGGGGACTGCGCAGAATAGGTGGGTGGCAGGTGAGTCGCATGGATGTGGAGACTTGGAAAAGAAGAGTGGGCATGAGCAGGCTTGTGGGTGGCAGGAAGCTGGCAGCTCAAGAATTCGCTGTCCTGTAGCACTTGCTGCTGTGTGTGGAAATGTGGAAAGAGATGCGCCTGGAAAGAACTTGTCAAAGCAATTGCGCCAGAAGGGTTGGCGAAAGCAGGAGGGATGGTGGGGACCACTAGGGTGGGCAGCACTGGGACCCTGAGGTGGGTGATCCTGAGGCTGTTGTGACGAGAGGAGGGGGTGTGATGTTTCCCTTGTCACTGGACCTGGTTGAGGATGTTGCGGCAGGTGCTTGCCTTGTGCGTGAGCGGGCACCGGTCTTTTTCCTCACCGTGCCTGCAATTCTGACCATAACCTTCGGCCTCAGTGCGCTCAACCGCTTCCAGCTGAGGGCGACCCAGCCACAGCCTGGCCAAGACTGAGCACAGCCCGGCTAGCAGTCCATGCTCCTGCTTCAGTTCAGTTCAGTTCAGTTCCGTCACTCAGTGGTGTTCAAATCTTTGCGACCCCATGAATCGCAGCACCCCAGGCCTCCCTGTCCATCACCAACTCCTGGAGTTGACTCAAACTCACATCCATCCAGTCAGTGATGCCATCCAGCCATCTCATCCTCTGTCGACCCCTTCTCCTCCTGCCTCTAATCCCTCCCAGAATCAGAGTCTTTTCCAGTGAGTCAGCTCTTCGCATGAAGTGGCCCAAGTATTGGAGTTTCAGTTTTAGCATCATTCCTTCCAAAGAACACCCAGGACTGATCTCCTTTACAATGGACTGGTTGGATCTCCTTGCAGTCCAAGGGACTCTCAAGAGTCTTCTCCAATACCACAGTTCAAAAGCATCAATTCTTCAGCCCTCAGCTTTCTTCACAGTCCAAGTCTCATATCCATACATGACCACTGGAAAAACCATAGCCTTGACTAGAAAGACCTTAGTCGGCAAAGTAATGTCTCTGCTTTTGAATATGCTGTCTAGATTGGTCATAACTTTTCTTCCAAGGAGTAAGCGCCTTTTAATTTCATGCCATCTGCACTGCACTGCAGTGCACTGCACAATCTGCAGTGATTTTGGAGCCCAAAAATAAAGTCTGACACTGTTTCCACTGTTTCCTCATCTATTTGCCATGAAGTGATGGGACCAGATGCCATGATCTTCATTTTCTGAATGTTGAGCTTTAAGCCAACTTTTTCAGTCTCCTCTTTCACTTTCATCAAGAGGCTTTGTAGTTCCTCTTCACTTTCTGCCATAAGGGTGATGTCATCTGCATATCTGAGGTTATTGATATTTCTCCCGGCAATCTTGATTCCAGCTTGTGCTTCTTCCAGCCCAGCGTTTCTCATGATGTACTCTGCATATAAGTTAAATAAGTAGGGTGACAATATACAGCCTTGATATACTCCTTTTCCTATTTGTCACCAGTCGTTGTTCCATGTCTAGTAGTGTGAATTTAACTCAGATGACCATTATATCTACTACTGTGGGCAGGAATCCCTTAGAAGAAACGGAGTAGCCATCATGGTCAATAAAAGAGTCTGAAATGCAGTACTTGGATGCAATCTCAAAAATGACACAATAATCTCTGTTCGTTTCCAAGGCAAACCATTCAGTATCACAGTAATCCAAGTCTATGCCCCAACCAGTAACACTGAAGAAGCTGAAGTTGAACGATTCTATGAAGACCTACAAGACCTTTTAGAACTAACACCCCCCCCCCAAAAAGTTGCTCCTGCTTAGAGATTTTTAATTCGGTGATTACTGATTTTGTCTTTATAGAACCACCAATGCAGTAAGACAAAGCCCAATCATTTCTAAATAAGAAAATATTAAATCCAGGTTCTAAACCTCATTGTTTCTACCAGCTTTGGATAATAAAGCATCAGAATCTTCTTTAAAATTTGCTTTGTGAGAATAACTCCAGTACCCTTCTTATCTCATCATAGTGTTATAAGGAAAAAGTGATTTCTGTGGAGCTTTTCTTTGAAAGCTATTTTTATTGGAGAATATTTTCACTAGTATCATTGACCTTTGGTTGGATAGCAACCAAAAGTTAAATGACTTATTTTTATTTCATAGCCATTTAACACTCTACTGTTGCTGCTGCTAAGTCGCTTCAGTTGTGTCCGACTCTGTGTGACCCCATAGACAGCAGCCCACCAGGCTCCTCTGTCCATTGCTTTGTGAGAATAACTCCAGTACCCTTCTTATCTCATCATAGTGTTATAAGGAAAAAGTGATTTCTGTGGAGCTTTTCTTTGAAAGCTATTTTTATTGGAGAATATTTTCACTAGTATCATTGACCTTTGGTTGGATAGCAACCAAAAGTTAAATGACTTATTTTTATTTCATAGCCATTTAACACTCTACTGTTGCTGCTGCTAAGTCGCTTCAGTTGTGTCCGACTCTGTGTGACCCCATAGACAGCAGCCCACCAGGCTCCTCTGTCCCTGGGATTCTCCAGGCAAGAATACTGGAGTGGGTTGCCATTTCCTTCTCTAATGCATGCATACATGCTAAATCACTTCAGTTGTGTCGGACTCTGTGCGACCCCATGGACAGCAGCCCACCAGGCTCCTCTGTCCACTGGATTCTCTAGGGGAATATGCTGGAGTGGGTTGCCATTTCCTTCTCTAATTTAACACTCTGCATGTTGATTATTTTTTATAGCATGGGACTGTTTTGTTTCCAGCTAAATTATTGTGAATTTCCATCCAGTACTTCCAATTATACATTTTATATTACTGGTCTCTCTTTGTCAGTTCTCTGAATTCACCTACTATTTGGGAATTTTCCTACAGAGACACTTTCTCTATTCCTATGAATTGAATTTTCTCTAAGGTTTCAGGCATAGTTTAGGCTATTTTGCAAATAACAACATAAAGAATTGGATAATATATTAATAATTATAGCTTAAATCCTTTTCCCCAAAATGTGTTTCCAAAAATAAAATTCTTCTTTAAAGAGTAATATTTCTCTGAACAATGCTTTAATTAGTTTCTGGATTAATACTTAAAAAATTAAATTACCCTTCTGAATCTATTTTCAAACAGTAAATAAAAGCAGTTTTTTGATATTAATAGGCAACCTAATTTCTCCCCAAAAATGCAATAACATTTTATTCTTAAAGAAAGTTATCATTAGAATAAAAGGATCTATTTGTAGCAACTTGTAATATTGTATATAAAAAGCCTGGAGCAACTACCAAGTGAATTCATAATAAATCTATTGTAGAGAAGAGTGACAAAGCTGGCTTAAAACTCAACATTAAACAAAAAATAAGATCATGGCATCTGGTCCCATCACTTCATGGTAAATAGAAGGGGAAAAAGTAGAAGCAGGGACAGATAGATATTCTTTTCTTGTGCTCCAAATCACTGAGGATGGTGACTGCGGCCATGAAATTAGAAGACACTTGCTTCCAGGTGGGGCTAGTGGTAACAAACCCACCTGCCAATGAAGGAGACAAAAGAGACACGGGTTTGATCTCTGTGTTGGGAAGATACCCTGGAAGAAGGTATGGCCATCCAGTCCAAGATTCTCATCTGGAGAATCCCAAGGACAGAGGAACCTGTTAAGCTACAGTCCATAGGGTCTGAAAGAGCTGGACACAACTGAAGTGACTTAGCACAGAATAGCAGACTTCTTGGGAAGAAACTATGGCACATGTACACTCGTGGTGGATTCATGTTGATGTATGGCAAAACCAATACAATATTGTAATTAGCCTCCAACTAAAATAAATAAATTTATATTAAAAAAATAAAAAGCAGAAACATCACTTTTCTGACAAAGGTCTGTTTAGTCAAAACTACAGTTTTTCCGGTAGTCATGTACGATGTGAGAGTGGACCATAGAAATTCAACCTCTCTGTGCAAAAAGCTAGAGTGTCTGCTTTAGATAAAAACTTGAGGTCTGAGCTTAAACAGTTTACATTTTAGGGAAACCACAGAAGTCATATCAGTTCAAAGTTACCTTACAAATTGGAGTTACTCAAATCTATTTTAGCTTACTACCAGTAAATCTGGCTTGAAAGAGAATAAAGTTGATTTTAGAGTAACCTGTAACTACAGTGACACTGTTGTAAAAAGACTGCAAGAAAAAGTGCATATAAATTTTCTATGCCTAAATGTATAACTGAAAACTGGTTATTTGACACCAAACACACACCTTAGGTCCCTATGTCAACATGTTCCAGCTTTAGAACATGTATCAAGTGAAATGAACAGCATACTTGACTTGAAAATATAAATAATTTGAAGAAAAAAATGACTATATCACGAAGCATAAATACAAAAGCAATGTCAACTCCAGAGCGATACTTCTCATATTTGATACACAGAGAAAATATTCTTAGAGAGACCCAATAAGTGTACATAAACAGGAAACAATAATCCTATTTGAATATCAAATTCTGTGTATATCATATTCACAAGATAACTAAATAATAGACCAGGAAAATTCCTGCTTTACTAGAAGAAGATTTATTGCAGTAGTAAACTAAGTAATGCGTTATCTATAGCCATCACTAACTGCTTGCTACAGAGCTTGTAGCTTTTAATATAGTAAATCCTGGATAGGATAAAATTTAGAATTGTAAATGTTTACTTAACTTTATTGCATCCTCTATGGGATAACACTATCAGTCAACAGAATCTGTTGTCTCCAAAAGACAAAAAAAAAAAAAAAAGATAGCTAGAGGAATGAAAAACTGTAGCTCTTTGCATCTGATGATCTATTTACGATTAAAACAAAATGAGTATCTCAAATGTTAAGGAAATTGTGTCTGCAAATACAAATTAGGTTTTAAATCTGTTTTCACTATTTCACACCCCAGTTGAAGCAATCCATAAGCAAAGAAATTCACCATTCAACATTCAAAGTAATTTCAACATTTTTATAGTTGTTATTTGAAGATTCTGGTTTGCATTCACTCCCATGTAGGAAGGTACAATCTAAAGAAAACCAAATTCAGATAGATGTGTTAGAAATTTTAGATAATTTATGTGTAATTTACAAATAATAAATGCATTGATCTTAAGTGTTTAGTTCTATGAAATCTGATAGTTATAAGTACTCACATAATAATTCTCATAAAAGGGTAAATAAGGAACATTTCTGTCCTACCATCAAGGAGTTCACTTTTATAACCGTCATTCCAATGTTACATAATTCACTGAACAATGCTAGCAAAAGACATCAGAGACTGTATCAGCAGAAATGAGAAAAAGTAGAATAAATGGAGAGACATGGTGAATGTGGAATAATCCAGTTTGGCAACTGGTTGGATGTAGGGAGCAAAAAAGAAATAATGAAGATGCTCCCAATTTAGAACTGGCTGACTAGAAGAATTATACATAAATAAGAAAAGCTTGTGTTTTTAAAGAAGAGATGAGTTCAGCTTTGGACATGTAGTCATTCTTCAGGAAATACGTGTCAAAATAATCAGCTGGATGTATGTTAGTGTTGAAATGATTACCAGTTCTGATTTTGATTATAGCTTAGCTCTGCCCACAATGTTAATCATAGATTTTTTTTTTATAACTTGTAGATGACACACATAAAAGTATGTTTCAGAATTCTGTGCAGTGTGGGGAAAATATCCTCACAGATGAGCAGTCAGATTTCAGGAAACCGAAAAAATAAATCAAAGTTCTGTCAATTTTAAACATTACTTAAATTGAGACTTTTTTGTTGTTTTGTTCACCAGTTTTAGACTTCAGTGAGCCAGATTATTTGTTTTCATCTTTTGCCAGGATTCTTGGGATTTCTGGAAAACATTAAAAGAACTGATTTGGGGGGTGGGATATGAAATGGATTATCCAGTTAAAATAAAGATTCATATGGACTCACCACATTAGGTTTTGGCTGTTGTCATCTCACTTGCTGAGCCACCTTTATCTTGCAGTGGGTTATAAGTTCAATTTTTGTTTTCAGGCTTGAGAATGTTTTAATGAAAATCTGTGGGTCAATTTATATTAATGATGAGGGATTGCTATGTGTTTGTGTGAGTAAACTTTTTTGGTTTACTCTGGTTACCACTCATGGAATGGAGAAAACATGATAAAAAATTTTGAGACATGAGGATTTAAGTACTAAAGGATCAGATGAAGAACATAAACTAAGAGTTGTACCCTCAGTTCAGTTCAGTCACTCAGTCGTGTCCAACTCTTTGCGACCCCATGGACTGCAGCATGCCAGCCTTCCTTGTCCATTACCAATTCCCAGAGTCTACCCAAACTCATCTCCATTGAGTCAGTGATGCCATCCAACCATCTCATCCTCTGTCGTCCCCTTCTCCTCCTGCTCTCGATCTTTCCCAGCATCAGGGTCTTTTCAAATGAGTCAGCACTTCACATCAGGTGGCCAAAGTACTGGAGTTTCAGCTTCAACATCAGTCCTTCCAGTGAACACTCAGGACTGATCTCCTTTAGGATGGACTAGTTGGATCTCCCTGCAGTCCAAGGGACTCTCAAGCGTCTTCTCCAATACCCTCGGTAACCCTTTATTGAATAAGTTCTCTGTGTTAGGCGCTGTGCTGCCTTTGCTTTGCCTCATTTTACTTCACTCTACCAACAGCCAATGTAAGTTATCCAAAAATCCTATTTTTATACCATTTACAAAAATATGTCATGATTCTTATTGTTTCTTTTCTCTACTATACATAATTTCTCACTTTCTGATGTCTCTGATGTCAAACATTTTCATGGTTTCCACATCTGGCAGGGGAAGGTATAACAACTTGCTTGTCTTACGTGCCATTTTTAACCATCCATTTCCAGGCTGAACTTCTACTCTGGACCCAGTTTTCATTTGACTGTAACTAATGCAGGAGAACAGTATGGCCTCAGTTTTTTTTTTTTTTCTTCTTCTTCTTCTAAACTATTGACCTTTCCCAATCTCCTGTTTATCTTAAAGAAGTTGGTTATTTTGACCTTGAAACCATTTCCTTGAATTCCAAGTTATTCCAAGTTATCAAATCTCTCTTCCTTATGGTTCTTATGCTGTTTTGTACATGGTTTTCTTTCCTTTTCCTCAATTTAATGCATAAAAACTAACCAGAGGGGATTTCTATTGTTTTGTATCAAAATAAATTTGCTTAATGCATAAAGCTACATAGGTCATCCCAAATAACCCTGTCCCTACTTATACTATATGCATGTACATGGGACGAAATGTATCTTAATTATGTACCTTCCAAGAATGTATCATATGAAATGGATTCATTAAATGGACATTAATTGAATGGACATAGGAACAAGAAAGCCATTGTCATTTTTAATCTATTATTCCCTTATTAATTAATAACAATTATCACTTATGCTTTCTGTGTATCACTCAAGATATTTTATCATTAATGCAGCTAGGATTCAGACCATATTCTAGAGAATGAAGGCTAAAATAAGTATTACTTTATCCAAAGTCAAATAACTGTTCACAGTGGTTTTCATTATACCTGTTTGTCTATCATTATTTTTTGGAGAAAATTTTATCAAGTAACTGCTATAAGCCAAATGGTATGTTCTTATGGGTAACATGTAGTTAATTTCACACTGGCAGAGTAAACATTTTTTCTTAATGTATCACAACAGGTCTGGGTCACACGTATTTCAGGGGAAAGCAGCAATTACTAAATTTCATATTTATTCTATTGCTAGTCTTTCTTTCTTGATCCCAGAAAGACTTCTTCAGTCACTTCATCTGTTCTGTCAGTGGGACAATTCAATTCTCTGCTATCACAGGAATAAATTTAGCCCTTTTATGAGATTTTTCAAATACAATTTTTTTGATACAAATTTTCCTTTTGTGGTTGTTGTTTTATTGCATATGAGATAACACAACTTACACATTTAGTGAAGCTTTTACATCAGAAAAGTGACTAAAAATCCTAATTTTTGCCTAACATTCATTATATTTTATACTGAAAATACACTGATGAACATGTATACTTAAGCCAGAAAGAAAAACACCAATACAGTATACTAACACATATATATGGAATTTAGAAAGATGGTAATGATAACCCTGTATGCAAGACAGCAAAAGAGACACAGATGTATAGAACGGACTTTTGGACTCTGAGGGAGAGGGAGAGGGTGGGATGATTTGGGAGAATGGTAATGAAACATGTACACTATCATGTAAGAAATGAATCACCAGTCTATGTTCGATACAGGATACAGGATGCTTGGGGCTGGTGCACGAGGATGATCCAGAGAGATGATATGGGGCGGGAGGTGGGAAGGGGGTTCAGGATTGGGAACTCATGTACACCCGTGGTGGATTCATGTCAATGTATGGCAAAACCAATACAATATTGTAAAGTAAAATAAAGTAAAAATAAAAATTTAAAAATAAAAAAAGAAAAGAACTATTAACCCAATGTTAAAAAAAAAATGGAATGTGTGTCCAATAAAGAAATACATCCTCAAAGCACACCTGATGGTAAAATGAAATTTTAATGGCTCAAAATGTAAACACTTTCCTTGCCCCTTTTTGATGGAATGGTCTCCTGGAATTTCAATCCAAAGTCTCTTAGTAACAAATAAGTATGAAGCAAACAGGCTACTCACAGGAGTCAAATATACTGAAGTATGTGTTCATTCCTGTCTTGTTATTAGCCTTTCATGGAACAACTAACTATTCAAAAGAGGGACTAGAGCCACTGTCTATTTCACCCTTTGTAGCTCATTTGGATATAATAAAATGTCAATAAGAACAGAGTAATGAATTTACTCCTGGGAGATTCCAGGGTTCTCTATTTTCTCCCTGGGCTTCAGGCTTATACTGAATAAGTAGCTTCATTTCACAGAATTTTTAAAATATAGAGCAGATATAGTCTTAAGCCTTAAGATATAAGTGAAAAAACTGAGACACAGAGAGGAAAAGATCTCGGTCAAGGTCACTCCATTAATTAATAGTGATTCTAGGTTATTAGTTCTCTATAGCTGTGTAACAATGATCAAATATTTGATGCTTATAACTTTATTCATTTATTCTATAGATCAGAAGTCTAGGCACAACATGACTGAGTTTTCTGCTCAGGCTGGAATCAAGTTGGACAGGATACAATCTCATCTGAGACTTGGGGTTTCTTCTAAGCTTACAGATTATTGGTAGAATTGAATTTCTTCTATCTGTAGAAATTGGTCAGTATTTTCTTGCTGATTGTCAACCAGGGGCCATTATTTTCTCCTAGAGCTCAACTGCCATTCCTAAACATGTGGCTCTCTCCATAACATGGTGGTTTGTTGATTTTTGCTACCTCTGACCTCCACATGCTCTTTTAAAAGGGTTTGCCTGATTAGGCCAGGCCCACCCTTCTCAAAGGGAGAGGATTATACAAAGGGTGTACACCATAGGTAAAAACTTTGGGGTTCATCTTTGTTTCTGCATATAAAACTGAGTCTGGAACAGGGGTTCCTCCCTCCTTGTCTAAGTGTTTTCATCTTTATCAAGAATGACACATTCACTCAATTCATATCTCCACACATCCTGGTTTCATTCAGAGGAGAAGGCAAAGTTTTAGAGACAAGCAGAATCATCTGAAAGCATTCCACTTAATTGAAGTTAGACAATTATGTACCAGTTCAATTGTCTGTATGCAATTTTTTTTTAGATTCTAGTTTTTACAACATAGTTATGTTCCCCCTAGTTGTTATAATATTTATGTGAACCTACATCACTGAGGATTAGTAAATCTGAAAGGCATACCTGAGATGGTCTGTCATCCGGCTGTCATTGTCACTCAGGTCAAACAGCTCTTTCTTCAAATACTGCTTTGATCAGACTCCAGTCCAGGACTTGACTGTCTACAGACAAGATCAGAGAACAGTAGACTTGAATAGAAGTTGCGGCAATAATAGATGGAGTCTCAAAGCTACAGGTAGAGTGAACTGTAGTGACTCCCAAGTATTTCCAGGCATATTACAAACAGGCCATGAAATTCCGCTTTCTGTATGCTTTGATCAAAATAAAAATCTCATCCCAGGAGGTCGGCAATCTGGTGTCATAGATCATGTATGGAGTCTTAAACTCTATCAACATCTGGACTTCTAACAAAATGCTTTAGGGGAAAAGTTATTTTTTTCTTTTTAGAAAAAGCTCCAGGCTGGAATATTCCAGAGATACATTTCCATCTAACAGATTTTGTTGACTGTGTGATATTTGAGTAATCATTCAGGTTGTCTGTGCCTCTAATTCTCTAGCACATCTCACAATATCAACATCTGTGTTGAATTCTTCCCCCACATCAGAGTATCAGTTGGAAATTTAGCATTCCTCAATTATACATTGTATATGACTATTATTAAAGAGTTGCTCTCTGCTCCTGCAAAAATACGTGTGTTTTTAACTTGCTACCTTGCTCAACTTTGTTACAAACACTTATTAATTTTGGGGAAAGCCTCTTCTTTCTGCTATTTCTCTCTTATCATTCTTTTCATTAGATATCCCTAGACCTTCACAGTTCATTCAAGTGGTCTAATGTCAAGTATGAACTCCTATTTGGTGACTTATACTTCTAGGTTCTTAACATTTTCTATGACTATTTCTATGACTCAGATGTAATTAAATTCTGTCTTCTACCAGGTATTAAGTGCTCACAACACACCCCAGGGAAACCACCACTGTCTCCCAACTCAGCGAAGAAGATAAACTTGGGCATATATGGTGGTCATGGTGAGAGATTAAAAAAAAAAAAATCAGCCCCAGATTAGAGCTGTAACCTCATTTCACAGCATTGTGTACTTAAAGAACATGATGCTTTGTTGCAATATACAGAAAAATAAGATAAAAATAATATGCGTTTCTAGATCTTAGATACTTCCCAGGTGGTTCAATGGTAAAAAATTTGCCTGCAATGCAGGAGACAAGGGTTCAATCCCTGGGTTGGGAAGATCCCCTAGAGAAAGAAATGGCAACCCACTACAATATTCTTGCCTGGGGAATTCCATGGGCAGAGGAACCTGGCGGGCTAGTACAGTCCATGGGGTCACAAAGATCAGACACGACTTAGCAACTACACAGCAGCAGCAGCCAGGTCTTAGGTTTAAAAAACCCAAATATTACCTTTCATTGAGAAAAAATTTTTTAAAGTGATAAATACAAGATTATTCCCTGAAGCATTAGTAACTTACTCTTGAAAGTAGTTTGCAAGTGGTATAGAGTGTTATCTAAATCTCTAAGTCAAGGCCAAGTCATCTTTAATCCTTCAAATATTAATCAAGTTCATCAGGCTGTACCTCCAAAGAACATGAACAAAATACAACTTAATATTATTTCTCAACTTTTTTCAAATGGGACTTCCTGAACGTGAACAAAATACATTTTAGGATTATTTCTCTCTCTCTCTTTTTTAAATAGGACTTCCCAAACATGAACAAAATACAATTTAGGATTTTCTCAATTTTTATGGGGAGCAGTTATATATAGCTAGTTATAAAAGTTTAGACTATAAAATATATTTAGTTTAAATGGTATAGAATTGCCAATATTTGATTATTTTGTTTACAAAATAACAATTTTGTATAGTCATTTTAATTAAACTCATAAAAACAAACCATCATTAAAGACTGTAAGGAAGATAGTTTGAAAATACCCCTTTTTACACTGGCATTAAAATAGCTTTCTATTTTGGAGCATAAAATTATAATTAAAAATTTTATGCATGCAATAGTATTTAAATAGTGAATCTCTCCATCTATACTCTGAAAATGATGCTATTTAGCCTATAAAGTTAAGAAAATATAAATGTATAATTTCAGCTAAGTTGATTTTGAGAAAACTAAAGGCAGTCATAAGTTTATTCATAACCTATCCTCTATTCAAGTCTGTCACAAATTTTTTCTTTTTATTCTCTTTTTTATGCCAGATGTATTATAGCAAATCCTCCTGAACTGATGTCGAATTAACGGAACTGTTTTGTTCCAATTCTGGCTCTCAAGTCATATGGCAATGCAATAATATTTTAAAAGCAGTAACACATTTTTAACTGAGTGTTAGCAACTACATATTAAGGATCAAAAATAAAGAATTTATATCAAGTCCTGGCTATTTATGACTATTAAAAGTTAGGGATCTAAAAGTTACCGTCTAAAAAATTCACTTGGTGCAGTTTAATAGATTCAGTTAGTTTCAGTTCTACTAATTTCAGCAGCAATGCAGTGGACTATACTACCTAAGAGAAATAAAACAAAGTAAACAAAAAAGAAGGAATGAAACAGGAAATGGAAAAAATCATCATCAGCAGCTGGCTTGCTTGTATTACTTGCTCTTAGTTTTAATGCTACTGAGAAATGTTTCATCAAATTATATTCTAAAGTCTATCATGAAAATGTATTTCATTCAGCATTCAGCATTTAATAGAAATTTGCCAAGATTTTTTTTGTTCCTCTCTCTATGTCAGTTAATATGGTAGCAGGTAAGTATTCCAGGAAGAAAAGCATTTGATTTATGCTCTCTAGAAACTCATAATCTGCTGGGGAGACACACCCAAATTGATAGGAAACACACTAATAGCTCTGCCACTATGAATCAATAGCATTTGAAAGGAGCTGTATTTGGATCCTAAAGAAAAATTATGAGGACTCCAAATGCAGAAGTAGGGTTTGGATCTTGAGTTTGTTCTCCCTAGCAGAGCAGCAGAGTTCTATCATAAACCCATAGCTTCAGCATTGAGCAGGTTGCATCACATACTGGGATGGAGACTAGGCCAAAAGGTGAGCTGAATATGAAATGTTGGCCTCAGGATGATACTTTTACAAAAACTGAACAAATATATAGATTCAAATATATCTCTAGTCATCATGGCACCAGGCCCCTTGTAAATCTTTCAGGATGTTGAATCACTGGGCTAGTAAACTTATAATCTTCATTAATTTCTAGCAGAACAGTTCTGGTTTATTTAAGTAAATATTAAGGGAACCCAAGAAAATCTAAAGCTTGAACATCGTAACACCAAGATTATACCTTCATAATACCAAGAACATCATAATCTCAAAAGACTAAAAAAATTAAACAGGAAATAAAAGAGTATCAGATCCTTAAAAGATTCTGCAACATAAAAAATTAAAACACATTTTTAAAATATCTAGAAACACAAGAAAATCAAAGCCTCAACTGATTTAACTTCATGTTAGTTCTATAAATCTAAAGAAATCAGGTACATTATAAAATTAAACACAGCATAATACAACATGTAATCAGCAATACAAAAATAAACTTGAATGAGAAAGATAAAGAATCTGAGTCACTTAAGAGTCTAACTAAAGAATTAAAAATGAAGAGCATAACTGCTACTATAAAGGGGTGGGACAATCAATTATACAGAGTCTATACTACAGGGACTTTCCCTGAAAGCAGAACAATTGAAAAATTAGACTAAAAGAATTAGACAGTAGATGAAAACTATGAAGAACAGAGAACAGAAGCTTAAAATACAGATTGCATATTTCACCCCAAATGGAGAACTGAATGCATGGAACAAATAAAATAGTAAATGATACACTAGCTTAATCTGTGGTGTAAAGACTGTATCCATGTAGGTAAATGTTTCCACTATGTAACAAGTACCATAAATAATGAGTTTAACTTGCCCTTGAGACATTTGCAAAATTATAGTTCAAAGGAATAATCTGAGACTGATCTAGACAGATAATATCAAACAAATCTAAAGAAAGAAACATAAGGTTTATTCTACTTTCTTATTAATATAAGATAATATAATTTCTGACAATGTGAAAGATGACCTTGGTTTTCAAAGCTAAGCATTACCAAAGAAAGAAAAACATAGTACTTCTAATCAAAAAACTTCTATTATTCCATTCTGAGCTATACCTTCCTCAATTATCCTTTTTATTTTCTCTGTTATAAGCCATAGGTATCACCTTAAAGGGATATCCACTTTTCTTGAAAGTACTTTTAAGATTCTTAGAATACACTCCCATAGGCATTGCATGCAATCTCGGGGAGCCCTATTCTGGTTAATAATATGCTTAGAGGTTCCTGAAGTCACTTTTGTATGTATGATCCACTGACAATGAAACTAAAGCTGAAATGGTTTAAGAACGTACTGTATGTTCTGCTAGAGGAATAAGGTCAATAACATTTGTTCTAGAACACGGCCTTAACTGTGAGGTTAGTTTGAGATCAGTTCAGTAAATCACACCTAATTCATGATGATACACCTAATTTTATTAATTCCCCATGGCTTGTTTATCCCTACACATCATCAGTCAGTCTAGGTCAATCACTCAGTCATGTCCGACTATTTGCGACCCCATGAATCACAGCACGCCAGGCCTCCCTGTCCATCACCAACTCCCGGAGTTCACCCAGACTCACATCCATCGTGTCAGTGATGCCATCCAGCCATCTCATCCTCTGTCGTCCCCTTCTCCTCCTGCCAATCTCTCCCAGCGTCAGAGTCTTTTCCAATGAGTCAACTCTTCTCATGAGGTGGCCAAAGTACTGGAGTTTCAGCTTTAGCATCATTCCTTCCAAAGAAATCCCAGGGCCAATCTCCTTCACAATGGAATGGTTGGATCTCCTTGCAGTCCCAGGGACTCTCAAGAGTCTTCTCCAACACCACATTTCAAAAGCATCAATTCTTCGGCACTCAGCCTTCTTCACAGTCCAACTCTCACATCCATACATGACCACAGGAAAAACCATAGCCTTGACTAGACGGACCTTTGTTGGCAAAGTAATGTCTCTGCTTTTCAATATGCTATCTAGGTTGGTCATAACTTTCCTTTCAAGGAGTAGCATCTTTTAATTTCATAGCTGCAGTCACCATCTGCAGTGATTTTGGAGCCCCCCAAAATAAAGTCTGACACTGTTTCCACTGTTTCCCCATTTGTTTGCCATAAAGTGATGGGACCAGGTGGCATTATCTTCATTTTCTGAATGTTGAGCTTTAAGCCAACTTTTTCACTCTCCTCTTTCACTTTCGTCAAGAGGCTCTTCAGCTCTTCTTTGTTTTCTGCCACAAGTGTGGTGTCATCAGCATATCTGAGGTTATTAATATTTCTCCCGGCAATCTTGATTCCAGCTTGTGCTTCTTCCAGCCCAGTCTTTCTCATGATGTACATGCTTTCTAAGGCCCTTCAGTGTTAAAGGATGCTATATCCTCTGTACTATAAGGCAAATAGAAATACTATAAGGCTTGACCTTTTCAATCATTTAAAAATATACCAGAATTCAAGAGATAGTTCTAGAATTTCTCCTACATGTCAGATATGATGTTCTGTACTTAAAAAAAAAAAAAAAACTAGAGGAATAAAACAAAGACCCTGTTCTAAAGTAACTCACAAAACCTAGACTGAGAGGTAGATCCAGAAGAAATTTCAACACAAAGAAACAATGTGTATGGGGAAACTCCTTTTACATAATAGAGATTTAGAGTGTTGCAGAATTTGTAATGTAAAGTCAATGGGTGGGGAACTGAATTTTTAGTTTTATTTATTTTTTTAGAATTAATTTTTAAATATAAATTTATTTAATTGGAGGTTAATTACTTTACAATATTGTATTGGTTTAGCCATAAATCAACATGAATCCACCACAGGTATGCATGTGTTTCCCATTCCTGAACCCCCCCTCCCTCCTCCCTCCCTGTATCATCCTTCTGGGTCATCCCAGTGCACCAGCTCCAAGTATCCCGTATCATGCTTTGAACCTGGACTGGTGACTCATTTCATATATGATATTATACATGTTTCAATGCCATTCTCCCAAATCATCCCACCTTCACCCTCTCCCACAGAGTCCAAAGACTGTTCTATACATCTGTGTCTCTTTTGCTGTTTCGCATACAGGGTTATTGTTACCATCTTTCTAAATTCCATGTATATGCATTAGTGTACTGTGTTGTGTTTTTCTTTCTGGCTTACTTCACTCTGTATAATAGGAACTGAATTTTTAAAGTTCAGAGAAGATAGTTTTAAAGTTGAACTGCTGATAGATAGTCTTTATGTGCATAAAGTATTCCATCCAAAGTGATAAATAAAGGATAAATTCTAACTACCACTTATTATATTAACTTCACAGTCATAACTGTGAAGTGACAGACGTGGAGTTAAGTTGAGAATTTTAAAATGAAAGAAAGACAGGGTGGAAGGAAGAGAGAGTTGAAAAAAAAATGAAACCTTTCATATAAATAGGTGAATATAGGAAAATCTTTCTGAATATCTTTGAAAATAGATTAAATTGTCCTCTTAGATGAGAGGGTTCTAATATAATTAGCCAATGCTGTTCTACTAAGTATTTATTGAACATAGGCCAGAAGTTATTTGGAAAATAGAGGTTAACCTGACAAGTGGCAAAGAACCCAAATAGATAACATTTCCTCCTGTCTTGGAACACTGTGATGCTTCCCCAAAAGGACTGAATTAATACAAGATTGAATGAACTTCTATTCAAAGTTAATAAGTAATATATAAAATAATAGGCATGACCCATGCTGACCTTGGCACTAAGTACAAACATAGAAAATAATTCCTGAAAGATAAAATTAGTGAATCCAGCTCAAAAGTTTGGAGGATGAAACTTGGCATGAGGTCACTTATGGTCTTTTTTCTCCATTGCATTACTTGTATCATCTTTCGGAATTAACAGCTCATTTTTTTGCTTAAGAAGCTTCACCTTTCTACCACTCTCCGCTTCTCAGTGACACCAGAGAACACAAACATGAATCATTCATCTGTTCTGACCTCACTGCCCCTACTCATGGTTTCCTAACCAGCTCAGTCAAGTCATACTAAAGGTAAGTTTTTGGAGACTAGGAAACTTCAATCTTTTGTCACTCAGGCCTTTGAGACATATACCATTTGCTCACCTTTTCTATGGTTCTCCAGTGTATATTCCTCTAATACTTCCAAACAGTCTTTCAAAAATAGTCAATGAGCACTTACTATATATATGGTATTATGCTGGGCTTTTCTTTCACAAAACTTCACCCACAGAGCAAGGTGAAGAACACATAGAGAAGCTGAAACAGTAGTGTGCAGCCAAAAAAAAAAAAAAAAAAACTGATGTTTTGTAGCACTTGACTGTTTTGATGGTATAAATATTCATACAAAGTCTTATTTCAACCTATCAATACTAATAAATAGCAGGATTCTAATTGTTCTACATGCATAATCTCATTTAATTATCATCAATTCCAAAGTAAGAACTTTGCTAGTGCTTATGTTTTACAGAAAAGGTAATTAGGTCTAAAACATGATTAAGTAACTTGTTGAAATCCAGTAGCTAGTAAATAGTGAAGTGAGATACAAACTTATTAGTCTGAGTCTATAACCTGCACTTTTAGCTTCTATTCTCCACTGTCTCTCTTAGAAAACATACTCCTTTAAAAGCACCAAAAGGAGTACTGAATAGACCTGGGACCAGATAATCAAAGAAATGATCTAAAAGGTTGTCATAGTTAAAGCCTTTAAAATGAATGAGTTCTGTGATGAAGACTTCCACTATGCTTCCTATAGAGTACAAGAATAGACTGCCACCTCCGTTCTCCCTCACAATTAGGTATTACTATGTGATTGAGGTGTGCATACATGAGAGGGACAATTCTTGTTCAGGGCTGGTTCAGAGATCCCTCATTATCTCTTCCCCCCTGCCCCACAAAAGTGGGGATTCTCCAAAGACCTATAGTACAACAATTCTTTTTACAGCTCCCTCTTTAGCTTCCCTCCTTTCCCCACTTCTCACCTCTCTAGGTCATCACAGAGTACATCGAAACAGAAAGAGCCTGGGTTCCAGGATGGATGTGAAGAAGGCCTCCCAATAAGAAATACTATCACTGGACTCTGAAGCAAATGAGAAATATATTCTCATTGTGTGAAGTCTCATTATTCTGGATTTTCCATTTATAGCACCTAGCAATACCTTGCATATTGCAAAGAGAGAGACAAAGAGGCTAGTGTTCTAAGCAGAAAGAACAGAGTGAACGAGGGGTTAGGACGACATGCAAGAAATTGGTAAAGATCTCAATATATTTGGAATATGAAGCACGAGAAACAAAGAATTGAGGTGTTGGGTTTGAAATGTAAACAGAGCTATGGCATTAAAGTCTTGAAACCATATGAGAAACAGAAAATAATCTAGAATATTGGGTCACCCAGAAAATCTCCTGGAGGGTCAGGGAAGCAGGACAAAAGGCTCTGTAGCCATGAATCATGGCAAAATCACACCATAATACTGCTTTATTAGAAACATCACTGCTCCTATGTCTAGTGTTAAACCCCACAACTGAACTCCCACAACTCCCACAACTGAACTATGGCCAAGGCTTGATATAGGTCCTGTTGCTTCAGAAAATCAAACATAACTGCCATCATGCTTGCTACAGTGGTTTTTCCCAGTGTACCTTTTGTTTTTCAGCACTAGCTTCTAATTTGAAGTTTGGTGAGAATATTCCTGCTAGCAAACAGCAAAGTCACTTACATATATCCTGACTACAAAGGAAGGAGAAAACTTTTTCTCTTTTTTTTTTTTTTGTCTTCTACACTGGTGGGCAATGGCTTCCATCATAGTAAATTCTTCAAACATAGAAGAGTGTTCAAAGGTGCTGGATGGCCAAAAACAATGACAATTGTTTGCCTGGTGAGGTGGTATAGGAATAATTAGGGCTGAAGTCTTCATTCATCTTCATAAAAGCAAAGGATTGACAGGGTCAGAAACTCAGAATGGTCAAAGGTAAGTGGACTTATCTCAGAAGAATGAAGAAACTAAGAAAAGGGATAACCAATATCAAGACACAAACACACTCATGGTCTTTAAAACACGGGGTCTTCAAAACTAATTTGAAAATGAAATTACAAAAAACAGAATTGACTACCAAAAGCTATTCTATAGAGAATCCTTACATAAAACATAAATCCATACAGTTACTCCTTATGTATTTCATAAACCCTGGTTGACTTGTACTGGTTTACCAAAATAGAACATAAGTGAAAGTACTAGTTCTTCAGTTGAAACAGGACACAAGTATTCAGTAAACCTAAGAAACGAAAAGGGATAGTGGCTATTAATGATGCAAGGAATATCTGATGAAGGATAATATATCTGTGGTTGAAACCTATGACTCAGTTACACAAGAAGTCAAATGAAATTACTCTAGCAAAGTGTAGTGGGTTGCAAAGGCCCCAGGAGGTGTTATTGTTAGAAGAAAATAATCCTACCAGAACTGGGCAGCCATGAATTAACTCTCAATTTACTGAATCATTGAACAACTAAGTCAGGTTAACATTGTTGAGCCTCTCATGTGTACACAATACTGGGCCAGGAAACCACTAATGGAAAGACAGGCAACTGATACAGTTCTTGCCCTTAAAGAACTCACACTCAAGTAAGGGAGTGTGATGTATAGACAACAATTATAATACATGATAAAAGGACACAGTATCTATAATAGACATCAGTGAAGTATTCTAGGTTCAGAAGGAGAAACTAATGAATTCCAGAGTGGGTAGAAGGAAACTGTGTCATCTGAACTTTAAAAGATGAGAAGCAGTGTGATAGGCAAAGGAAAAAAAAAAAAAAGACACTTCAGTGCCAAAAGGCTAAGTTGTACAAGTGTAGGTTCTGACTGGGAATGACTAAGAGGGCTATACCTGGTTCCAAATTGGGAAAGGAGTACATCAAGGCTGTATATTGTCAACCTGCTTATTGAATTTATATGAAAAGTACATCATGCGAAATCCTGGGCTGGATGAAACACAAGCTGGACTAAAAATTGCCAAGAGAAATATCAATAACCTCAGATATGCAGGTAACACCACCCTTATGGCAGAAAGTGAAGAGAAACTAAAGAGCCTCTTGATGAAAATGAAAGAGGAGAGTGAAAAAGCTGCCTCAAAACTCAGCATTCAGGAAACTAAGATCATGACATCCAGTACAATCATTTCATGGCAAATAGATGGGGAAACAATTTAAACAGTGAGATACTTTATTTTGGGGACTCCAAAATCACTGCAGATGGTGATGGTAGCCATAAAATTAAAAGACACTTGTTCCTTGGAAGAAAAGCTATGACTAACCTAGACAGCATATTAAAAAGCAGAGACTTTTGCTTTTTACTTTGCCAACAGGAGTCCATCTAGTCATAGCTATGGCTTTTCCAGTAGTCATGTATGGATGTGGGAGTTGGACTATAAAGAAAGCTGAGCACTGAAGAACTGATGCTTTTGAATTGTGCTGTTTGAGAAGACTCTTGAAAGTCCCTTGGACTGCAAGGAGATCCAACCAGTCAATCCTAAACAAAATCAGTTTTGAATATTCATTGGAAGGACTGATGCTGAAGCTGAAGCTCCAATAGTTTGGCCACCTGATGCAAAGAACTGACTCATTGCAAAAGACCCTGATGCTGGGAAAGATTGAAGGCAGGAACAAAAGAGGATGACAGAGGATGACATGATTGGATGTCATCACCGACTTGATGGACATGAGTTTAAGCAAGCTCCAGGAGTTGTTGATGGACAGGGAAGCCTGGCATGCTGCAGTCCATGGAATCACAAAGTGTCAGACATGACTGAGTGACCGAACTGATATCTGCAGTATTGGGTACTAGGACAGAGAGTGGTGAGTGGATTATGGATCTGGAAGGATAAGTAAAGACCAGATGGTCAATGACCTAGAATACAATGATATCTAAACCAGGGCACATTTGAGGGAAGAAAGATGATGCTGAAACCACAGGTGTAAATCATCTCCCCTTCTGAGCAAACTGATATTAATGGCTATCCTAGTCTTTAGTAACATAGCATGGATATTTTTCTGTTAACCAAGCAAGACATCCAATGTGTTTGAACCCAGTAGTGTGGAGCATGGCTGTAAGTTAGATTTCTCACTGTATAACACTGTAGGTCACAGGCTAAAAAGAAGCTGTAGAAAGTCATTATAATAGCTTAGTATGGGTGAAAACTGAGGCCCTGCTGGGGCAGAAACAGTGGGGTTTAGAGTACAGTTGTAGAAGGTACTCACAGGTATGGATTTGTAAACAATTTACTGAGTTTTCTAACATACACAGTCAAGTACAGGCTAGGACCAACACAATTTCAGAGTAGAATATAGGAAGAAATCACTTTCACAGTCTGAGCTCTAATGATAAGAATTCTATTCCACTCACTGAGGAGTCTGTCCTTAGCCACTTGCCAAAATAGACTAACAGGTCAGATTTAACAATACAAAACTGCCTACATTGTACAAATTAGGAGCCTGCCAGCAGGATTCCCTGCCCAAACATATTTTTCCCACCTGCTATTTACTACTACCTGAAAAGCCCTCATTTACAATGCATCCATCAGATCTTATAGACCATTTCTGGCTTCAGCTGTTCTTAACTAAAATTCAAATTTCCTTGGAAGGAAAGATCCTCAGATCGTTATCAGTCTCACTCAATTATGCCTCTCTTATCAAATACAGTTACTTTCATGCAGTATCCGTATGGTAGTGTTTGTTCTTCTCTGCTCTCCCTTTTGGTTTCTAATCTCTAGGACAGAGATCATGTCTTACTCATTTTGGGGTCACAATTGCTATACTGTGCCCCGTATAATGCACAACAGGTGTTCATGCCAAATTTTCTATTCCACAGCTGTAAAATCTTAGACAAAGTCATTTAGTCTCTTGAGTTTCCCTGTCTCTTACCTATCATCTATGAAATGAAATATATATAAACCAATATTTGCATTCAAATAGTATAGTTTTTCTGGACAAACAAAAGCACTCAGCAATTACAACAGGATTCAGAAAACAGCAGGTCTCCATAAGTATTCTCTGAATCATTTATTTTTGGCTCTTTTTTTTTTTTCTTATATCTTATTCTTAACCATGTGTAGCTGGGTTGTGGTTGACGGAAAACTGAGCACTACTCAGATCTGGACTTAATGATGTCACTGAACTTTTTCTGCCCATCGTCAGCTCTGGCCTCATGTTCTCATTACTTGGCCATCTTAGTGGCATTTCAATATAATCCAAAAGCTTGACAAGATCCTCTTTTGGAGGGGGTTTGGGATTGAGAACACGTGCACACCTGTGGTGGATTCATGTTGATGTGTGGCAAAACCAATACAATATTGTAAAATAAAATAATAATAATAAAAAGAAAACAAAAATAAAGACTTTAAATTTTCTATAATTATCAACATCAATACCAATTACCACAGTAGATGCCAAGTCTCTGGGACCCCAGAAGAGGCAATCACGCAGGACTGCCCACCGACTGAGTGCTCCTTGTAACTTACATGTTCAAGGTCAGGAGGGGCGGTGGTGAGAAGTTAGCCTTTGTCCAAGGTAAGGAGCCGTGGCTGCACTTTGCTAGAGCAGCCGGGAAGAGATACCCCACATCCAAGGTAAAAGAAACACAAGTAAGAAGGTAGGTGTTGTGAGAGGGCATCAGAGGGCAGACACATTGAAACCATAATCACAGAAAACTAGTCAATCTAATCACACTAGGACCACACCCTTGTCTGACTCAATGAAACCAAGCCATGCCTGCAGGGCAACCCAAGATGGGAGGGTCATGGTGGAGAGGTCTGACAGAATGTGGTCCACTGAAGAAGGGAATGGCAAGCCACTTCAGTATTCTTGCCTTGAGAACCCCATGAACAGTATGAAAAGGCAAAATGATAGGATAGCAAAAGAGGAACTCCCCAGGTCAGTAGGTGCCCAATATGCTACTGGAGATCAGTGGAGAAATAACTCCAGAGAGAATGAAGAGATTGAGCCAAAGCAAAAACAATACCCAGTTGTGGATGTGACTGGTGACAGAAGTAAGGTCCGATGCTGTAAAGAGCAATATTGCATAGGAGTGTGGAATGTTAGGTCCATGAATCAAGGCAAATTGGAAGTGGTCAAACAGGAGATGGCAAGAGTGAACCTCGACATTCCAGGTATCAGAGAACTAAAATGGACTGGAATGTGTGAATTTAACTCAAATGACCATTATATCTACTACTGTGGGCAGGAATCCCTTAGAAGAAATGGAGTAGCCATCATGGTCAACAAAAGAGTCTGAAATGCAGTACTTGGATGCAATCTCAAAAATGACAGAATGATCTCTGTTCGTCTCCAAGGCAAACCATTCAATATCACAATTATCCAAGTCTATGCCCCAACCAGTAATGCTGAAGAAGCTGAAGTTGAACGGTTTTATGAAGACCTACAAGACCTTTCAGAACTAACACCCCAAAAAGATGTCCTTTTCATTATAGGGGACTGGAATGCAAAAGTAGGAAGTCAAGAGATACCTGGGGTAACAGGAAAATTTGTCCTTGGAATATGGAATGAAGCAGGGCAAACGCTAATAGAGTTTTGCCAAGAGAACGCACTGCTCATAGCAAACACCCTCTTCCAACAACACAAGAGAAGACTCTACACATGGACATAACTAGCTAGTGAACACAGAAATCAGATTGATTGTATTCTTTGCAGCCAAAGATGGAGAAGCTCTATACAGTCAACAAAGACAAGACCGGGAGCTGACTGTGGCTCAGATCATGAACTCCTGATTGCCAAATTCAGACTTAAATTGAAGAAAGTGGGCAACACCACTAGACCATTCAGGTATGACCTAAATCAAATCCCTTATGATTATACAGTGGAAGTGAGAAATAGATTTAAGGGTCTAGATCTGATAGATAGAGTGCCTGATGAACTATGGAATGAGGTTCGTGACATTGTACAGGAGACAGGGATCAAGACCATCCCCATGGAAAAGAAATGCAAAAAAGCAAAATGGCTGTCTGGGGAGGCCTTACAAATAGCTGTGAAAAGAAGAGAGGCAAAAAGCAAAGGAGAAAAGGAAAGATATAAGCATCTGAATGCAGAGTTCCAAAGAATAGCAAGAAGGATAAGAAAGCCTTCTTCAGCAATCAATGCAGAGAAATAGAGTAAAACAATAGACTGTGAAAGACTAGAGGTCTCTTCAAGAAAATTAGAGATACCAAGGGAACATTTCATGCAAAGATGGGTACAATAAAGAACAGAAATGGTATGGCTCTAACAGAAGCAGAAGAATTAAGAAGAGATGGCAAGAATACACAGAAGAACTGTACAAAAAAGATCTTCATGACCCAGATAATCATGATGGTGTGATCACTAATCTAGAGCCAGACATCCTGGAATGTGAAGTCAAGTGGGCCTTAGAAAGCATCACTACGAACAAAGCTAGTGGAGGTGAGGGAATTCCCGTTGAGCTGTTTCAAATCCTGAAAGATGATGCTGTGAAAGTGCTACACTCAATATGCCAGAAAATTTGGAAAACTCAGCAGTGGCCACAGGACTGGAAAAAGTCAGTTTTCATTCCAATCCCAAAGAAAGGCAATGCCAAAGAATGCTCAAACTACCTCACAATTGCCCTCATCTCACACGCTAGTAAAGTAATGCTCAAAGTTCTCCAAGCAAGGCTTCAGCAAAACATGAACTGTGAATTTCCAGATGTTTAAGCTGGTTTTAGAAAAGGCAGAGGAACCAGAGATCAAATTGCCAACATCCACTGGATCATGGGAAAAGCAAGAGAGTTCCAGAAAAACATCTCTTTCTGCTTTATTGACCATGCCAAAGCCTTTGACTGTGTGGATCACAATACACTGTTGAAAATTCTTAGAGACACGGGAATACCAGACCACCTGACCTGTCTCTTGAGAAATCTGTATGCAGGTCAGAAAGTAACAGTTTGAACTGGACATGGAACAACAGACTGGTTTCAAATAGGAAAGGAATATGTCAAGGCTGTATATTGTCTCCTGGCTTATTTAACTTATATGCAGAGTGCATCATGAGAAATGCTGGGCTGGAAGAAGCCCAAGCTGGAATCAAGATTGCTGGGAGAAATATCAATAATCTCAGATATGCAGATGACACCACCCTTACGGCTGAAAATGAAGAGGAGCTAAAAAGCCTCTTGATGAAAGTGAAAGAGGAGAGTGAAAAAATTGGCTTAAAGCTCAACATTCAGAAAATGATCATGGCATCTGGTCCCATCACTTCATGGGAAATAGATGGGGGAAAAAGTGTAAACAGTGTCAAACTTTATTTTGGGGGGCTCCAATATCACTGCAGATGGTGACTGCAGCCATGAAATTAAAAGACGCTTATTCCTTGGAAGAAAAGTTATGACCAACCTAGATGCATATTCAAAAGCAGAAACATTACTTTTCCAGCAAAGGTCCATCTAGTCAAGGCTACGGTTTTCCCAGTGGTCATGTATGGATGTGAAAGTTGGACTGTGAATAAAGCTGAGCGCTGAAGAATTGATGCTTTTGAACTGTGGTGTTGGAGAAGACTCTTGAGAGTCCCTTGGACTGCAAGGAGGTCCAACCAGTCCATTCTAAAGGAGATCAGTAGCATATTCAAAAGCAGAAACATTACTTTTCCAGCAAAGGTCCATCTAGTCAAGGCTACGGTTTTCCCAGTGGTCATGTATGGATGTGAAAGTTGGACTGTGAATAAAGCTGAGCGCTGAAGAATTGATGCTTTTGAACTGTGGTGTTGGAGAAGACTCTTGAGAGTCCCTTGGACTGCAAGGAGGTCCAACCAGTCCATTCTAAAGGAGATCAGTCCTGGGTATTCTTTGGAAGGACGATGCTAAAGCTGAAGCTACAGTACTTTGGCCACCTCATGCAAAGAGTTGACTCATTGGAAAAGACTCTGATGCTGGGAGGGATTGGGGGCAGGAGGAGAAGGGGATGACAGAAGATTAGATGGTTGGATGGCATCACTAACTCAATGGATGTGAGTCTGAGTGAACTCCGGGAATTGGTGATGGACAGGGAGGCCTGGCATACTGATATTCATGGGGTTGCAAAGAGGCGGACACGACTGAGTGTCTGAACTGAACTGAACTGAGCATAGTTCTTAGCAATTATGTGTTGATTGAATAATGGGACAAATAGCAGTCAAGTTCTTTCACTCAGTCATATCCAATTCTTTGTGACACCATTAACAGCAGCACACCAGGCTTCCCTGTCCATCACCAACTTCTGGTGATGATCTTACTCAAACTCACGTCCATTGAGTCAGTGATGCCATCCAACCATCTCATCCTCTGTCATCCCCTTCTCCTCCTGCCTTCAATCTTTCCAGTTTCAGGGTCTTTTCTAGTGAGTCAGTTCTTCATATTAGGTGGCCAAAGTCTTGAAGCTTCAGCTTCATAATCAGTCTTCCCAATGAATATTCAGGACTGATTTCCTTTAGGATGGACTGGTTGGATCTCCTTGCAGTCCAAGGGACTTTCAAGAGTCTTCTCCAACACCACAGTTCAAATGCATCATGTCATCAGAGCTCAGCCTTTTTATGGTCCAACTCTCACATCCATACCTGACTACTGGAAAAACGATAGCTTTGACAAGATGGACCTTTGCTGGCGAAGTAATGTCTCTGTTTTTTAATATGCTGATCAGGTTGGTCATAGCTTTTCTTCCAAGAAGCAAGTGTCCTTTAATTTCATGGCTGCCGTCACCATCTGCAGTGATTTTAGAGCCCCAAAACATTAAACCTTTTACTGTTTCCATTGTTTCCCCATCTATTTGCCATGAAGTGATTGTATGGATGTCATGATCTTAGTCTTCTAAATGCCGAGTTTTAAGACACCTTTTTCACTCTTCTCTTTCACTTTCATCAAGAGGCTCTTTTGTTCCTCTTTGCTCTCTGCCATAAGTGTGGTGTCATCTGTATATCGGAGGTTATTGATATTCTCCCAGCAAATTCAAGTCCAACTTGTGTTTCATCTAGCCTGGCCCTGCATATAAGTTAAATAATCAGGGGACAATATACAGCCTTGATGTACTCCTTTCCCTATTTGGACCTGTCTGTTGTTCTATGTCTGGTTCTACTGTTACTTCTTGACCTTCATATAGATTTCTCAGGAGGTAGGTCAGGTGGTCTGATATTACCATCTCTTTAAGAATCTTCCACAGTTTGTTTTCATTCACACAGTCAAAGTCTTTGGCACAGTCAATAAAGCAGATGTTTTTCTGGAACTCTCTTGCTTTTTTGATGATCCAATGGATGTTGGCAATTTGATCTCCAGTTCTTCTGCCTTTTCTAAATCCAGCTTGAACATCTGGAAGTTCATGGTTCATGTACTGCTGAAGCCTGTCCTGGAGAATTTTGAGCATTACTTTGCTACTGTGTGAGATGAGTGCAGTTTTGTGGTAGTTTAAACATTCTTTGGCAGTGGCTTCTTTGGGATTGGAATGAAACTGATCTTTTCCAGTCCTGTGACCACTGCTGTGTTTTCCAAATTTGCTTGTATACTGAGTACAGCACTTTCACAGCATCAACTTTTAGGATTTGAAATAACTAAACTGAAATTACATCTCCTCCTCCAGCTTTGTTCATAGTGATGCTTCCTAAGGCCCACTTGACTTCACATTCCAGGATGTCTAGTTCTGGATCTGGGTGATCACACCTTCATGGTTATCTAAGTCATGAAGATCTTTTTTGTACAGTTCTTCTCTGTATTCTTGCCATCTCTTCTTAATATCTTCTGCTTCTGTTAGCGCCATACCATTTCTGTCCTTTATTGTACCCGTCTTTGCATTAAATGTTCCCTTGGTATCTCTAACTTTCTTGAAGTGATCTTTAGTCTTTCACAGTCTATTGTTTTTCTCTATTTCTTTGTATTGATCACTGAGGAAGGCTTTCTTATCTCTGCTTCCAATCTTTGAAACTCTACATTTAGATGGGTATATTGTTCCTTTCCTCCTTTGCCTTTAGCCTCTCTTTTCTCAGCTATTTGTAATGCCTCCTCAAACAACCATTTTGCCTTTTTGAATTTCTTTCTTTGGGGATGGTCTTGATCACTGCCTCCTGTAGAGTGTTATGAACCTCTATCCATAATTCTTCAGGCACTCATTCTATCATATCTAATTCCTTGAATCTGTTTTTCACTTCCACTGTATAATCGTAAGGGATTTTATTTTGGTCATACCTGAATGATCGACTAGTTTTCCCTACTTTCTTCAACGTATGTCTGAATTTTGCAATAAGGAGTTCATGATCTGAGCCACAGTCAGCTCCCAGTCTTGTTCTTGCTGGCCGTATAGAGCTTCTTCATCTTTGGCAACAAAGAATATAATCAATCTGATTTATGTGTTGGCCATCTGGTGATGTCCATGTATAAAGTCTTCTCTTGTGTTGTTGAAAGAGGGTGTTTTCTATGACCAGCGTGTTCTCTTGGCAAAACTCTGTTAACCTTTGCCCTGTTTCGTTTTGTGCTCCAAGGCCAAAGCTGCTTGTTACTCCAGGTATCTCTTGACTACCTACTTTTGCCTTCCAGTCCCCTAAAATGAAAAGGACATCTTTTGTGGGTGTTAGTTCTAGAAGATCCTGTAGGTCTTCATAGAACCATTCAACTTCAGCTTCTTTGGCATAACTGGTTGGGGATAAACTTGGATTACTGTAATATTGAATGGCTTGCCTTGGAAAGGAACAGAGATAATCCTGTTTTTGAGATTGCATCCAAGTACTGCATTTCAGACTCTTTGGTTGATGATGATGACTACTCCATTTCTTCTAAGGGATTCTTGCCCACAGTAGTAGATATAATGGTCATCTGAATCAAATCCACCCATTCCAGTCCATTTTAGTTCACTAATTCCTAAAATGTCAATATTCACTCTTGCCATCTCCTGTTTGTCCATTACCAATTTACCTTGATTCATGGACCTAACATTCCAGGTTCCTATGCGATATTGCTCTTTATAGCATCAGACTTTGCTCCCATCATCATTCAGATCCACAACTAGGTGTTGTTTTTGCTTTGTCTCTGTCTCTTCATTCTTTCTGGAATTATTTCTCTACCAACTCCAGTAGCATATTGAGCACCTACTGACTTGGGGAGTTCCTCTTTCAGTATCCTATCTTTTTGCCTTTTCATAATGTTCATGGGGTTCTCAAGAGAAGAATACTGAAGTGGTTTACCATTCCCTTCACCAGTGGACCATGTTTTGTCAGCATTCTCTACCATGACCCGTCTGTCTTGGGTGGCCCTACATGGCATGGCTCATAGTTTCATTGAGTTAGACATAGCTGTGGTCCATGTGATCAGTTTGGTTAGTTTTCTGTGGTTGTGATTTTCATTCAGGCTGCTCTCTGATGGATAAGTAAAAGAGGTTTATGGAAGCTTACTGATGGGAAAGACTGACAGATGGGAAAACTGGGTCTTGTTCTGATGGACAGGGCCATGCTCAGTCAATCTTTAATCCAATTTTCTGTTGATGAGCAGGCTGTGTTCCCTCCCTGTTTTCTGGCCCAAGGCCAAACTATGGTGGAGGTAATGAAGATAATAGGGACCTCCTTCAAAAGGTCCTATGCATGGACTGCTTTGCTCAGTGCCCCTGACCATCCAACAGGCCACCACTGACCCACTCCTCTGCCAGAGACTCCTGGATACTCATGGGCAAGTCTGAGTCAGTCTTTTGTGGAGTCACTGCTCCTTTCTCCTGGGCCCTTGTGCACACAATTTTTTTTTGTGCCCTCCAAGTGTCTGTTTTTTGGGGCAAATCACAGTTCTCCCAGAAATAGGCCATGATGGAGGTGTATGACCTCTCAGCAGGTTAGGGCCAGGTTGAGAACAATGATGTTGGAACACAGAGTGGTGTATTTGCCTTTCTCTGATGCTGGGCAAAGAGGACATTCCATACTCTCTAGGCTTCAGAGCCTTTCTCAAGCAGGGCCCCTGGAACTTTGGGTCAGATAGACCCAAGTCCCAGATAATCTCTGCTTTCCTAGGCTGCCTGATCTGCAATTTTCCTCATCAGAATTCACTATTCATATGTCAGCTGTGTGGCCCAAATGCAATCTGTTATTCTCATTTGCTGGTTTCGTGTTTATCCAGGTTTCTTCAGCTGCTTCTCTTTGAATTTGTTATCTAAATATATATCTGCTGAGCTTGAATTATTTTTACTTCTTTTCCTTTTAGCTACCCAGCCAATTTTGAAAGCTGCTTCTCCAAACAGTCAATTTATAAGTCAGTAATTTGGAACAGTTTTAAGCATAGCTCAGTCTCATTTTTATGAACCCCCTCCTTCCTTTCTGCTTTCCTCCCCAAGAAATGCCAACTCAGTAAGTATCATGAACTGTGTAAGAAAAGTCGAGACATAATGAAGCAAAGCACAGAGAACGTGGTTGGTTGAACTGTTTTTACAAAAGGAGACACCAGGTCTGAAGAAAAGAATGCTTGTACCAGGGAGGTCTCTTGAAACAGGGAGCACTCACTCCAGAAAAAAAAAAAAACTGCAATAAAACTGATTGGTAGTTCCGTTGGTGGAACATTTGAAGCCTAGGAGCAATGAGATCATGAGGGACATTAAGCAGAGAAGATGGTTCAGTCACCACACCATTTATACAAGATCCTTATGGAGAGGACAGCTTATTTCTCTGTATTAGCACCTGTGTTCAAGAGTCTCTACAACTTAAAGTTGCAAAGATGGCCATATCCCAGCTCAACTTAGCTCTCAGCCCATCGATTGCCATTTATCTGGGTCAGTGATACTTAAGAACTGAACAAATTAGAAGGAAAATTGCCTAGCTTGATTTGGGATGTCCCCACCACCACCCTCCAACCCCACTCTTTTCTGTTAGAGAATCATCTGTAATCGTGCTACATTTTGTGTATACAAATCACCAATAAAGGTCTCTAGTGATCTATTCAAGTTTAAGAATTAACTTCCTTAAGGATACAAAAGTTTTGTAAAAAATCTAATTGTCTATAAATACACAAATATTTGATTTGCTATTGTACTGGGGAAACTAGACCACAGTGGAATGTAATATTTTCCAGAAGAAAATATTTGGTTCTAAAATAAGGGCTCAGGAAGAACAAACTGGTGAAGGGAAGAGAAAAATCGTCTCTGAAAGAGCCACCCACACAGTGAGCACTGAATAGGCCTTGGATGTGGATCTAAGCTGATAAGTAGCAGAAATGTGCACTTATACATACCTTCACAAGCATCTCTCTGCAATCGTTAATCTCAAAATTAATCCAGCATCTCCACTTCAATTTGAGTTTGAAGGGGGCTCATTTAAGTAGGTAAAAAAAAGTGCCCAAAATATGCACATATTTTAACAAATCAAAGAATTCACTTCCAGGAAAAAAGAGCAGGATTATAAGCCTGGCTTTCTTATTGTATAATGATAGAGGAAGAGAGAGAGAGGAAAGAATGGGAATGAAAGGAAGAAAAAAGAGGGAGAAGAGAGAGGGAAAGGAGAGGGGGAGAAGCAGAGACAGACTTTCTTAGCATTAAATCCCAGCTCTGTGACACTGAATAAGTCTCTCAACCTCCTTGAATCCTAGCTTTTTCATCTTTAACAAAATAAAATAAGACCTTTGCTGAAAAACATTGTGAGGATTAAGTGTGAGATAATATTTATAAAGAATCTGGCACATAACGCTCAGTCATGTCTGACACATTGCAACCCCAGAGATTGTAGCCCACAAGGCTTCTTTGTCCATGGGATTCTGAAGGCAAGAACACTGGAGTGGACTGCCATTCCCTTCTCCATGGATCTTTCCAACCCAGGGATTAAACCTGGGTTTCCTGCATTGCAGACAGATTCTTTACCATTTGAGCTACAGGGAAGTCCTAAAGAGCAGTGGGGGGAAATGATAGTAATAACTTATGACAACAATATTGGTGAAAAGGAAAAGGGAGAGAAGGTGAAAAGGGAGGGAAATGAAAATATATCCACAAAATCTGACATTTTAGAAAAAAAAAGGAAGTAGCAATTCCAAAGCCTTGACTGTGTGGATCACAATAAACTGTGGAAAATTCTGAAAGAGATGGGAATACCAGACCACCTGACCTGCCTTTTGAGAAACCTATGTGCAGGTCAGGAAGCAACAGTTAGAACTGCAGATGGAACAACAGATGGTTCCAAATAGGAAAAGGAGTACATCAAGGCTGTATATTGTCACCCTGCTTATTTAACTTCTATGCAGAGTACATCATGAGAAACGCTGGACTGGAGGATCTCATTCAAATATGAAGGGGAAATCAAAAGCTTTCCAGACAAGCAAAAGCTGAGACAATTCAGCACCACCAAACCAGCTCTCCAACAAATGCTAAAGGATTTTTTCTAGACAGAAAGCACAAAAAGGGCATATAAACCTGAACCCAAAACAATAAAGTAAATGGCAATATTGTCACCCTGCTTATTTAATTTACATGCAGAGTACATCATGAGAAACGCTGGGCTGGAAGAAGCACAAGTGGAATCAAGATTGCCAGGAGAAATATCAATAACCTCAGATATGCAGATGATACCACCCTTATGGCAGAAAGTAAAGAACACATTATACTTGGAAAGAAAATGTTTCTAGCTCTTGAGTCAAGCCTCAAATGTAGAGTTTTTCATTTGTTATGTTAAGTTGGCTCTATTTTACTGATTATCAAATGTCCTGAGAATTCTAGAAACACTAAGGAAGTCACACTAAGGGTTAGTTATTGTAGTAAGTTCTAGGCGTCCAAAGTAAATACAGGAAAAGGAGTCTGATTTGGACAAGAAAAAAGAGATTTATAGGCCACTGGAAAGAATGTCAAGTGTTGTTGCCACAAAGTCACTACTAGGAAATATGATAGACACAAGTAAGATAGCATTTAGCTGTCTGGTAAAGACAGGAATTTTCACTGAAAGTGTAGCATTTGCATTGGGCTTGGAATACTGACTGACTAGCATCAAGCATGGAGAAGGCAATGGCAACCCACTGCAGTACTCTTGCCTGGAAAATTCCAGAGGAGCCTGGTAGGCTGTAGTCCATGGGATCGCTGAGGGTCGGACATGACTGAACGACTTCACTTTCACTTATCACTTTCATGCATTGGAGAAGGAAATGGCAACCACTCCAGTGTTCTTGCCTGGAGAATCCCAGGGACGAGGGAGCCTGGTGAGCTCCTATAGGGTCGCACAGAGTTGGACACAACTGAAGGGACTTAGCAGCAGCAGCATCATCAGGCAACACAGAAAAGAGAGGGAAGCCCACCAGGCAGAAAGAATAGAATGACCAAGGCAACAATGTGGATGTTGATCAGATCTGTATTTGAGAAAAACAACACAAGAGAAGACTCTACACATGGACATCACCAGATGGTCAACACCGAACTCAGATTGATTATATTCTTTGCAGCCAAAGATGAAGAAGCTTTATAGAGTTAGCAAAAATAAGATTGGGAGCTGACTGTGGCCAAGATAATGAACTCCTTATTGCCAAATACAGACTTAAATTGAAGAAAGTGGAGAAAATCACTAGACCATTCAGGTATGCCCTAAATAAAATCCCTTATGACTATACAGTGGAAATGAGAAATAGATTTAAGGGAATAGATCTGATAGACAGAGTGTCTGATTGTTGTGCCCGGAAGTCCGAATCCCAAGACCGACAAGAACAAGACCTCCACGACAATGCCAAAGGCAAAAAGGGAAATTTATTTCTGACTTGAGTCAGGGCCCGCGCCACATCCAACCCAGTGGAGTAAGACTAGAGGCCCAAACCTCTGGGTTCGAGCAGTATTTATAGGATTATAGGCAGCTGGCAAACTTAGATTAGTTGCACAGGTTACTCGTTAACTGCTGATTGGTCAGTTTTTCGTGGGCGCAGCCTTTCCTGAAGAATTTCCATCTTTGTCTCTATAGGCCACTTCTAGGCTACTAGGCTTACAATGATTGGCTGAGCGGTGCACGTGCGAATTTTTAACCTGGCACAACACTGATCAACTATGGATGGAGGTTCATGACATTGTACAGGAGACAAGGATGAAGACTATCCCCAAGTAAAAGAAATGTAAAAAAGCAAAATGGCTGTCTGAGGAGGCCTTACAAATAGCTGTAAAAAGAAGGGAAGTGAAAAGCAAAGGAGAAAAGGAAATATACAGCTATTTGAATGCAGAGGTACAAGAATAGAAAGGAGAGATAAGAAGCCTTCCTCAGCAATCAATGCAAAGAAATAGAGGGAAATAATAGAATGGGAAAGACGAGATCTCTTCAAGAAAATTACAGATACCAAGGGAACATTTCCTGCAAAGATGGGCTCGATAAAGGACGGAAATTGTAGGGACCTAACAGAAGCAGAAGATATTAAGAAGAGGTGGCAAGAATACACAGAAGAACTGTACAAAAAAGATCTTCATGACCCAGATAATCATGATGGTGTGATCACTCACCTAGAGCCAGACATCCTGGAATGTGAAGTCAAGTGAACCTTAGAAAGCATCACTACGAACAAAGCTAATGGAGGTGATGGAATCCCAGTTGAGCTGTTTCAAATCCTGAAAGATGATGCTGTGAAAGTGCTACACTCAATATGCCAGCAAATTTGGAAAACTCAGCAGTGGCCACAGGACTGGAAAAGGTCAGTTTTCATTCCAATTCCAAAGAAAGGCAATGCCAAAGAATGTTCAAATTACTGCACAATTGCACTCATCTCACACACTAGTAAAGTAATGCTCAAAATTCTCCAAACCAGGCTTCAAGAAGTATGTGAACAATGAACCTCCAGATGTTCAAGCTTGTTTTAGAAAAGGCAGAGGAAGCAGAGACCAAATTTCCAACATCCAATGGATCATCAAAAAAGCAAGAGAGTTCCAGAAAAACATATATTTCTGCTCTATTGACTGTGCTAAAACCTTTGACTGTGTGGATCACAATAAACTGTGGAAAATTCCGAAAGAAATGGGAATACTACACCACCTGACCTGCCTATTGAGAAACTTGTATGTAGGTCAGGAAGCAACAGTTAGAACTGGACATGGAACAACAGACTGGTTCCAAATAGGAAAAGGAGTACGTTAAGGCTGTATATTGTCACCCTGCTTATTTAACTTATATGCAGAGTACATCATGAGAAATGCTGGGCTGGAAGAAGCACAAGCTGGAATCAAGATTGCCAGGAGAAATACCAATAACTTCAGATATGCAGATGATACCACCCTTATGACAGAAGTGAAGAGGAACTAAAGAGCCTCTTGATGAAAGTGAAAGAGGAGAGTGGAAAATTTGGCTTAAAGCTCAACATTCAGAAAATTAAGATCATGACATCCGATCCCATCACTTCATGGGAAATAGATGGGGAAACAGTGGCTGACTTTATTTTTTGGGATCCGAAATCACTACAGATGGTGATTTCAGCCATGAAATTAAAAGATGCTTACTCCTTGAAAGGAAAGTTATGACCAACCTAGATAGCATATTAAAAAGCAGAAACATTACTTTGCCAACTAAGGTCCATCTAGTCAAGGCTATGGTTTTTCCTGTGGTCATGTATGGATGTGAGAGTTGGACTATAAAGAAAGCTTTGTGCTGAATAATTGATACTTTTGAACTGTGGTGTTGGAGAAGACTCTTAAGAGTCCCTTCAACTGCAAGAAGACCCATCCAGTCCATCCTAAAGAGATCAGTCCTGGGTGTTCATTGGAAGGACTGATGTTGAAGCTGAAAATCCAATACTTTGGCCACCCGAAGTGAAGAACTAACTCATTTGAAAAGACCCTGATGTTGGGAAAGATTGAGGGCAGGAGGAGTAGGGGACGACAGAAGATGAGATGGTTGGTGGACATGGGTTTGTGTGTACTCTGGGAGTTGGTGATGGACAGAGAGGCCTGGCATGCTGTGGTTCATGGGGTCAAAAGAGTCGAACATGATCTAGCGACTGAACTGAACTGAACTGAACCTTTGAGTGAAGAGTGAACTGAACTGGGGGGTTCTGGAAGAAATTAGACTGGTTCATAGCACCTGCAATTATTTAGGTGAGAGATAAAGGGGCTAAGCTTGGTCAGCAGTAGAAGATGCCATATAAATCCAAACCAAAATGGAAAACACATCATATCACCCAAAGAATGGCATGAATCTTCAAATTTTTAGCCATTTAGTTATCAATGGTTTATGGTTTTCTACATCTCTGAAGTTTTGTTAGGGGTCCCCCATTCAACACCCCATTCAAGATACCCAGTGCCCATGAGCTGTCTTTGGGTATTTGGAGCCTCCATACCCAGGGAACACCCAGACTTTCCTGCTCTTTAATTCTTGAACAATAATTCTTAAAAACTTTGAACAACTTGTCTACCTATGCAGTTATATTCTTACCTTTCTATAAAAAGTTGACCATTTCCAATGAAATACTCATAGGAATTTGAATATTTTAGCAGTTACTTTCTGAAAATATTCATTGGCCTAAAGAAATCACTCCAGTGATGGGTATTTCCAGCATGTTGGTATGTCAAATTCAGGGCAGAGAGGGGAAAAGGGATAATTTGAAACAGAGAGCCACATTAGTACCCCTCAGAGATTCATGCTTTCCAGTACTTTCCTGATTCACGGTTATATGTAAGCAGCTGCTGTAGGAAAAAGAAAATCTATCATTGATCTGAAACACACACACACAAGATTATAAAGATTTTTTGATCTATTTAAAAGTGTGTTCACAAGTCCCATATGGGGAAGGGAAGAATGGGTGTGCTTGATGTGCAGCATGATTTACAAATCTGTTTTATTTTCTACCACTGCTGTGGTGATTAAGGTGTTACAACAGCCTGCCTATTTTGGGGTAGGGGTATTTGGAGAAACCATGACTGCAAATGCAGTGTTCACAAAAATCTGGCATTTTCATAAGTGAAGAGTCATGTGATGTTGAAGCCAATGCTGCAAAGTAGAGTGGCAAAACTGAGAGGCACAGTAAAAGATCATCTCTCCATTCTGAATCCATGCAAGTATATGTAGAGCTCCTACAATGTACAAGGCAACAAGAGGCACTAAAATATGTAATCCTTGGTTCTCTTTCTCAGAGAATTTCAAACGTACTAAAGAGCTCAGAAAATACAAGAACAAAATACAAATTAACAAAGGTGAGTATCTCAATAGAGTGGGAAGAGCACTAGAGGACTAATCAAGAAGCCTAGATGCTTCTAGGCTTCTGAATATCAGAACCTGGGTCTGATATTCATTTGCTATGTGAACTCTTAAACAATTCATTAAGACTCTCACATCTATAGAGAATTCAAATGTATCAAGGATGGAAAACAAATTTCAAATTAGGTGCCAACTCTCACCAATCAATATTGACTTCGTGGAGCAATATAATGATATTGATTCTAAAATATACCTGGGCTCAGTGGGAAAGGTGCTATTTTTGATTAGCAATGATTATCATGAGTTTAAAAAGGGAGTTTTGGAGGGAGAGAGCCATAAATATGCCATACTCTTAAACAGATCATCACAGAGATATCTTCCAGCTAAAGTTGGGAAGGGTTGGATCATATTCAATCTACTAACACATGTTTATTTATAGAATGTCTTCTGTACGGCTGATGCTGTGCAATGCATTGAGATACCATGAACCCATGATGCAAACTTTGCAATCAGAGAGCTCATAATATACTATAAATACAGACCTATGATCATCTATTGGGTTGGCAAAAAGCTCCTTTGTTTTTTTAAATATAATAAAAGACACATTTTTATTTTTATGAAGAATTTTGTTGAACAACATATTCACCATTTTATTCCACTACCTTCTGACATTTTTCAAGCAACATCATACTTCTATCTTCCCAAAACTTTTACCTTTTTGAGCAAATAAATAAACAAAACCTGTTCTAGGTACTCAGGGGATTTTTTTTTTCCATTAAGATAATTCTGGAAAGACTGCAATAAAAGGATTTCTGAAGGTGCAATGCCTGATAAGTATGACAAATGAATCAGAATTTCCCAGCCACCATTGTAACAGTTTTTGCCTGGTTATCAAAGAAACATGCAGTCTTGCATTATCCTGATAGAATATTATATGTTTTCTGTTGACTAATTTTGGTCAGTGTTGCTTTCAGTTGGTCTAATTGGGAGCAGTACTTCTTGGAATTAATCATTTGGTTTTCTGGAAGGATCTCATAAAAGACTCCCTTCCGATCCCACCATATACACAGCATCACCTTCTTTGAATGAAGACTGGATTTTGATGTTGTTGATGGTGGTTCATTCCATTGGCCCTATGAGCACTTCCATTCCACGTCATTGTATGTATCCACTTTCCAAGACCGCAACTTTCCAAGACCCCCACCCCAAACTAGGCAGGCTGTAGTAACACCTTCATCGCCACAGCACGGGTGAAAAATAAAACAGGTTTGTAAATCATGCTGCACATCAAGCACACCCATTCTTCCCTTCCCCATATGGGACTTGTGAACATATTTTTAAACAAACCAAAAAAATCTTTATAATCTTGTGTGTGTGTGTTTCAGGTCAATGATAGATTTTCTTTTTCCTACAGCAGCTGCTTACATACAAGACAGTGCTTTTTTAAAACAGAGCATTTTTATTTATGTTTAAGTGGAGAATCACATGCAGAATACGGTCAAGAAGTGCTTTTTGGTTTTCCTTTGCTTAACTTATTTGAAATCCAAGCATCAAAGTGATTAACATAACCAAGCTGTTGCAGATAATTTTCAGTGCCTAATTTGGATATTTTGAGAATGTCATCTTTCTCCCACAAGGTATAATAACATTGATTGTTCTCAATTGATGTCTCAGTTTGATCGCTATTAATTTCAACTGGTCTACTCGATCATGGAGCAAGCTCAATCATCACTGATGTTGCTCAGTCATCACTTGATCATCATTGCCCAGCAAGAAATCTCCATCATGAAACTTCATAAACCACCTTTGACACGTTCAGCTAGTCACAGCACCTTCTCCATACACTGCACAAAGTTTTTTTTTTTTTTTTTGCATTTGTGTTGAATTTTTAACTTTCTTGAAATAATAAAGTAATATACTGAAAATAGTTCTTCTTCCATCTTCAGTATTAAAATGGCTACACAAAAATTCACCAACTTTAATGAGTACTTTTAATGCATACTGATATGACAGCTGTCAAAATGCAATCTAACAAAATTGTTTCAAATGAAGTTAAAGACAACTAAGTGCTACTAGAGTATTTTATGGAGAAAAGTGAATGAATCTTTTGGGCAATCCAAAGTAATGCAATATGATTGAGTTCTATTATAAAGGTAGGAGGGAGGGGGGTTCAGGATGGGGAAACATGTGTATACCTGTGGCAGATTCATATTGATGTATGGCAAAACCAATACAATATTGTAAAGTAATTAACCTCCAATTAAAATAAATAAATTTATATTACTTTAATGAGTACTTTTAATGCATACTGATATGACAGCTGTCAAAATGCAATCTAACAAAATTGTTTCAAATGAAGTTAAAGACAACTAAGTGCTACTAGAGTATTTTATGGAGAAAAGTGAATGAATCTTTTGGGCAATCCAAAGTAATGCAATATGATTGAGTTCTATTATAAAGGTAGGAGGGAGGGGGGTTCAAGATGGGGAAACATGTGTATACCTGTGGCAGATTCATATTGATGTATGGCAAAACCAATACAATATTGTAAAGTAATTAACTTCCAATTAAAATAAATAAATTTATATTAAAAAAAAAGACTACATGAATGTAAAAAAGAGAGCATGCTATTCAAAGTTGTCATATTCAGAATTAACTTCAAGGGAACTTTAAGGAGACTCCAAGCAGAAAAGTAGAAAGAATGTGAGTACATATGCAAAGTGCTTATGTTTAGGAAACAACAAGGATTCCAGTGTACATAGATTACCAGGTATTTGGGCACAAGTAATAATGAATGAGGCAAGTAATTTGAACTGTGCAAATTTGGTGTATGCTGTGTAGGCCAAATAAGAAAATTGACTTTTATTTTTAGGCAACAAAGATTCAGTAAAAAAAAAAAAAAGAAAGAAAGAAAGAAAGAAAAAAAAATAGAAAGAAATTCAGTACCAGAATAAAGATGAGACAAAAAGTGGAGTGGGAGTCAAAATTTCACATCAGAGATAGGGTGCCATTTTGAGAATTTTGCAAATGTCTTTAGGAGAGAGAGGGCCAGGATTAAAGCCAGGGTACAACAAACCTTAAAGAGAAGGGTAAAGGCAAGATTAGTAGCACAGTGAATTCAAGAGAATTTCAGGAATATGAGAGAGAAGACACAAAAGCCTAGGGTGATCAAGGAAACCTTCATGAAAAAGATGAGATTGAGTTGAAAGGGTTGAGGAACTGGACCCGTCTAAGCCACAGAGACGGTTAGCAAGAAAATGGGTCATAACTCCAGCTACATAGTCCTTAATTTGATCTAATTTGTACCACAAAATCAACAAGATATTTGTAGTTTTAAGAGAACAAGTCTTCATTTTTGTTGTTGTTCAGTCACCCAGTCATGTCCGACTCTTTGCGACCCCATGGACTGCAGCACACCAGGCTTCCCTGTGCCTCACCATCTCCCAGAGTTTGCCCAAGTTCATGTTCATCGCATCAGTGATACCATCCAGCCATCTCATCCTCTGATGCCCTCTTCTCCTTCTGCCCTCAAACTTTCCCAGCATCGGGGGCTTTTTCAATGAGTTGTTTGTTTACATCAGATGACCAAAATACTGGAGCCACAGCTTCAGCGTCAGTCCTTCCAGTGAATGGGCAGGGCTGATTTCCTTTCAGATAGACTTATTTGTTCTCTTTGCTGTCCAAGAGACTTTCAGGAGTCTTCTCCAGCACCCCAGTTCGAAGACATCAATTCTTTGGCATTCTGCTTTCTTTACAGTCCAGCTCTCATAACTGTACATGACCCTGGAAAGATCATAGCCTTGCCTATACAGACCTTTGTTGTGATCCCCTTCAAGGATCACTGCTTTGTTATGGTGAAGGAGCTTGTGTAACTCAGTGAAGCTATGAGCCATGCCATACAGAGTCACCCAAGATGGATGGGTCATAGCAGTTCTGACAAAACGTGATCCACTGGAGGAGGGAATGGCAAACCACCCCAGTATACTTGCCATGAAACCCTCATGAACTATATAAAAGTTCTTCATAGGCTAAGGCAATTAAGAACACTTTTTGAAATGTTAAATAGAGTTCATTCCTAAAGCACTTTCTTCTAACATATGAAAGTACATGTGATTCTCTAAGAGGGGGATATAAATAAGGAATGTCTTCCAAATCCAGTTGACTGCAGGCTGCTGTTGTCAGGGACCACCTCATGTGGTGAGTTATTGCATAGGACACAATTTGGTAACATAGAACCAATTGTCTGAAAATACTTACGGAATTATTTTAGAAAAGATCTTTCATCTGAGGGGACATTATATACTTTATCCTTATAACTTTCCTGCAAAAAATCAGTTTTCTTTAGAGTATTGAAGGTAAAGATATCAGATTTTATACAGTAATAAACCATGTGCAGAGAGCAAATTTGAGTAAAACATCCCACAGAAATCAGTGAACATAAGGAATGAGTCGCTAGGGAGGAGACTGAGACAAAGCACACCATCAATGTGGTCGACAACACCTACAGAACTTCTATTTCTAGAAAAGTATAAGAGATGGAGGAAAGTGGTAAGAGGAACAGGAAGCCAAGTGTAGGATGAAGCAAAAACACTAAGGAGGACCTTTCCTGTTCCTGAAATTCCTTTCAATGTTTTCAAAACTGGATTTGCCTTTTATCATTAGTTATGTCGCATTATCTACACTAGTTTCCATTAACTGTTTTCCAAATGCTGACATCTCTGGTCTGTCCATTAGAATGGCAGATTTGGGAGAAGAGCTTCATACTGTTGCCTGCATATTCAGCTTCTTAGCAGTGTTGGGAGCTGTGTGGTCTAGACAAAGCTAGTTCACAGGAAGCTTTGAGAGGATTAGAAATAGGCATCCCCTCAGACAGGTGCATGGTGTGTTGAAAAACAGTAAATTTTTACAAATTAGTGAAAAGAAATATTTTCTCCAAACAAATAAAACCCTGTGTACAGAGCACAAATGGAAATTCAGCTTCCACTCCCCTTTACAGCCTGTCACCTTTGTTCAGGGCACAACCTGAGCCATCATGCCCTGCCTGTCCTGTCCCTCCCATGGACTTTCCACGGTAAATCTTTTGAAAAGAAATCATCCTCCTTCTTCTAGCTCAAGAGTCCCTAACAGAATAGTGTCATCCTAAGACTACAACTACTAACTGTGTGTGTTTATTAGCCATTTGTATGTCTTTTTTGGAGAAATGTCTGTTTAGGTCTTTTTTCCATTTTTTATTGTGTTGTCCATTTTTCTGGTATTAAACTATGTGAGCTGCTTGTATATTTTGGAGATTACTTCTTTGTCAGTGTTTCATTTGCTACTATTTTCTGTCATTCTAAGGACTGTCTTTTTACCTTGCTTCCAGTTTCCTTCATTGTGCAAAAGCTTTTAAGTTTAATTACATTTCATTTGCTTATTTTTGTTTTTATATCCATTACAAAGGGAGATGGGTCATAGGGGACTTTATTTATTTATTTTAATTGGAGGCTAATTACTTTACAATATTGTAGTGGTTTTTGCCATACATTGACATGAATCAGCCATGGGTGCACATGTGTTCCCCTTCCTGAATCCCCCTCCCACCTCTCTCACCATCCCATCCCTCAGGGTCATCCCAGGGCATCAGCCCTGAGCACCCTGTCTCATGCATCAAACCTGGACTGGTGATCTATTTCACATATGATAATATACATTTTTCAATGCTTTTCTCTCAAATAATCCCACCCTTGACTTCCACAGAGTCCAAAAATATGTTCTTTACATCTGTGTCTCTTTTGTTGTCTTGCATTATAGGATCATCATTACCATCTTTCTAGGTTTCATATATATGTATTAATATACTATATTGGTGTTTTTCTTTCTGACTTACTTCACTCTGTATAATAGGCTCCAGTTTCATCCACCTCATTTGAATTGATTCAAATGCATTTTTAATAACTGAGTAATATTCCATAGTGTATATGTACCACAGTTTTCTTATCCATTTGTCTGCCAGTGAATATCTAGGTTGCTTCCATGTCCTGGCTATTGTAAACCGTGTTGTGATGAACATTGGGGTACACGTGTTTCTTTCAATTCTGGTTTCCTTGGTGTGTATGCCTAGCAGTGGGATTGCTGGGTCATATGGCAGTTCTATTTCCAGTGTCTTTTAAGGAATCTCCACACTGTTCTCCATAGTGGCTGTACTAGTTTGCATTCCCACCAACGGTGTAAGAGCGTTCCCTTTTCTCCATACCCTCCCCAGCATTTATTGTTTGTAGACTTTTTGATGGCAGCCATTCTGGCCAGCATGAGATGTTACCTCATTGTTGTTTTGATTTGCATTTCTTGATAATAAGTGATGTTGAGCATCTTTTCATGTGTTTGTTAGCCATCTGTAAGTCTTCTTTGGAGAAATATTTGTTTAGTTCTTTGGCCCATTTTTTTATTGGGTCATTTATTTTTCTGGAATTGAGCTGCAGGAGCTGCTTATATATTTTTGAGATTAATTCTTTGTCAGTTGCTTCATTTGCTATTATTTTCTCCCATTCTGAAGGCTGTCTTTTCACCTTGCTTATAGTTTCCTTAATTGTGCAAAAGCTTTTAAGTTTAATTAGGTCCCATTTGTTTATTTTTGCTTTTATTTCTGTTACTCTGGGAGGTGGGTTATAGAGGATCCTGCTGTGATTTATGTCAGAGAGTGTTTTGCCTATGTTTTCCACAGAGGACCTTTCTGTGATTTATGTCAGAGAGTGATTTGCCTATGTTTTCCTGTAAGAATTTTATAGTTTCTGATCTTACATTTAGATCTTTAATCCATTTTGAGTTTATTTGTGTGTATAGCATTAGAACACATTCTAGTTTCATTCTTTCACATGTAGTTGATCAGTTTTACCAGAAACACTTGTTGAAGAGACTGTCTTTTCTCCATTGTATATTTTTGCTTCCTTTGTCAAAGATAAGGTGTCTATAGGTGCATGGATTTATCTTTGGTTTTTCTATTTAGTTCATTGATCTATATTTCTGTCTTTGTGCCAGTACCACACTGTCTTTTTGACTGTAGCTTTGTAGTATAGTATGAAATCAGGAAGATTGATTCCTCCAGTTTCACTATTTTATTTCAAGATTGCTTTGGCTATTCAGGGTCTTTTGTGTTTCCATACAATTGTGAAATTATTTGGTATATTTCTGTGAAAAATACCATTGGTAGTTTGATAGAGATTGCATTGAATATATACATTACTTTGGGTGAAAGTGAAGTCGCTCAGTCGTGTCCCATTCTTAGCGACCCCATGGACTGCAGCCCACCAGGCTCCTCATTCCGTGGGATTTTCCAGGCAAGAGTAATGCAGTGGGTTTCCATTGTCTTCTCATTGCTTTGGGCAGTATACTCATTTTCACTATATTGATCCTTCCGATCCAAGAACATGGTATATTTCTTTATCTATCAGTGTCATCTTTGATTTCTTTCATTAATATTTTATAGTTTTCTATATAGATGTCTTTTGTTTCTTTAGATGAATTTATTCCTAAGTATTTTATTTTTTTCATGCAGTGGTGAATGGAATTGTTTCCTTAATTTCTTTTTCTGATTTTTCATTTTTAGTGTATAGGAATTCAGGGATTTCTGTGTATTAATTTTATATCCTGCAACTTTACTATATTCACTGATTAGCTCTAGAAATTTTCTGGTGACATCTTTAGAGTTTTCTGTGCAGAGAATCATGTCATCTGCAAACAGTGAGAGTTTTATTCTTTTTCAATCTGAATTCCTTTTATTTGTTTTTCTTCTCTGATTGCTATAGCTAGGACTTTCAAAACTAAGTTGAGTAATAATGATGAGAGTGGGAACCCTTATCTTTTTCTTGATTTTAGAGGAAATGTTTTCAATTTTTCAATTAAGGATAACGTTTGCTGTGAGTTTGTAATATATTGCTTTTATTATGTTTAGACATGTTCCTTCTATGCCTACTTTCTGGAGAGGTTTTTTTTTTTTTAAATCATAAATTGTGGAATTTTCTCAAAGGCTTTCTCTGCATATATTGACATAGTTATATGGTTTTTATCTTTCAATTTGTTGGTATGGTGTATCACACTGATTGATTCGTGAATATTGAAAAATCCTTGCATCCCTGGAATAAAAGCCACTTGGTAATAATGCATGGTCTATTTAATATGTTGTTGGGTTCTGTTTGTTAGAATTTTGTTGAGGAATTTTGCAGCTATATTCATCACTGAAATTGGCCTGTGGTTTTGGTGGCTCTGACAGTAAAGCATCTGCCTACAGTGTGGGAGACTCGAGTTCAATCCCTGGGTTGGGAAGATCTCTTGGAGAAGGAAATGGCAACCCAGTATTCTTGCCTGGAAAATCCCATGGATGGATGAGCCTGGTATCTATAGTACATGGGTCTCAAAGAGTCAGACATGACTGAGCGACCTCACTTTCACTTTCTTTTATCTGGTTTCAGTCTCAGGGTGATAATGGCTTCATAAAATGAGTTTGGGAGGTTTCTTTCCACTGCAATTTTCTGGAAGAGTTTGAGTAGGGGAGGTTTTGGCTCTTCTCTAAGTTTTTGGTAGAATTCACCTGTGAAGCCATTTCGTCCTGGCCTTTTGTTTTTTGAAAGATTTTTGATTGCAGTTTAGGTTTCTGTGCTTGAGATTGACCAGTTCAAATTTTCTATTTCTTGTTCTTCAGTTTTGGAAGGTTATAGTTTCCTAAGAATTTGTCCATTTTTTTCAAGTTGCCCATTTTATTGGCATATAATTGCTCATAATATCTCTTAATATAATTTTTATTTCTGTGCTGACTGTTGTTAACTTCTGTATTTTCATTTCTAATTTTATTGATTTGAGTCTTCTCCCCCTCCCCTCAACCTTTTTTTTTTTTCATGATGAGTCTGGCTAATGATTTGTTTATTTTGTTTATCTTCTCAAAGAACCAGCTTTTAGTTTTATTGATCTTTGCTATAGCCTCCTTCATTATTTTTCATTTATTTCTGCTTTGATTTTTATTATTTCTTTCCTTCTACTAACTTTAGGGTTTTTTTTTGTTGTTGTTGTTGTTGCAGCCTGGTGGAGCAGAGATCAGAACCTGCCCCATGACGCAAGGGTGTGGCAAACTGCACCCTCGTGACTGTCCTAGTAAGCATGCTGAATGGATATTCTTGGGGCTGAACGTGCACTCTGCTCTTATTCACTGCCTACCCCTGCATCCATCCCCATGGAAACAAAACAAGATGTTCCCAATAAACAGCAGAGCCTTAACTTTTCCCCTGTTTACCGTGCACTAATCAAACTCTCAATATAACTATTCTCTAATGATCTCATATGAATTTTGCCAAAAAAAGTGGGGGCTGAAAGGAGCCATTTTGTCTTCTTGCCATGGAGAGCAGGAAGGCCCTCTGGCCTCCGCTGCCAAATTATATGTGTCTATCTTTTCATCACGTTCTCACCCCAGTTTCAGGTCTTTCTCACCCACTGTGCTGGATGTGGCAGTTTTGTGGGGTTTTTTGTTTGTTTGTTTGTTTGTTTTTTAGTGTTGTTCTTTTTTCTAGTTGCTTAGATGTATGCTTAGGTTGTTTATTTTGTGTTTCTCTTGTTTCTTGAAGTAGGCTCTTATTGCTATGAACTTCCCTCTGAGCACTGCTTATACTGAATCTCATTTTGGGTTGGGTTGTTTTGGGGTTGTTGTGTTTTCATTATCATTTGTTTCTATGCATACTTTTTCATTTCCTTTTTATTTCTTCAGTGGTCTGTTGATTATTCATAATCACATGGTTTATCCTCCATATATTTGTATTTTTAATATTTTTTCCATGGTTTATATCTAATCTTATAGCATTGTGATCAGAAAAGGTGCTTGAAGTGATTTCTTTTTTTTTTTTTAATTTGCCAAGGCTAGATTTGTGACCCACAATGTGGTCTATCCAGGATAGTGTTTCAGGTGCACTTGAGATAAAGGTGAGCTCCATTGTTTGGGGGTGAAATGCATTTTAGATATCATTAAGGCCAATGTATCATTTAAAGCTTGTGTTTCCTTGTTAATTTTCTCTTTGGATAACCTTTCTATTGTTATGATTAAGGTATTAAGTCCTCCACTATTATTGTGTTAATATCAATTTCCCTTTTAATAGTTGTTAGCATTTGCCTTATATATTGAGGTGCTCCTATTTTGGGTGCATATATATTTATAATTGTTATATCTTCTTCTTGGATTTATCCCTTGATTATTATGTAGTGTCCCTCATTGTTTCTTATAATGGCCTTTATTTTAAAGTCTATTTTATCTGATAAGAGTATCACTACTCCCACTTACTTTTGGTCTTTCCAGGTCTCTCACTTTCAGTCTGTATGTGTCCCTAGGTTTTAGGTGGGTCTCTTGCAGACAGCATATATAGGAATCTTGTTTTTGTATCTACTTGGCCAGTCTTGTTTTGATTGGAGGATTTAAACCATTTATGTTTAAGGTAATTATTGGTAAGTATGATTTTATTACCATTTACTTTATTGTTTTTGGTTCATTCTTACACTCCTTTTTGTGTTTCCTGTCTAGAGAAAATCCTTTGGCATTTGTTGAAGAGCTGGTTTGGTGGTCCTGAATTCTCTCAGCTTTTGCTTGTCTGTAAAGCTTTTGATTTCTCCTTCAAATCTGAATGAGATCCCTGCCGGGGTAGAGTAATCTTAATTGTAGGTTTTCCCCTTTCATCTCTTTAGATACATTCCTTTCTGGTCTGCAGAGTTTCTGCTGAGAGATCAGTTGTTATCTTCATGGGATCACCTTGTATGTTATTTGTTGTTTTTCCCTTGCTGCTTTTAATATTTGCTTTTTGTGTTTAATTTTTGTTCGTTTGATTAATATGTGTCTTGTTGTGTTTCACTTTGGGTTTATCCTGTATAGGACTCTCTGGGCTTCTTGGTCCTGGGTGGCTATTTCCTTCCCCATTTTAGGGAAGTTTTGGTCCATTACTCCTCAAATATTTTTTCATGCACTTTCCTTTTGCCATCTTCTTCTGGGACACCTATGATTCTAATGTTGGGGTGTTTAACATTGTGCCAGAGTTCTCTGAGGTTGTCCTCATTTCTTTTTATTCTTTTTTTTTCCACTCTGCTTTATTTATTTCCACTATTCTATCTTCCAGCTCTCTTATTCTTTATCCTGCCCCTGCTGCTGATTTCCTACAGAGTGTTTTTAATCTCAGTTATTACCTCGCTTATTCAGTTTAGTTCAGTTCAGTTGCTAGGTTGTGTCTGACGCTTCATGACCCTATGAACCACAACATTCCAGGCCTCCCTGTCCATCACCAACTCCCGGAGTCTACCCAAACCTATGTTCATCGAGTCAGTGATGCCATCCAACCATCTCATCCTCTGTCGTCCACTTCTCCTCCTGCCTTCAATCTTTCCCAGCATCAAGGTTTTTTCAAATAAGTCAGCTCTTCCCATCACGTGGCCTAAGTTTAGAGCTTCAGCTTCAACATCAGACCTACCATTGAACACCCAGGACTGATCTCCTTTAGGATGAACTGGTTGGATCTCCTTGCAGTCCAAGGGACTCTCAAAAGTCTTTTCCAACAGCACAGTTCAAAAGCATCAATTCTTCGGTGCTCAGCTTTCTTTGCAGTCCAACTCTCACATTCATACATGACCACTGGAAAAACCATAGCCTTGACTAGACGGACCTCTGTTGGCAAAGTAATATCTCTGCTTTTTAATATACTGTCTAGGTTAGTCATAACTTTCCTTTCAAGGAGTAAGCGTCTTTTAATTTCATGGCTGCAGTCATCATCTGCAGTGATTTTGGAGCCCAGAAAAATAAAGTCTGACACTGTTTCTTCTGTTTCCCCATCTATTTCCCATGAAGTGATGGGACCGGATGCCATGATCTTAGTTTTCTGAATGTTGAACTTTAAGCCAACTTTTTCAGTCTCCTCGTTCACTTTCATCAAGAGGCTCTTCAGTTCTTCTTCACGTTCTGCCTTAAGGGTGGTTTCATCTGCATATCTGAGGTTATTGATATCTCTCCCAGCAATCTTGATTCAAGCTTGTGCTTCTTCCAGCCCAGCATTTCTCATGAGGTACTCTGCATATAAGTTAAATAAGTAGGATGACAATATACAGCCTTGACATACTGTTTTTACTACTTGGAACCAGTCTGTTGTTCCATGTCCAGTTCTAACTGTTGCTTCCTGACCTGCATATAGGGTTCTCAAGAGGCAGGTCAGGTGGTCTGGTATTCCCATCTCTTTCAGAATTTTCCACAGTTTATTGTGATCCACACAGTCAAAGGCTTTGGCATAGTCAATAAAGCGGAAATAGATGTTTTTCTGGAACTCTCTTGCTTTTTCCATGATCCAGAGGATATTGGCATCTTGATCTCTGGTTCCTCTGCCTTTTTTAAAACAAGCTTGAACATCTGGAAGTTCATGGTTCACGTATTGCTGAAGCCTGACTTGGAGAACATTAAGCATCACTTTACTAGGTGTGAGATGAGTGTAATTGTGTGGTATTCACTTATTTCTGATTGACAATTTTTTATTTCTTCTAGATTCTTGTTAAACGTTTCTTGGATCTTTCCAATCCATGTCTCTGGTCTATTTATCTGTAACTCCATTTTGTTTTCCAGTATTTGGGTGATCTTTATTATCACTATTCTGAGTTTTTATTTTTTTCAGGTAGATTCCTTATCTTTTCTTTGGTTTGATGGGTATTTGTCATGTTCCTTCACCTGCTGGATATTTCTTTTCCTTTTCATTTTGTTTAGTGTGCTGTGTTTGGGGGTCTCCTTTTTGCAGGCTGGATGGTTGTAATTCCTCTTAGTTATGGAAACTGCTCCCTGTGGGTGGGTTTGGACCAGTGGCTTGTGAAGGTTTTCTGGTTGGGCGAATCTGTGTCTGTGTTCTGTTGGGTGGAAATGGATCTTTTCTTTCTGGAAGGCAATGCAGTGTCCAATAGGAAGTTTTGGGGTGTATATGGTTTTGGTATGGCTTTGGAAAGACGGTCTTTTAATTTTCAGGGTTTTGTTTGCTTTGTTGGAAAATTAGTATGCAGAGTCTTGCACTGAAGCTTGCTAGCTCTTGGGTGGAACTTGGTCTCAGTGGAATATGGAGTATTTAGAGTGGGCTTTCATGTATTAATTTTCCTTGGGGTCAGGAGTTTTATGATGGTCCAAAGTTCTGTATTTGAGCCTCCTCTCTATTGGTTTCAGTCTCCCTCTTATAGTAGCTTCAAGACTTTTCTGTCCACCCAACACAGAAGTTAAAACCCTTAGGTTAATGATAACTCTCCACAGCCAGTAACACCTAAAGAGATACACAGTTATACAGAGAAGACAAGAGGGAGGAGGAAGGTGCTCAAGCTGGTTTTAGAAAAAGCAGAGGAACCAGATATCAAATTGCCGACATCTGCTGGATCATGGAAAAAGCAAGAGAGTTCCAGAAAAACATCTATTTCTGCTTTCTTGACTATGCCAAAGCCTTTGACTGTGTGGATCACAGTAAACGGGGAAAATTCTGAAGGAGATTGGAATACCAGACCACCTGACCTGCCTCTTGAGAACCCTATATGCAGGTCAGGAAACAAGAGTTAGAACTGGACATGGAACAGCAGACTGGTTTCAAATAGGAAAAGGAGTACGTCGAGGCTGTATATTGTCACCCTGCTTATTTAACTTCTATGCAGAGTACATCATGAGAAATGCTTGACTAGAAGAAACACAAGCTGGAATCAAGACTGCCAGGAGAAATATTAATAACCTCAGATATGCAGATGACACCACCCTTATGGCAGAAAGTGAAAAAGAAAAAGCCTCTTGTTGAAAGTGAAAGAGGAGAGTGAAAAAGTTGGCTTAAAGCTCAACATTAAGAAAAAAAAGATCATGGCATCCGGTCCCATCACTTCATGGGAAATAGATGGGGAAACAGTAGAAACAGTGTCAGGCTTTATTTTTGGGGGCTCCAAAATCACTGCAGATGGTGACTGCAGCCATGAAATTAAAAGAGGCTTACTCCTTGGAAGAACAGTAATGACCAACCTAGATAGCATATTCAAAAGCAGAGACATTACTTTGCCGACTAAGGTCTGTCTAGTCAAGTCTATAGTTTTCCCAGTGATCATGTATGGATGTGAGAGTTTGACTGTGAAGAAGGCTGAGCACCAAAGAATTGATGCTTTTAAACTGCGGTGTTGGAGAAGACTCTTGAGAGTGCCTTGGACTGCAAGGAGATCCAACCAGTCCATTCTGAAGGAGATCAGCCCTAGGATTTCTTTGGAAGGAATGATGCTAAAGCTGAAACTCCAGTACTTTGGCCACCTCATGCAAAGAGTTGACTCATTGGAAAAGACCCTGATGCTGGGAGAGTTTGGGGGCAGGAGGAGAAGGGGACGACCGAGGATGAGATGGCTGGAGGACATCACTGATTCAATGGACATGAGTCTGAGTGAACTCTGGGAGTTGGTTATAGACAGAGAGGCCTGGTGTGCTGCGATTCAGGAGGTCTGAGAGAGTCAGACGCGACTGAACAACTAACTGAACTGAACTGAAGAGGAGAAAAAGGAGATTCAAAAGGAAAGAGATCAATCAAGCCAGTAATCAAATCCCTAAGTGAAAATAGATACTCAAAATTAGACTTTTAAAGATGCAAAGTTAAAAACAAATGTCAAATCACAGAAATTAGAAGCCTAGAATACAGATTAAACTTTCAGAAATACAATAAGTGTTCAGGAAGGGGAACACGTGTATACCTGGGGCGGATTCATGTTGATATATGGGAAAACCAATACAATATTGTAAAGTAATTAACCTCCAATTAAAATAAAATATATTAAAAATATTTTTAAAAATTTAAAAATGAGAAACAATAATTGAACACAAAAACTAAAAACAAAATATATTGTGGGTCTGTTCAGTGTCAGATAATCCTTTGTTCTGGCTGGTACTTGTTCTCAATGTCTACAGTTGCCCCTCAAATGCATAGTCTCAGTTTAACTGCAGGATTTTAATCTGTTGCACCTGCCACTTCCATGGTGGTTCCCCCTTCTTTTCTTTGCTTAGGCTGGCCTCCTCTGCTTGCAAGTCTCTTCAGTGTGTAATCTCTGCTCTGACATGAAGGAGACAAAGCAGTCACTTGTTTGGCTTCACTTGCTCAGTTGTGCTGTGGAGAGAGAGAAAGAGACTGCAAACAAACACCACTGGCATGTGTGGCATTCACTTGCAGTGAATGGACCACATGGGGGTTGCTGCAGCCCAAGGTGGCATACACTTCCCAGGCCAAAGCCACTCAGGCTCCCGGGTGCTCTCTGAGGATACAGTCCCAGGTGGGCTGTGCATCTTGTGCACTTTCCAGGTCCAAGCCACTTAGGTTATCATGTGTACCATGAGGGCAGTCCCAGGCAGTCCATGCATTTCATGTACTTCCCAGGTTCAAGCAGCTCAGGCTGTGGGTACACTGAGAAGGCACAGTCCCAGGTGAGCCATGCATCTTCTCAATGGGGGTTGGTCTCATGTTGTGACACTCCTGGCTGATATGAACCATCCAGGATCACAGGACATGTGGTTAGTGACTGGCAACCTGCTCGCAACTTGATGGGAGATGTGGTCTCCGGAACTGAGATTGCAGTGGCCACTTGCCTTCTACCTCTGGCTGTCATACACCTACCTCTCTGCCTCTGGAAAGAGGTGGAAAGAGCAGCTGGCTTGCTCACCTTTGGTATCAACAAGGGCATAATCCTTTGTTCTGTGAGTGTGTCAGGGATCACAGCGTGATGTTAGAGCCTTCCCAAGGGAAAGGTCCTTTGGCTTTTCTTTGTCTCTCTGGTGTTCCCATGGTTTGAGCTGCTATGTCACATTAGTCTCCTCAGACTGTCCTCAGGGCATTCAACCCCGGTCCTTATTCTAAGGACTGATGATGCAGTCTGTACCTCCTCACTCAGCCCCCAACCACTGCAGGCCCAAGAGAGTGTGTGAACCACTTCTCGACTCCTACTTGCCATTCAGCACGAATTCTGTGGTGATTTTTTTTTTCTTTTTTGCAATTTTGCTGCCCTCTGTGATACCAAAGCCCCCACTGATGCCAACTGTGAGAAGGTTTTCTATTGCATGGAAACTTCTCTTTCACAGCTCCCTCCCCAGGACAGCTCTCCATTCTTACCTTAAATCCTTTGTCTTTATTTTTATCTTTATCTTTTGTCCTACCTCATTTTGAAGAGACTGGTTTACCTTTCTGGGCATCTGGGGTCCTCTGCCAGTGTTCAGTTATTTTGTGGAAGTTGCTCTACATGCAGGTGAACTTTTGATGTATTTGTAGGGGAGAAAGTGATCTCCCTGTCCTATTCCTCCTTCATTTTGAGCCTGCCTTGGAAAAAATCTCTTATGCATAGCTGTTTTACAGAAGCACAAGGTGAAAGTAAAAGTCAACACTGTCATATTCAATTACTCAGTCATATTTGTTCAGTCTATTTCAGCAGCTGAAGATAATCTCACAAGCCTCTACAAATGAGAACCTCCCCCTCAAAAGATGGGAGGGCCTTTTCTTCATTTTTCAAGTGTCATTAAAAGTTAATTCTTTAGTGTTTATCCCTTTTGAATTCTCCCATCTGTGAATCTTTGGTTATGTGAAGCCCTAGTTATTAAATGTATATTTAAGCCACATGGCAGTGTAGGTAGAAAGAGAAATAAGGCATGCAAGTGTATAGCATAGAAACCTAATCACTGTTCAGTATAATTCCTTATCATGTTCTCTGGCTTATCAGCACCTTATTCACCATCTTTAGCTACCTGATTTTCCATGAGTAAACTGAAACTGTGAACACTGATTTTTGCTTCAGTTTGACTGAAACAACTCAGTCAACTACAAGCTGAGTTATTGCTCAGTCCTAGAGCAATAACAAGGATGCATAGCTGGAAAGATCTGAAACAGTATGACTGTTAGCCATGTGTGCTCAGTTTAGCAATTCAGAATATGTCAACAGCAGTAAGATCCCTACACCCAGCCTTTCTCCAGTACAGCCTGCACTTGGATGCATGGTTGAGTCTCTCAAAATACAACTCCAGTTATATCAACTCTTTCTTCAAAGGCCTTGAGCATTTTCCCTATGCCTATGTCATATGATGTCTAAATCCCTTTACATAAAATTCAAGACCTCTCAGCTTTGGATCAAGCTGATGGAGTAGGAAGATGTGGAAGGCACCTCTCAACATGAACAGGTCAAAAGTATATCTACATGTGGAATAGTCCTTACTGAAAATCAACTATAAACTGGGAGAAAGTCTCCTGTACAACCAAGGCTGTAAGAAATATTCATACATAATCAAATAGGGAGGGAAGAAAAATGACAAGGTCAGAACCTGTTCTCCCAGAGGAAAAGGGAGATTACCTGGGCAGAGCCTTGCCCTGAGGAGTGAGCGATTCAGTTCACACATTGGGCACTAAAGTCCTAGAGTTTAATGCAGGGAAGATAAGGCTCCTTGGCTGGTTGGAGTGCTTCTGGGATTAACACAAGAGCTGTAGGAAGACCGGTATCTATTCAGGAGGAGTGTGAAGGGCTAGCTTGCCCCTGAGGCAGGGCAGAGGGAGCAGATTGAAGATAACTACTTCACTGACATAAGTCTACCCCAAACAGTAGCACCTAAATAAATAAAGTGAGAATTAAACAGACATAAAAGAACTTAGCAATAATACAATATTGGTAGAGAACTTTAACACACCACTTATATCAATAGGCATATCATCCAGATAGAAAATTAACAAGGAAACAGTGATCTTAAATGGCACAATAAACAAGCTGGACTTAACATCTATCTACAGGGCTCTCATCAAAATTCTTTTCAAGTGTGCACATGGAATATTTTCCAGAATAGATCACACGATAGGCCATAAAAGAAGTCACAACAAATTTAAAATGATAGAATTGTATCAAGCTTATTATCCATCCACAACAGTATAACACTAGAAATCAATTACAGAAATAAAAATAAAAGTGCAAACACAGGGAAACAAAACATTGTTCTAAAAAACCAATGCTTCAATGAAGAACTCAAAGAGGAAATAAGAAAATATCTTGAGACATATGAAAATGGAAACACAACCTTTCAAACTCTACGATTTGCAACAAAGGCAGAACTAATAAGGAAGTCCATAGTGATACAGGCCTTTGTTAATAAAAAATAAACAAAAATTATCAAATAAGCAACATAACCTATGAGTGAGTAAGTGAGTGAGTGAAGTTGCTCGGTCATGTCTGACTTTTGCGAACCTATGGACTGTAGCCTATCAGGTTCCACCATCCATGGGGTTTTCCAGGCAAGAATACTGGAGTGGGTTGCCATTTCCTTCTCCAGGAGATCTTTCTGACCCAGGGATTGAACCCAGGTCTCCTGTAATGTAGGCATTGTATCAGACGCTTTACCACCTGAGCCACCAGGGAAGTTATTAGCATAACCTATAGGCTAAATAAATTAGAAAAAGAAGAACAAACAAAGCTGAAAATCAGTGGAAGGAAGGAAATAATAAAGATAAGGGGAAACATAGGTAAAATAGAAAAACATTGAAATCAAGAGCTGGTTTTTTGAAATGATAAATAAAATTGATAAGTTTTACCCAGGATCATCAGAAAGAAAGACAGAGGACCTAAATGAAATAAGAAATGAAGGAGGAGAAATGATATATGACACTACAGGGGTACAGAAAGATCACAATAAAATGCTATTAATGATTATATACCAACAAATTGGAAACCTAGAAGTGAATAAATTTCTAGAAACAGACAGTCTGCCAAGAATAAATCAGGAAGAAACAATATGAAAAGGATGATTACTCATAGTAAAATTGAATTTGTAATTTAGAAAACCTCACATAAATAAAAGTCCACATCTAAACAGCCTTGCAGGAGAATATTACCACATATACTAAAAGGATCTAATATCGCTCCTTCTCAAACTATCACAATAAGTTGAAGAGGACAGAATACTTCCAAATTCATTCTATAAAGTCACTATTATTACCCTGATACCAAAACCAGACAAACCTAGTACAAAAAATACAAGCCAATATCTTTGATAAATATAGATGCAAAAACTTACAAGAAAACATTAGAAAATCAAATGTGACAATATAAAAAGAATCATACACTACTGACTCAGTGGGATTTATTCTAGAGATGTAAGGATGGATCAATACTTGCAAATCTATCAATGTTATATACCACATAAACAAATGGAAAGATAAAAGTCACCTAAGACTCTTGAGAGTCCCTTGGACTGCAAGGAGATCCAACCAGTCCATTCTAAAGGAGATCAGTCCTGGGTGTTCATTGGAAGGACTAATGTTAAAGTTGAAACTCCAATACTTTGGCCACCTCATGCAAAGAATTGACTCATTGGAAAAGACTCTGATGCTGGGAGGGATTGGGGGCAGGAGGAGAAGGGGACGACAGAGGATGAGATGGTTGGATGGCATCACGAACTCGATGGACTTGAGTCTGAGTGAACTCTGGAAGTTGGTGATGGACAGGGAGGCCTGGCGTGCTGTGATTCATGGGGTTGCAAAGAGACGGACACGACTGAGTGACTGAACTGGATTGAACTGAATCATCTCAAAAGATGCTAAAAAAAAAAAAAAAAAAGCATTTGACAAAATTAATATCCATTCAAGATTAAAAAAAAAAAAAGCTCTCATCAAAATTTGTATAGAGGGGAAAACCTCAGCATAACAAATGCCATTTATGAAACCCATAACTGACATCATACTTACTAGTGAAATGCTGAAAGTCTTTCCTATAAAGTCAGGAAGAAGACAAGAATGTCCACTGTCACCACTCCTATTTTACTTAATATTGGAAGTCCTAGGCACAACAATCAGACTATAAAAAGAAAGAAAAGGAACCCAACTAGAAGAGAAGTAAAGCTGTCACTGTAGATGACATTATATTATATGTTCAGTTCAGTTCAGTTCAATCGCTCAGTCATGTCTGACTCTTTAGAAAATCCAAATTCTCCACTAAAAAGATACAGAACTAAGAAATGAATTCATTAAAGTTGCAGGATACAAGATTAATATAAATAAATCTGTAACTTTTCTATACAATAATAATAAACTATCAGAAGTGAAAGCCAAAAAACATAAAAAATTGTGTCATTTATAGATAAACACATAGTAGTTAGATAAAATACTCAGAAATAAACTCAACCAAGGAGATGGAAGAATTTACTCTGAAAACTGAAAAATAATAAGGAAAGGAATTCAAGATTACACAAAGAAATCAAAAGATAGCTTATGTTTTGGAAGGATTAATATTGTTTAAATGGTCATACTACCTAAAGACATCTACATATTTAATACAATCCTTATCAAAAATACTTATAACAATTTACACAAAACTAGAATAATCCTAGGAGTGATAGAATAAAGAGAATTGATGCCTTTGGACTATGGTTTTGGAGAAGACTCTTGAGAGTCACTTGGACTGCAAGAAGATCTAACCAATCAATCCTAAAAGAAATCAGTCCTGAATATTCATTGGAAGGACTGATGCTGAAGCTGAAACTCCAATACTTTGACCACCTGATGTGAAGAACTGACTCATTGGAAATGACCCTGATGATGGGAAAGATTCAAGGCAGGAGAAGAAGGAGTCAACAGAGGATGAGGTGGTTGGATGACTCAACGACTTGATGGACATGACCTTGAGTAAGTTCCAGGAGTTGGTGATGGAAAGGGAAGCCTGACATGCTGCAGTCAAGCATGGGGTCATAAAGAGTTGAACATGACTGAATGACTGAAGTGAACTGGACTGAGAATAATCCTAAAATTGATATAAGCCAAAAATGTCCTGAATTGCCAAAGCAATATTGAGAAAAAATTATAAAGATGGAGATATCAGGCTACCTGACTGCAGATATACTACAAAGCTTAGTAGTCAAAACAGCATGGTTTTGGCACAAAACCAGAAACATAAATTATTGAATGATAATAGAGAGTTCAGAAATAATCCCATGAACCTATAGTTAATTAAGCTACAATAAAGGATGCAAGAATATACAATGGAGAAAAGAGAGTCTCTTCAACATACTGAACAACCACATGTAAAATAATGAGATTACTGCATTTTCTCACACCACATACAAAAGTAAACTCATAATGAATTTAAAACCTAAACATAAGACCTAAAGCCGTAAAATTCCTAGAAGGAAATATAGGATATAGGCACAACACACTTTGCCATTAGTCATAGTAATAGTTTTTGGATCTGTCACCTAAGATAAAATAAATAAAAGCATAAATAAAAAATAAGACCAAACTAATTCAACTTGCTGGCATACTGAGTGCAGCACTTTTACAGCATCATCTTTCAGGATTTGAAATAGTTCAACTGGAATTCCATCACCTCCACTAGCTTTGTTTGTAGTGATGCTTTCTAAGGCCCACTTGACTTCACATTCCACAATGTCTGGCTCTAGGTGAGTGATCATACCATCGTGATTATCTTGGTCATGAAGATCTTTTTTGTACAGTTCTTCTATGTATTCTTGCCACTTCTTCTTAATATCTTCTGTTTCTGTTAGGTCCTTACCATTTATGTCCTTTATCAAGCCCAACAAAGGTCTGTCTAGTCAAGGCTATGGTTTTTCTAGTGGTCATGTATGGAAGTGAGAGTTGAATTGTGAAGAAAGCTGAGTGCCAAAAACTGATGTCTTTGAACTGTGGTGTTGGAGAAGACTCCTGAGAGTCCCTTGGACTGTGGGCAGATCCAAACAGTCCATTCTAAAAGAGATCAACCCTGGATGTTCTTTGGAAGAAATGATGCTGAAGCTGAAACTCCAGTACTTTGGCCACCTCATGTGAAGAGTTGACTCATTGGAAAAGACTCTGATGCTGGGAGGGATTAGGGGCAGGAGGAAAAGAGGAAAGCAGAGGACGAGATGGTTGGATGGCATCACTGACTCGATGGACATGAGTCCGAGTGAACTCCGGGAGTTGGCAACAGACAGGGAGGCCTGGTGTGCTGCAATTCATGAGGACACAAAGAGTTGGACATGACTGAGAGACTGAACTGAACTGAACTGAACTGAATTCAACTTGCAAGCTTTTGCACAGCAAAAAAAAAAAAAAAAAATCCAAAAAAGTAAGACAATTGGATGGGAGAAAATATTTGAAAATGGCCTGACCAATAAGGAAAATATATACAAAATGTGTAAACAGCAGCTTGGATGGGGAAGGGGTTTGGGAGAGAATGGATACATATACATCTATGACTGAGTCCCTTCGCTGGTCACCTGAACCAATCACATTTTAGATCAGCTTACTCTAATACAAAATTAAAAAAAAAAAAATTGGAGGATATACACAAGATGATGGAGGAGTAAACTGAGAGATCACCTTTCTCCCCACAAACACATCAAAAATACATCCACATATGGAACAGCTCCTACACAACACCTTCTGGATGCTGGAAGACACTAGACATCCAAAAAGGCAAGCCTATCTCATCAGAATGAGGTAAGGCAAAAGATAAAATTTAAAAAGAGACAAAGAATTTCCAGATGGGGACCTTACCCACCCTCACCCCATCCCCACCCCTAGGAAGGAGTCATGAGGGAGGGAAAGTTTCTGCATACTCAAAAACCCCCTCATGGGGTGAGCAGCAAGTGCTTGGAAGGCAAAATGGAGAGAATTCACCACACAGATCATTACTGAATAGCACCTCCAGATGAGAAGTGGCTTGTGTGCCTGCAAGAGTGAGTGGGGGTTGGTTGCTGAAGCTCTGGAGATTAGATCCCAGGGAGAGGACCAGTGTTGACTGCAATGAAGATACTCTGAGGGGGCTAATATGACACAGCTGAGGGAGTCCAGGGAAAAGTCTGGACCTCTCAGAGAGGAAAGAGTTGACTGCATCAGGAACCCTTTAACTCCCTGTGCTTCCACATCATAGGAAGTCCGCTTTGTGACTGCCATAGGTGGGAGGAGCAATGGCTGTCAGCTGCCCAACCCCCGAGGTAGATACACCCAGGCAAAGCCACCATCAAAGCCAGCACAAGTGCCAGAGGTGGAACTAGAAGCAATTGAAGTTTATGATACCAGAGGGAAGAATGCAAATAGACTGGCCACTACCAAAGCTAAGGCAAGTGCCTGAGGCAGAGGACAAAATTCCACTGCTAAGGTCCTGACACCAGAGGTAGCAGCTGCCACCAAGACATGAGCTGGCACTGGTTATAACCCACACCTTCCTGAGAGCCTGTGCAGCTTCTGCTAGGGACCCACGACCTGGGCCAATCTCCGTGGGAGAGTTCACAAGACCCATGTCAGTCTGTAGCAAATTTCAGCAGGCCTTGGGCATAGCAAGCACTCCCCAGACACACAAACTGTAGCTTCTATACCCCTCTGTTTCTCCTGTCCAAATGAGAAAGTGACCCCTGAAAAGCCACTACTCTTTTCCCCCTCTGATCTGGGTGGGGAACAGACACTAGAGGGTGACCTATAGGCAGAGGTGAGCCCAAAGCCAAAGCCGAACTCCACTTTAGATTTAGGGAAACATACAGGCCTGATCTAGAGTATGATCTATAGACACACCTACTTTAATTTTTTTTTTTCTTACAATGTTTTAAGCATGTTCATTTTGGAATGAATTTAATATTACCATGTGTTTTCTTCAACCTCTGTTGTACAAATTCCAAGAGCATTGTTTTGGTGTGTGTAAATGCTTCTAAATGAATGTCATGCTCAGTGTCTCAACTATCAAGCAGCCAATATCAAAGGACTGGCAGAAAACAATTCTGCAATGAAGTTTTCTAGTGAGAGTAACACAATAATAGTGGGGGACTTTAACACCCTACTCACACCAATGGAGAAAACTAATAAGGAAAATAATCCAGACAGAAAATTAATAAAGAAACACATCTTTAAACAATACATGAAACTGATTAGACCTAATGGGTATCTACAGAGCATTTCTCCCAAAAACAGAATGTTTAACTTTTTCTCAAGTGCATAAGGAATATTCTCTAGGATAGAACACATCTTGGGTCACAAATCAAGCACTGATAAATTTTTAAAAATTGAAATCGTTTGAAGCATCTTTTCAACCACACTATATGATTAGATAGCAACTATAGGGAAAAACTGTAAATAGCACAAACACTTGGAGGCTAAGCAATACACTTCTGAATAACAAAGAGATCACTGAAGAAATCAAAGAGGAAACACAAAAAAACTAGAAACAAATGACAATGAACCAAAACAACTGAAAATCTATGGCATGAAATAAAAGGAGTGTTAAGAGGGAAGTTTATAGCAACACTAGCTTACCTCAAGAAACAAGATAAGCATCAACTAACTTTACAGATAAAGCAACTAGAAAAACAAACAAAAACCTAGAGTTAGTAGAAGGAAAGAAATCATAAAGATCAGAGCAGAAATACATGAAAAAGAAACAGAGGCAATAGCAAAGGTCACTAAAACTAAAAGCTGGTTCTTTGAGAAGATAAACAAAATTGACAAACCATTAGCCAGACTAATCTAGAAAAAAGGGAGAAGACTCAAATCAATAAAATTAGAAATGAAAAGGAATACATTAGAACAGACAATGCAAAAATAAAAAGGCTCATTAGATACTATTCTGAGCAATCTTATGCCAATAAAATTCACAACTTGGAAGAAATAGACAAATTCTTAGAAAAGTTCAGTTCAGTCACTCAGTCGTGTCCGACTTTTTGTGACCCCATGAACCACAGCACGCCAGGCCTCTCTATCCACACCAACTCCCAGAATTCACTCAAACTCACGTCCATCGAGTTCAGTGATGCCATCCAGCCATCTCATCCTCTGTCATTCCCTTCTCCTCCTGCCCCCAATTCCTCCCAGAATCAGAGTCTTTTCCAATGAGTCAACTCTTCGCATGAGGAGTACTGGAATTTCAGCTTTAGCATCATTCCTTCCAAAGAACATCCAGGACCAATCTCCTTTAGAATGGACTAGTTGGACTCCTTGCAGTTTCAAGGGACTCTCAAGAGTCTTCTCCAACACCACAGTTCAAAAGCATCAATTCTTCAGTGCTCAGCTTTCTTCACAGTCCAACTCTCACATCCATACATGACCATTGGAAAAACCATAACCTTGACTAGACGGACCTTTAATGGCAAAGTAATGTCTCTGCTTTTGAATATGCTGTCTAGGTTAGTCATAACTTTTCTTCCAAGGAGTAAGTGTCTTTGCATTTCATGGCTGCAGTCACCATCTGCAGTGATTTGGGAGCCCAGAAAAATTAAGTCAGCCACTGTTTCCACTGTTTCCCCATCTATTTCCCATGAAGTGATGGGACCGGATGCCATGATCTTCGTTTTCTGAATGTTGAGCTTTAAGCCAACTTTTTCACTCTCCTCTTTCACTTTCATCAAGAGGCTTTTTACTTCCTCTTCACTTTCTCCATAAGGGTGGTGTCATCTGCATATCTGAGGTTATTGGTATTTCTCCTGGCAATCTTGATTTCAGCTTGTGCTTCTTCCAGCCCAGCATTTCTCATGATGCACTCTGCATATAAATTAAATAAGCAGGGTGACAATATACAACCTTGATGTACTCCTTTTCTTATTTGGAACCAGTCTGTTTTTCCATGTCCAGTTCTAGCCTTCTAAAAATGAACCAGGAAGAAGGATAATAAACAAGCAAGGAAATCAAAGCTAAGTAAAAAACTTCCAACAAACAGAAGCCCAGGGCCAAATGGCTTCATGGGAAAATTCTACCAAAAGATTAGAGCTAACATCCTGCTCAAAGTCTTCAGAAAATTTCAGAGGAAGCAAAATTCCCAAACTCAACCTATGAGGCCATAATCACCCTGATACCAAAACCAGACAAAGACACCATTAAAAAAAGAAAATTACAGGTCAGTATCACTGATGAAAAGACCTAAAATCCTCAACAAAATTCTTTCAAACAGATTCCAACAACACATTAAAAGGATCATACATCATGATTAAGTGGGTTTATCCCATGGATGCCAGGGTTTATTTTTATATATACAAATAAAAATTAACAAACTGAAAGATAAAATCCATATGATCATCTCAATAGATGCAGAGAAACCTTTTGACAAAATTCAACACCCATTGATGATAAAAGTTCTCCATAAAGTAGACATAGAAGTAACATATCTCTACATAATAAAGTCATGTATAATAAACCCACAGAATAAATTATTCTCAATGGTGAAAAACTAAAAGCATTTCCTCTAATATCATGAACAAGACAAATGTGGCCATTCTCACAACTATTATTCAACATAGTTTTGAAAGTCCTAGCCACAACAATCTGAGAAGGGGGAAAAAGGAATCTAGATTGGAAAAGAAGTAAAACTCTGTTTGCAGATGACATGATACTATACACAGAAAACCCTAAAAATGCCACCAGAAAATTACCAGAGCTAATCAATAAATATACTAAAGTTACAGTAGATAAAATTAATACACAGAAAACCCTTTCAGTCCTATACAATAGCAAAGAAAAATCAGAAAGAGGAATTAAAGAAACAATTCAATTTACCTTTGCAACAAAAAGAATGAAATATCTAGGAATAAATCTACCTAAAGAGGCAAAAGACCTATATGCAGAAAACTAAGATACTGATGAAAGAAATCTAATACAATACAAACAAATGTAAAGATATACCATGTTCTTGGATTTGAAGGATCAGTATTGTGAAAATAACTATGCTTTGAAAAGCAATCTACAGATTCAATTCAACCCATATCAAACTGCCAATGGTACTTTTCAGAGAACTAGAAAAAAAAAATTCACAATTTGATGGAAACAGAAAAGACCCCAAATAGCCACAGCAATCTTGAGAAACAAAATCAGAGCTGGATAAATCAACTTTCCTGACTTTGATTATATTACAAAGTTACAGTCATCAAGACAACATGGTACTGGCACAAAAACAGAAATATACACCAATGGAAAAAGATAGAAAGTCCAGAGATAAACTCATGCATCTATGGGCACCAAAATGGTGGCAAGAATATACGTGTGGAAAAGACAGCATCTTCAATAAGTGGTGCTGGGGAAACTGGGCAACTACATGTAAAAGAATGAAACCAGAAAACTTCCTAACATCATACACAAAAATCAACTCAAAATGGATTAAAGATCAGGATGTAAGGCCAGGAATTATAGAGCTCTTAGATGAAAACATAGACAGTACACTATCTGAAATAAATGTCAGCAATATCCTCCTTGACTCAGCTCCCAGAGTAATGGAAATAAAAACAAAAATAAACAAATGGGACTAGTTAAACTTAAAGGTTTTTGCACAGCAAAATTAAGCAAAACAAATAATGAAAGACAACCCTCAGATTGGGAGAAAATAATTGTAAATGAAACAACAGACAAAGGATTAAGCTCCAAAATATATAAGCAGATCATACAGCTCAATGTAAACAAACAAACAAACAAAAACCCTAATCAAAAAAGGGCAGAAGACCTAAACAGACATTTCTCCAAAGAAGACATACTGATGGCCAAGAGACACATGAAAAGTTACTCAACATCACTAATTATTAGAGAAATGTAAATCAAAACTACAATGAGGTATCATTTCACATCAGTCAGAAGAAAGTGAAGATCACCCAGTTGAATCAGACTCTACAACCCCACTGTCCATGGAATTTTGTAATCCTGAATACTGGAGTGGGTAGCCTTTCCCATCTCCAGGGCATCTTCCCAAATCAGGGATCAAACCCAGGTCTCCCTCATTGCCGGTGGATTCTTTACCAGCTGAGCCAAGAGAAGCCCAAGAATACTGGAGTAGGTAGCCTATCCCTTCTCCACAGATCTTCCCAACCCAGGAATCCAGCTGAGGTCTCCTGCATTGTAGGCATATTCTTTACCAATTGAGCTATCAGGGAAGCCCTCAGTCAGAATTGCCACCATCAAAATGTCTACAGAAATAATTCCCGGAGAGATAGTATGGAGAAAAGGCAACATTCTTGCATTGTTGATGGGAATGTAAATTGATACAACCATTATGGAGTACAATATGGAGATTCCTTAAAAACCTAGGAATAAAATTACAGTATGACACAGCCATCTTACTACTGGGCATATACCCTGAGAAAAGCATAGTTGGTAAAGACACACATACCTCAATATTCAAAGCTGCACTATTTACAAGGGGCTTCCCTGGTGGCTCAGAGGTTAAAGTGTCTGCTTGCAGTGCGGGAGACCCACGTTTGATCCCTGGGTTGGGAAGATCCTCTGGAGAAGGAAATGGCAACCCACTCCAGTACTCTTGCCTGGAAAATTCCATGGACTGAGGAGCCTGGTGGGCTATAGTCCATGGGGTCGCAAAGAGTCGGACACGACTGAGCGACTTCACCACCACCACCTTCTCTTTTAGCTTGGCTGCTCTTTTAGCTCTCCTGCAAAACAGGAGACCCTGGTTCTATTCTTGGGTTGAGAAGTTCCCCTGGAGAGTGGATAGGCTACCCAGGCCAGTGTTCTTGGGCTTCCCTGGTGGCTCAGACAGTAAATAATCTGCCTGCAATTTGAGAGACCTGGGTTCAATCCCTGGGTTGGAAAATCCCCTGGAGGAAGACACAGAAACCCACTCCAGTATTCTTGCTTAGAGAATCGCCCTGGCAGGTACAGTCCATGGAGTCACAAAGAGTCAGACACAGCTTAACAACAAAGCACAGGACATGAAAGCTACCTAGATGCCCATCAACAAGTGAATGGATGAAGTTTTGGTACGTATATACAATGGACTATTACTCAGCCATCAGAGGAAACAATCTGAGGCAGTTCTAGCAAGGTAGATGAATCTAGAGTCTGTCTACAGAGAGAAAAAAAAGCAAATACATATTATGCATAGATATGGAATCTAGAAGATTCATACTTTTGAACTTATTTGCAGGGAAGGACTGGAGAACGGGCATGTGCACACAGTGGGGGAAGGAGAGATTGGGACAAATGGAGAAGCTGCTGCTGCTGAGTCGCTTCAGTCATGTCTGACTATGCATGATCCCATAGATGGCAGCCCACCAGGCTTCCCCGTCCCTGCGATTCTCCAGGCAAGAACACTGGACTGGGTTTGCATTTCCTTCTCCAGTGTATGAAAGTGAAAAGTGAATGTGAAGTTGCTCAGTTGTGTCTGACTCAGCGACCCAATGGACTGCAGCCCACCAGGCTCCTCCAGTTCAGTTCAGTTGCGCAGTCCTATCCGACTCTTTGCGACCCCATGAAACGCAGCACGCCAGGCCTCCCTGTCCATCATCAACTCCCGGAGTTCACTCAGACTCACGTCCATTGAGTCCGTGATGCCATCCAGCCATCTCATCCTTGGTCGTCCCCTTCTCCTCCTGCCCCCAATCCCTCCCAGCATCAAGGTCTTTTCCAGTGAGTCAACTCTTCACATAAGGTGGCCAAAGTACTGGAGCTTCAGTTTTAGCATCATTCCTTCCAAAGAAATCCCAGGGTTGATCTCCCTCAGAATGGACTGGTTGGATCTCCTTGCAGTCCAAGAACTCTCAAGAGTCTTCTCCAACACCACAGTTCAAAAGCATCAATTCTTCGGTGCTCAGCCTTCTTCACAGTCCAACTCTCACATCCATACATGACCACAGGAAAAACCATAGCCTTGACTAGACGGACCTTAGTCGGCAAAGTAATGTCTCTGCTTTTGAATATACTATCTAGGTTGGTCATAACTTTTCTTCCAAGGAGTAAGCGCCTTTTAATTTCATGGCTGCAGTCACCATCTGCAGTGATTTTGGAGCCCAAAAAAACAAAGTCTGACACTGTTTCTACTGTTTCCCCAACTATTTCCCATGAAGTGATGGGGCCAGATGCCATGATCTTCGTTTTCTGAATGTTAGCTTTAAGCCAACTTTTTCACTCTCCTCTCTCACTTTCAACAAGAGGCTTTTTAGCTCCTCCTTACTTTCTGCCATAAGGGTAATGTCATCTGCATATCTGAGGTTATTGATATTTCTTCCAGCAATCTTGATTCCAGCTTGTGTTTCTTCCAGTCCAGCGTTTCTCATGATGTACTCTGCATAGAAGTTAAATAAGCAGGGTGACAATATACAGCCTTGATGTACTCCTTTTCCTATTTGGAACCAGTCTGTTGTTCCATGTCCAGTTCTAACTGTTGCATTTTACTTCCTTTTTAAAAATATTTCTCTATCCAAATACACAAGAATAGTATCCTTTTTTTTTTCCACATTCAGGTAAATAATCTAGTTGGAAATTGGCCTTATGAGTACAGTGTTAGTGAGGTTTCATTTTCTCCACATTGATTTCTAACTCTTTTTAACATTGATAAATGCTATATTTATCAATATATTGAACTGAATTGAATCAATTCAATTCTGATATAGAATAGAATTGGTCACATAGCTTACCAAGAGAAGTCCAGATAACTCTTATGAATGCCTAAGTGTTATCATCAAGTGCAAATCTGTATTCTTGATGCACAGTAAAGTCAAAAAAACTGAAAAGTTAGAGTTTAGAGCAGAGAAGGATTTACTGCAGTAACATGAAAAGAGACAGGTGTCTCAGGACTTAAAAACTCTGAACTCTGAATACTTTCAGTAAAGCCCTCTTGTAGAAAAGGTGAAGAAGGAGCATGGTTAGCTATTGCAAACTTCCTGGTGTCAGATCTTTTGTTCTTTTTAAAAATTAATTTATTTTAATTGGAAGCTAATTACAATATTGCGGTTGTTTTTGCCATTCATCAGTGTGAATCAGCCATGGGTGCACATGTGTCCTCCAATCCTGAACATCTCTCCCACCTCCTTCCCCACCCTATCCTTCTGGGTTATCCCAGAGCACAGGCTTTTTTTTAAAAAAACTATTTATCATTTATTTTTTATTATTATTATTTTACTTTACAA